>NC_051166.1:142628243-142975665 GCF_013339725.1 Rhipicephalus microplus
ATTTTACGGTATGATAAGTGACGTGCACCTATAAATTAAATGTCACAATTGAGAACGTTCGCCAACGTCGTTGCGTTAGAGACCCAGGCACACTTTTTAAAACTAAAATTACAAGAGAGAACTTTCGCGCAATGATAATTCGGATACCACATGCACAAGTAAAAATTGAGTTTTTGGAGTTTCATAATGTAGCCGTGCCTTTGGCTTCAGATGTTCTTGCAGCATTGTTTATTACGCTTCATTTTCATATACATTCAAGCTTTCGTGCAGCTTTCTAAGCGAAGAAAATAGTTAGTTTTTGCCCACTAACCTAATTGTTCGCAATTTTTGCATTTACAAGGAAACAAATCGTTTTATATGATGAATTTGACAAAGTTCAGGCAAATGATTACACCGTGTGAATACGAGACATATTAAAGGATCGTCATCATGATCTGTACACGGTCTATCCTTCCTGTACTGGCTGTGCATTTATAAGGCCTCGCAGCTTGTGAACGTACTAGCGCCAGTGTTTTATCTAATAACTTTTTTGGAAAACTATTTTTATGAATTCCCGTGGCATTGACACCTTTTTTGTTACATAGGCTAACATATCCAGCAAACACTTACACGGCGTCCTAACTGCTTTTGACGCTGCTGTGGAAACGCCGTACCAAAAACTGCCCCAAAAGTTTCTGCCTTAACTGTGATTTGGCATGCAAAGCAATGGTCAAAATTTAATTATGGCTGAGGCCGTTGAAAGACAAATCCCCGAATATAACTGATAATACCGTTCCCTCTGAGTAAACGAATTAGAAGCGGCTTCTTCACCCGCTATGGTACCCGCCACAGTGGTGGCTAGGGCACTCCGATGCTGACCCGCAGGTTGCGGGATCGAATCCCGACTGCGGCGGCTGCATTTTCGATAGAGGCTAAAATGTTGTAGGCCTGTGTGCTCAGATTTGGGTGCATCTTTAAGAACCCCAGGTGGTCGAAATTTCTGGAGCCCTCCACTACGGCGTCTCTCATAATCATATCATGGTTTTGGGACGTTAAACCCCAACAGTTATCATTATTATCTGCTATCGTTACTTAATGGTTGCAGCATTGCGCCTATAAACCCGAAAATGCTAGTTCGATTGCATTGGCAATGGTTGCATTATAAAGGACGTACGAAGAGGCCTGCCATGATCGCCTAGTGATTTTGGCGCTCGACTGCTGACGCGAAAGTCGCAGGATCCACTCTTTATTTCGGAGGCTGCATTTCAATGGAGGCGATGAGTTGTAGTAATGGGTGCGATATACATGAAATACCCCAGTGCACTCGGCTTTGGGTGCCAACTCAAGAGTCCCGTGTGTTCAAAATTATTCTTGATTCCCATAGTAAGCCTTGCCTTATGATTATATTCTGTGTTTAGAAAACAGAAACCCCAAAATAGGTAATTTTATATATTAGTGGGTCTTGAGGCCGACGTTTCGAGAGAAATGGTTATGTTTATAAGAATGAAAGGCTGTAGCTACTCTGTTTAGGTAGTTTTATTTTTCACGCTCTACCAGCGTTTCGAGCGGCGCTTCACATTGATTGGCGCATCTTCAGAGTGGCTGGTCAAAAAAGAAAAAAATGAACGAAAGCAATTTTTACAATGTATAGATACCGTGATTTAACAACTTTTTTTTTAAGATGTCTATTGTTTATTTAGCTTATGGTAGCACTGGAGACCATTCTCGTTCAATAAATATGAGAGAAAGTACAACAGAACATCAGCTTGATGGTCTCATCGCAGCGAGGAAAACTGTGCATGGCAGCATCCATCTCGTCGATAAGGATAAGGAGCACGTACCGTCCGGTCTAAAATAAGGAGTCATTTAGTTCTTTAGGAGGTAGCGCGAAATACGAAGAGCAAAGAGATAGGCGAAACAAGGAGACGAAGTGCTAATCAATCTTTTTTTTTTCTTCTGATGTATCACTCGTGTAGTCTCTCTGTACCTCTGTTATGTCTCCATATTTTACGTTACCTGCTCTGCATGCACGTTTACAAGCTCGCCCAAATTTCTGCTTGTATGGTTTCGCTTTATCATAATATATTCTTATGCACCATTCACAACCTTGCTATTCCTATGATAACGTCCTTTGTTTTTTTTTTGCATTCGTAGTTACGCTGTAACTACTTCTAAGTTGCGCTGTTCGTGCATTCAGAAACGTAGTCAAGTAACGTTCTATTATCATCGTCCCTGCTTTCCTCCTATTTATTCTTTGCGCTCCACTACCCTCTCACCGAATGCAGGGTAATAAACTGAGTGTAACTTCGTTAACCTCACTCTCTCTCTTGCCAGTGAAGGTGTGCACGTGCACGCGAGTCCGTCGTGACGCGACCCCCGGCAGCTGTCGCTTTCCCGCGCACCGAGGCGAGGGCATACAAATCGCGCCCCGATGAACCGCGCACCTCGTTAGGATGACGCCGCTTACGGGGCCTCCTGGGCGTTTAACCTTCGGGCAGGGATGCGGGACGACGCATGAATATGCGATGCAAGAGAGGAAAGACCACCGCGAACTTCCCTGCTCCAGAGGGACACAGTACTTTAAGGAACAAATAAATTATGTTGGTGTGCAAATGAAGTGCAGCACCACTTAGCTATGCGCCCCTCGGACGGTACCAGGGTAATTCGTTCGACACATGTAGCACCCCCGTTACCACGTTCTTTCGAGTCCGAGGTTCATTAAAACGTTTCAGTGCTTGGGCTTGAAGCAGTAGTGTGATTTGCACGCAAAAAAAAAAACTTGCTCTCTGCCACGCAAAGCTTGGGAACAGCAAAGCTGGTTTATCCAGGTAGGAGGCGTTATCTGATAATGCTAGGTTTTAAACTTAGTTTAAGCGAAGCTCTTTATGGCTTGACGAAAGTTATAGCGCGAGAACAGAACGACGACAAAGAGACAAGAAGGACATCGTTCTGTTCTCGCGCTGTAACTATCGTCATGTCATGCCAACAAGCCCAAACTGCCACACTTCTTTATGGTTGTTGGAGTGACCACCCCTTTCTCTTCGTGTCGGCCGTTATCTCGTTCGTTTTCTCGGGTCGGATCGCTGCCGCTTCGCATATCGCTCCTCGCTCTACACCACACCGAGCCTCGCAATAGGCAGCATCTTCTTCAGAGGCATGATTCTTGCTCGAAAAAACCATGTCTAGAAACTTTCCCGGAACGACCAGGAGCTGCTTTTTTATAGTGACCACTATAGGATATGCGCATGCTCAGTAGGTCTACTTATAAGACGCATTCAATCAGCTAAACAGTTTCTAGGACATTTTCGTGTACACTTGGGGTGGTTATACATAGCCATTTCGACAACTTTGACTCAGCTCATCAACAGCTGTTTCTATGGCGCATGCGCGGTATGGCATGACGCCAAATAAGGTGTCGCGGTAGCTAGGCAGAGTGGGGCCAGGTGGAGATGGCTAGAAAGTGGCACAGTGAGGTTTCTTGCGGGAAACAGGCGTTTTTAACAGCAAACATTTGCAGTTCTCCTTTAAAGAAAATTTCGAACTTGACTGCCATTTTTGTTTCCGTATACATAGATATCAGGCACTTGCCAAGTAAAAAACATCTAAGGAGTCGAACGATCCATCGAGTACCATGCGATATTGTATGAGGAGGCGTGCTAGCTTCGTGAATCGCTATAATCCCACATGTTACGTGCAGCGTTTGTAGTGGAAAACGCACAAGTAGGCTTATTATCACTTCTTCGTGGGTTGATTGATTGATTGATATGTGGGGTTTAACGTCCCAAAACCACCATATGATTATGAGAGACGCCGTAGTGGAGGGCTCCGGAAATTTCGACCACCTGGGGTTCTTTAACGTGCACCCAAATCCCTCCTCGTGGGTCAATCCATGCTATATAAGCGCCTTGACCGCGAGGTAGCGCACGGAATAACAACCGTATTCAGCGGTCCGTAGCAAAATAATGTTGGACACGACAAAAACAAGATGAATACTTCCTTTAGAGGCATTTTAAAGTCAATAATAATAATAATAATAATAATAATAATAATAATAATAATAATAATAATAATAATCATTGAGTTTTAACGCCTCAAAACCGCAATATGATTACGAGAGACACCTTAGTGGGGGGCTTCGGAAATTTCGCCCACCTGGAGTTTTTTATCTGCTCCTAAATCTAAGCACACGAGCTCCAAGCATTTTTGCCTCCATCAAAAATGCGGCTGCCGCAACCGGGATAAACATCTAAAAGTCGTAAAAAATATACGGGATTCCTTACAGCAATTTTTAGTCTTACAGATGAGAACCTACTGATAATCAAGACCAATGAAAGTGTAGGAAATGTTACTTTACAGTCTTAACGATATAAATGTGAACAAATGAAAGTACGTGAAAAGGCAACATGCCGCCAGCAGGAAACGACATTGGGCCTTCGAATAACGAGTCCGAGGCTCTACCGATTGCGCTTCCGTGGTCGTACTACCGTACACTTTATCGGGCATGGACCTGTTCCATGTTTGTAAAGCTGCCTCCGAGAATAGTGCGTAGCGCTACCTCCGACGTGCTGTGGTCGGATGCAGCTTTGCAGCTTCTGTGCAAGTTGTCACGTGATCATACAGGGTGGTGGCAAGCTTTGGGCTTGGCGGGGCCTACGTGCCTCAATGTCGCTACAAGCGCCCCAGTGTGTCGACTGCGCCTACAGTTGTTTACAAACGTGGAGTAAGTCCGTATTTCTGCACATAAACCCGGGGGTGAGCGCCCCTCGTATAATACCGATGACGGCGAGTGTAGAACACTCTTTGTTTTTGGCTGCTGGCGTCATCTACAGCGTGATCTTTTTACGAGCTAGTAGCTGACCGATACTCCCTCGCCTACTTCATCGACTCTGCCAGAACGAGACCCTCGCCGTAATTTTAAGGTCTCGTTCGATAGATAACATTTGATATGTCGTATTCCCAACAAAAGTAAGCAGTAGCAATCGCTGTGGTCATTACGTAATAGTAATGCCAAATAGCTGTTAAGAAAGTTCTGAGCAAGCATTCTCCTAAAATTTGACGTTTGAACGATATGTAGCTGTTTGAAGTTCCGTAGATATGTCCAGTATTTGCGAACACCTTGCGTCGTTTTCTACAATACTCGCCTGACATTTGAACTATTGTATTATTTATTCTCGCATTCATATGCAAACAAACAAAGGGAAGAAGTAGTGCTGGTGTTTAGCACAGTACATTCAATGTGACCTTCATAAAATTTAAATCAGGTGTAAAACGTGGTTAACTACCCTTAACGCAAAAAAACGTCACTAGTCTCTTTTCATCGTCGACAGTATTACCCATTTCCAGCATATACTTAATAAAAGTTTATCCAATTCAGCATATACTTCAATATACTCAAATTTTATGCGTAACTACATACAAGAATTTAGATGTCCTTTTTTTTATTTAACATGGTCTCTTCACATAACACACAATACTAACGAAGCAAACCGTGCTCTTGGCGGCCTGTGCCGAAACCTTCATCTAGCTTCTACGCCTGTCAAATTACTCACTTATCAGACACTAATCATAACAAAACTTTATACGCATGCCCTGTTTGGGACCCTCATCAGAGTAAAAATACTGTAGCGTAGCGCTAGTGGTGTCCAGCCGGCTAGGGAAAAAAATGACTCAGATTTGGGTGCACGTTAAAGCACCCCAGGTGGTCTAAATTTCCGGAGCCCTCCACTACGGCGTCTCTCATAATCATATGGTGGTTTTGGGTCGTTAAACCCCACATATCAATCATCAGGGAAAAAAATGACGAGCGTCGGTCGGTCGTGGCACCTAGAACGTGGGTGCGCTTCTAGCTGGCTGGACGCCACAGCCGCTCCCCTACTTCGGCTGCTCGCTTCCTCCTGTACGTCTCGTCTGCTCATTTAACCTGCGACGACGGCATGTCTACGTCGGACACCATCACGTCACGTACAATACTAAAACTGTTGAAACAGTGCAAAGCCGGGCACAAATATTCATCTTTTTAGATTATTCATATCAGTCAAGCGTAACCCAACTTAAATTTCGCGCTAACCTCGGTACCTTTTCGTCACGCCACTGTATAGCTCATCTGCGCCTGCTTTTCAAGTTCTATCATGAATCCCCTCGTACTCCCACCATCAAGCCAGCCCATCATCACTGAGACTGCATGAATCACGAGAATTCTGTTTACCTGCCAAGTGCTCGCACCACTGCACTCTTTCATCCTTTTTTATCAAGACCACGCAAGATTAGAATGGCCTTCCTCCTCGCGTTCTGCACCCCTCCAGTATCAACTTCAAAGCAGAGATCGAGCATTAACCCTTTAACCGATTGTAACGGCCCACCCCTCATGTAAAACCCCTTCATTGGGGCTTTTGAGGTATTGTAAATAAATAAATATTTGAACAAAGCAACTAAGTAAAAGCCAAGATGGTGAGCGAACCGCCATTAAGCGCGGCACGCGCGTTCATCGCCATTCAGCGTAAGAGTGACTGCACAGTGTGTACACAAAACAGATAACCAGATAAACACCGGACAAAACAGCGCTTTACACGGGCAATGATGCGCACTGCACGCAGGCCTAATTTGAAACCATTATCGATGTCTGCCAGAGCTTGTAGCGCTCATGTACGGTCGCTGGGGCGTCTGGTCTGGCACGTGTGGAAACTCGGCGGCGCCTTCGAAATGCAACGCACACACAAAAAAAATGAAGGGGTTGGGGCACAACGAACGAGGGAAGCGGCAGCGGACGGCTCTCGCTCCAAAATGACGAACGTGACGCGGAATAACAATCGGGCGCTCTCCGTTTCATTTCCCTATTGAAATCTTGCGATGTCTGTGCTCGTACTTGCTCCTCCTCTGCAGTTTGTTTCCGTTTCGTCGTAATCGACGTGTCATTTCGTTGGCTCGGACGGGCTCCCGCTGAAACAGGAAAAAGGATTCCTCCACCTCCGATGCCCGCATGAGCGAGAGAAACGATTTGAGCAGAGAAAGTGAGAGGGATAAATATATATATATATATATATATATGCAGGCGAATGCATGTTGGTGTCACTTGTCTCGCAATGAGATGCGGGGGCACGCGCGCTCTGCTTCGATGCCTCGGGGCCGTCTCTGTGAATCCGGATACCCCTGTGGCCCCTCTTGCTCACTCCTCGTTTCGTTCCTCCCCCGCATGCGCCTTCGGCACCGCGATCCTGGTCGACATCGTTCGGTGAAATTGGCGAGAGTGAGGCAAGAACAGTGGCTGCTTCTCCTCGTGCATCGTTGCCCGAGGGTACTGCAAGAAGGTGACACGCGCTTAATTTGCATACGATCAAAACGTCCCGTTTTTCCTTTTTTTTTTCGCCTCCCCCTCCCCTTTCTTTCGAATTGGAAAGCTTATAGCAGACCGGCTCTTGCGTTTTCCGTTCCGGGCGCTAGTGCCGCATAGGGATCCGCAGCCATCTTTTCCATCTCCATTGCGCGCGGGGAGCTTTCGCGCGCGTTTCCATTCTTTTTCTATTCCTGGTTTTTGTTTTGCCGCTTTTTTATTCCTTTTGCTCACAGGAGGGGATGGGGAATGTCACTGTTTCCCTTTACTACATTCTTTTTTTCCCGCAAGCTAACTGAAAACGTAATTTAAGCTGGAAAATATCTCCCTAAAAAAATTCCGCTCTCGGAATTCGCGAATATGTATGAACAGCAACGAAAAAGAGTACTTTTTTGTTTTCATGTCCTAATGAAATATCATGAGTATTTGCAGGGCGACACGTGACAGAATTCGCAGAGCACAACTGTGAAAAGCTTATGGCTACTTTAAGAAAAAAAAATGCACCCTGGCAAAAGGTGAAAAGAGTGTGGCCTCACTGCAGATGCGTGTTACTATTTTGGGCCATAATCATGTTCAAACTGCAGCTTGAAAACCTTGTACTTGAATCCATTTCTCCATTTTTTTTAACTGGGCTTCTCTGCAGAATGGGTTCTAACAAGGAGAAGCCTGCTTTGTTCGAACGCATCGTTTTATATGACATGGTACTACAACTCAAGCTTTTTGTTTTATTACAATAGCAATTATTTGAACTATATATATATATATATATATATATATATATATATATATATATATATATATATAATATTAATGAGATATAACAGACAGTAATGCCAAGGAATGTACAGGGGAAGTTATTAGAACCAATGGAATGTAAATAATAAGAAAGAAGAAAGAAAAGTGGATGAAAAAATTACCAGCTGTGAGCAGGAATCGAACCCACGACCTTCGAATAACGCGTTATTCGAAGGTCGTGGGTTCGATTCCTGCTCACAGTTGGTAATTTTTCATCCACTTTTCTTTCTTCTTTCTTATTATTTACATTCCATTGGTTCTAATAACTTCCCCTGTACATTCCTTGGCATTACTGTCTGTTATATCTCATTAATATTGTGTTAAAACACGGAAATACGAGCCCTTAAGTATACACTTCTCTCCCTTATTATATATATATATATATATATATATATATATATATATATATATATATATATATATATATATATATATATATATATATATATATATACACTTCAAAGAAAACAAGTTGGCAGATCCCACGTACAGTGGGAATCGATCATATGTGAAGCACTAATGAGAAAGGTTGATATGTCCCTTCCAATCACCACAATGTTACGAGACGCAAAGATGTAGTACACACTTAACACAAGTGGAAATTTTATGCGCACTCGGGTATCTGGATAAGATGCAAGTATGCTGCTTATAGTTGCGTAACGACGGCACCAGTCACGTTTACAATACCAGCCCCAGCAGTGGTAGGCATATAAATTAGTCCGTAGATAGCTTCTATGCCATGAATATTGTGTTTGGACGTCTCATTTACCTTTGTGGTCCGTTCGCGTCACGTAATACCAAGATTCGTAGATGTGAAGCTAGCGAAACGGCCACGAACGCGCTATGAGCGGAGCATGCAGTCATGTTCTTACATGATACGCATGCCGTAATTATTATGTTTGCACCAGTCATTTACTTCAATCATTCATTCACGTCACGTAATATTAAATAAGGTATATGTGAAGCTAGCGCAACGGCCGCTAGCGCATCATGGGCGTAGCATGTAGTCATGCTTTACAAGACACGCATGTCATGATTGTTGTGTTTCGACTTGTCATGAACCTTCGTCGTCCGTTCGTGTCACGTAATACCAAATTCGGTATTTTTATTTTGTTATATTTACAAATACCTCACAGGCTCCAAGTAGGAGCATTATGTGAGGGGGACTATAAATAGTTATTTTAAAAGAACACAAAACAAACGAAAATAATTCAAAATCCACGTATTTACAATTGCTAAAATGTTCGATAACATACACTGTAGTAATATGACACTAATATGCGTTATACATTTTTGAACGGTTTGAGACGTCAATGTACAATGTCAATGTATATGTGAAGCTAGCGCAACGGCCGCTAGCGCATCATGGGCGTAGCATGTAGTCATGCTTTACAAGACACGCATGTCATGATTGTTGTGTTTCGACTTGTAATGAACCTTCGTCGTCCGTTCGTGTCACGTAATACCAAATTCGGTATTTTTATTTTATTATATTTACAAATACCTCACAGGCTCCAAGTAGGAGCATTATGTGAGGGGGACTATAAATAGTTATTTTAAAAGAACACAAAACAAACGAAAATAATTCAAAATCCACGTATTTACAATTGCTAAAATGTTCGATAACATACACTGTAGTAATATGACACTAATATGCGTTATACATTTTTGAACGGTTTGAGACGTCAATGTACAATGTCAATGTATATGTGAAGCTAGCGAAACGGTCGCGAGCGCATAAAGGGGATGGCGTGTAGTCATGATTTACATGACATGCATGTCACTGTTTCCACATTAGAGGGTGTCATTTATGTTCGCCATGCAGTCATGCCATACCATACTAGTTTAGCAATATATCATGTGAACGAAACCAGCGCAAGAACTGCCAAACCATGGCATTTAAATTATCACAATCATGAGATTCACGTCATAATTTTCTTGTTATGACCAGTCAATTGCGCTCGTCATACAGTCTTGTTGTGCCGTACCAAGTTTGGTATTGATACCATTATCGAAACGGCCAGTAGGCGGCTGGATGGATGGATGGATGGATGGATGGATGGATGGATGGATGGATGGATGGATGGATGGATGGATGGATGGATGGATGGATGGATGGATGGATGGATGGATGGATGGATGGATGGATGGATGGATGGATGGACCGACGGACGGATGGACGGACAAACAGACGGGCGGGCGGGTGAGCGGGCGGGCGGGTGGACAGACGGATGAATGCACTGGCTCAGAGTCACCGAAGTTCGCTAAGAAATGCTGCGCATTCAATAATATGTGGTCTTTATTGAAAAACTGCATGCTTCGGATTTTCTGCTTGTTTTTATAAAATGAAAGCTTGAATAATAACCAAAGGGTTTGATGATCTTATATTGTGCATTTAAAACACGAATATTTATCATTCGTTAGCTATGAAGCAAACTCTATGCAGAATCAAGTCTCGAGCATAAAAGTGTGCTTCGTTTTTAGAAACGCAAATAGTCTGGACCACCTACGAATGTTTGATGCATGTGTGAGTGAATTTGCATTTCGAATATATGCGGTCGCCACGATCGTATGCAGTCGTTCTGTGTTTTTCAAATTTTTTGCACTACACTGCAAGAAATATTAACTATCAAGTTTGCACCACTTTGTTGCAGGTATGAAACCTTAAACGTCGCTCTCATCAGGGAGTTCTAACGCCACTGTCATCCTTTTGCAGTATTCGACTTCAAATCATTAAAATGACAAAGTGTCTACTACAATAATTGTCTCTACACTGTTTTAATTCTTTGTGAGTTTTTTTATGCCTCTTTGAATACTCCTTTCTAAGTTAATTTTTTTCCTTAGTTTTGGGAACTTCAGATGGGCTAGGAGTAAAGTTTTGCTTTATTTCCAAGCCTGAAAACGACGGCTCATATCGTTTACGCAGTCGGTATACACTCGAATCTAAATTAAGCCGTTTTGATATCGACCGTGCGGTGGTCTCATTTATAACAAAATCAATAGATAAAGAAAAAATGCCTGTATAATGATATTTTGAGCCCGTTTGGCTTGGAAATGAATCTCTGGCTTTCTTGCGAGTGGTTGGTGATTTAATATCGCAATGTATTCTGTCGTGGCGTCGCTCTTAAATTTAATTTTACCTGAGTTTCGCACGTTCGCAGCTTTATTCTAAAGAGTTTTTCACGCTGTCTGTACACTTTTAAGATATAATGTACAGAGGAAAGAGATGGCTTACCAAGAGAAGATTCCGTTGCTCACTGTACGCTAAGTGTTTAAAGGATATCTCGTACACTTTTAAGATATAATGTACAGAGGAAAGAGATGGCTTACCAAGAGAAGATTCCGTTGCTCACTGTACGCTAAGTGTTTAAAGGATATCTCGTACACTTTTAAGATATAATGTACAGAGGAAAGAGATGGCTTACCAAGAGAAGATTCCGTTGCTCACTGTACGCTAAGTGTTTAAAGGATATCTCGTACACTTTTAAGATATAATGTACAGAGGAAAGAGATGGCTTACCAAGAGAAGATTCCGTTGCTCACTGTACGCTAAGTGTTTAAAGGATATCGCGTTCTAGAGAGAGAAATAAATAAGCCGTAAATAACACGAGAATGCATTAGTGAAATTGCGCAATGCAGTTGCAGTAAATGCACGAAATACGTTCACTGTCCTATATAAATCCTGCATTGTTCGGGCCTACATTTCTCTGTTTTGACGATGATTGTTAAGGCTCGTGCTAATTAGCGACTTGCTTCACTTCACGTTTATTTTCTTAATGACCCCTTCAAGGGGGAGCGTTTATAATTGTACAGTACATAATTAGTAATGACATATTGCCACCCATAGTAATGCGTCAAATTGACTCAGGTCGCGATAAAAAGAAGTGCACGTGCTGTTCTTTTTTGGGGAACGAGTTCAACTGACGCGTTTCGCCAAGAGCACTGCGACTCTTCGACCAATAAAGCTCGCTTGGCTCTCTGAGGTGATGTGACAATTGGTGGAGGCTCGGGGTAGACTTCACGGATGTTACAAACCTCTCCTGAAAGCCACGCCACAAGCCCAGTGCCAGTTTTCAGCCCCGTGCATCGGGTCATCCGCAAGACCAGAGGACTTCCCCCGCAAGTCGACGTTCCCTCTAGCAGCCGCTCAGCCAGCATGACCAGCACTTTTGCGCAAATCAACTCAACCGGTATGAAAAACGCAGCGGTGAACTGCTACGCGCTTGAAAGCCCACAGGTTCCGACGCCGTTCCACGGCACCGAGGTCGAAGATGTCGAAGACTGGTTGGTTGACTTTGAGCGTGTGGCAGCCTTGAATGGATGGGACGACACAGCCAAACTATGGCGCATGTAATTCTACTTGGAAGACAGGGCAAACATGGTACCGAAACCGTAAGGAACAACTGACTTCCTGGTGAGAATCCTTCCATCGGCTACTGGACACGTACACCAGCACCGATCACCATGAACAAGCGGAAATAGCAATCTATGCCCGTATTCAGATGCCCATAAAAAGTGTGACGACCTATGTTGAAGACATGACACGCCTGTTTAAACGAGCTGATGCAAGGATGACGAAGGAAATGAGGTTGTGTCTTCTTATGCGAGGAGTCAATGTACAGCTCTTTGCCATTATCTTGTGAGGGGCCCTCCGAAAACTATCACCGAATTATTATCCGAGGCTGTCCCACTGGTATAGATGCTTCACCATCGATCCGCTCTGTATGAGCGGATCGATGGTGAAGCATCTGTACGTCCACTATACAGACATTACCACGGCTACGGGTATATACACCGAGCGTCTGCGAGAACTCATTCGCTCTGTGTACGCGAAGAGTTGGAAAAGGCTGCCGCCCCGTCACTACCTACAGTAAGCTCTATAGCAAGCATCAACAAAAAAGGAAGTACAACAGGCGTTCCATGACCCTGTGAGTCATGACAACACTATTGGGCCGACTGAATACCACCGTGCAACATACGCGGACGCCTTGAAGTGCCCTACTTCTCCGCTGTTCGTGCATGCACCACCTCCAGCTTCAATTCAGTCGTTGCAGCCGCTGAAGTATTACGAAGATACGCGCTAGTCACCACATATTACCTATGCCTGTCTGGTTATGCGTCATTTAGAACATCCAGCACATTTCATCGATGGCACACGCACACACTCATGGAAGTCGGATGTTTGGTGCACTCCAGGCGTACTCCAATAAACCTCGCCTTAGCGCTCGCCTTTGTCCCTTCCCCTGTGCTGTGCCTCACATTTTTTATGCTCTACGTAATTAGTTATGTATTACCAACACGCCCAACTTCATACTCTGGCCTGGACCTCTGAGTTGACGCGACAATATATACATAAAAATAATTGGTGCTTAGGCTTTTCCGGTAATGTTGATGAGCAGGTGATAGCAGTGATACAATGGGGCAGGCCATTCCACTCAGCCGGTGACACGGCAGGAAAAGGACGCCGAGAACGTAGTAGTGCGGATACGTGGATGGGTTAATTGTGTCCAGTAGGAAGGAAAAGGCGTGAGGATAGGGTCAATATTTTGGTGCTTGATGGTGTATTGATCGTGCGACCGTCTGTGACTAACAAACAAAAGGAAACTCAAGGCGACCGATTTTCACACCCGCGTGTGACTTCTCCTTGTGACCACACCGCATTTGCGTCTGCTCGCGCTGCCACTGCCTGCTGAACTGAATATACATACTGTTCCTGCATATCAGATTGGTTCAGAGGTTTGCGAATACGGATGCGCGACTGAAGAAATCGAACAGCTAGCGACGGACCCAAAGCAGCCGCTTTTTATACCAAAACGGCTTTTAGCGACTAACTTGAACGTGCAACCGGCACTAGTCGCGATTGTGAACGAGACTATATTGTGTGTTGTAAAGAATTATGTACAACAAAGTGCGAGGTATAATGATAAAATTACATTCATCTAATAATGATGACAATTGCAGAAAGTCAACGTCCCAAACCAACGATATTATAACGATGGACGCGGCAGAGAAGTGCTCCGGAAATTTGGACCATTTGGTGTTCTTTAACGTACACCAAAATCTGAGTGAATGGGCCTCTAGCATTTTGCTGCCATTAAAATTGAAATACGGCTGCCATGGCTGGGATCGAACCCGCAGCCTTCAGATCACAGCAGCCCAGACACACACACACACACGTACATACATAGAGAGAATATACAGTAACAATATACTGACCTATATATTGAAGGAAGGAAGTGGAAGTTTAAGGGTTCGCTTTCATTGTCAAACAACATATTACTGAGAATGAACAATGAACGCCTCTTCAAGGACGGAAAAGTTGTGCTACGTGACGCCAAGAGGCCGAAAAAGAGTGTTCCCCAATATCTGGAATGGCTACAAGTGGCGCTGATACCCTATCACGTGAGTGGGAGGATGACTACCACTGTAGCTCAGTTAGCAAAGCATCGGAAGTGTTATGCGAAGGTCACAGGTTCTGTCTCTGCCAGCGGCAAATTATCTTTTTCTCTATCTTTCTTCGGCATCATTTGCATTTCAACAACTGCTAATACCATCTCATATGCTTTACTTGGCATCATTATCTGTTAGTTTTCATGCATCATATATTGCTTCACATGCTGAAGGTAATAATGCAAATAAATACAGCGCTTCGGAATGGTACTACCTTGATGTGTGATTCACCTGCAGTCGTCAAAATATGCGTTTCAGCTTCTATTGAATACATTAACAGCACGCAGGAAATGTTTTTTTTTCGTTTGCTATGTTTACAAGTAAAAAGGTTAGGTTATCTCCCTCTAATGTACATCAAATGTTACATAAGTTAGATACTTTAGTATAAAGCCCCAACTACCTACCATAAAACTGCTTTCAATTTTGTTTATTCGGGAGTGGAGTCTCGGGTTCTGTATTCTGACGTTTTTTTTATATTTACTTGTCCCAATAATAAAAGCCTGCTAGGAAAGTCAAAGGAGCAATGAAATAAAATTTTACAAAGAACTTGAACAATCTCATTTCATTGGTTATGGACAAGCAAACAAAAAAAGTAACTATCGCAAGTGGTGATGGTAGTTCATGTTGCTTTTATGACAGATTCCCCTCTGTTTAACAAGCAAACAGACAATTGATGATTGCTATGTGTGGTTTAACGTCCCAGAACCACCGTATGATCATGAGAGACGCCGTAGTGGAGATCTCCGGAAATTCCAACCACCTGGAGTCGGAACGTGCGCCCGAATTTGAGCACACGGGCCTACAGCATTTTCGCCTCCATCGAAAATCCACACAGTCCCACAACGATCACCTGCAAGTCGAACATAAGACTGTAAAATGTACCTTTGTCTGATGTTTTTTTTTTTTAGGGGCGAAGCTCCTTAGGGCGTGGGCTGTGCGTCCCCTGTAGCCTGTATGTAGCCACCTCTAGTTTAGTTCTTGCAGTGTTCACTAGATGGCCGTACCGTCCCCTGTATGTAGCCACCTCTAGTTTAGTTCTTGCAGTGTTCACTAGATGGCGGTACCGTCTCCTGTATGTAGCCACCTCTCGTTTAGTTCTTGTAGTGTTTACTAGATGGTGGTACTTGTAGCTGATGATGAAAAGATGCAAGATGTTATAAACTAGAAAGCGGTACTTGTAGTTGATGAAAGACGCGAGATCTTATACAGGAACCACTCTCCCTTCATTTCACAGACCATAAAGCCGTCATAATGAAGGGACATCGCAAGCCATCCATCGTCTAAGAACAAATAAAAGTTGATTTGTGTATATACACACACAGCGTTTCTCACGTCTTTACATGATGATCGACTGGGCGAATTACACGGAAGATTCACAGTTTACCGATGAATCCCTCCGGAGCTTCGCCCATTCATCATCATTCACCCCGTGAATATGCCGTAATTTTTTTCATATCACTCCTCAACCACATGCGCGAATCTGCAGTGTTACAGCCACGATGAGCTGAACTGCGTAGAGAACGAACGACAGATGACCGCATGTTTTAGCTGCTGCTCCTCGTCCCCCCTCCCCTCTTTCGTAACTACACTTGCCAGCCCAACTCTACGACCCCATTGGCCAATGTCATTGTCAATGCCGTCAGGACGCCACGTGGCAAAAGCTTGAGGTTATGTACATTTTATGAAGCAGGGGCATTATATGTCTCGTGCGTGTGTGTTCCTCAGAGCAGACGAGCAACGTAGCATCGACATCGAGGGTCGTATAGCTGAGAGGATGGCTGTAATGGCTAACGCGACTATAACGTTCGCTGCGTTATACGACTTTGCGATCTTAAATCTAGGCGCTTCCACGAAACCGGTCGTTTAATAGACTAGCAAAACCAAAAACACTCTCAATTTTCATTAAACGAGACTGAAAAACATTACCCAGTGCGCGAGTTTTCTAGTCAGTATCGGGGGCAACATAGTAGCTAATGTGTGAGCACCAAACGAGAGCCAGCTGACTGATTGGTGCTTCTGAATGTAATTATGATGTGAATTCTGGCAGCTCGTCGTGATGCATGCGTAAGTTCAAGAACTCTGATGTTGCCAGGCTGTCCTTCATTCCACTGCGCGTGCCTGGAACCCAGTGTTAAAAACCACGCGCACGCAATCAAGGCCGCAAGCACGCTTTGATCTCGCAATTTCCGAACTGCATTGGCGAGGGAGCGAAGGCATTCTTATCAGCCCACTGATCGCAGCCTACAGGAAAGAACGATAGTGGGAGATAGAATGAAAGAGGCGGTCGCAAAGCCCCGAGCTTTATCAGCTTCGCCTTCAAGCGTACAGCTGTAAAAAGGGTGGTTTCGTTCGCCGTTACAAGACGGTACGTGTGGAGCCCGCGAGCAACCGCGAGTCAGGAAAGGGGTTTAAACACCCTTCGGTGTTTCGGTGCTGGACCCCCAATTAAAAGGGAATGTACGAGTAGAACGGCGCCGACAAAGTTCGGGAAGCGCGCACTAATTAGGACAGCGCGTATGCACTACAGATCTGCCATAGCTCCACGCCTTGTGCCACTGTTTTTATATATGTATACAGAAAAAAGAGAGCTCGTGTGTTGGCTTTTGCATGCTTTGTTATGCGTAAGTGGGCTCGTAATGAGAGCGTATATCGCTGCGCTCCAAATTAATGACTTCTCTCTCATTCAAAGTTCGGCATACAAGTCTCGGCCCAAATACGTGTTCGAAGCGCAGGCCAAGAATTTGCGCTCCGTGATAGCTCGCTGCCTAATTTGTGAAACTCGAATGTAGTCCTATCGAAAAAAAAAAACAACTCAAAATGAACTAGAAAGTACACGCACGTTTTAGCTGTGGGTCTAAATTCTGAGTTGTTTCCGGAGGATTTCGTCTGAGATAAAAGCTGAAATCCTTGTCTTAATTCGAAACAGATAAGCGTTGTAACACGAAGTGCTTTTGCCCCAGTAAAAGCAATTCGCATGGCCTGAAACTTCGCAATCCTGCTTTCTCGCTACTCAATGAGTCTAAAAAACTTCCTTTGTTTTCTTTTGGTTATGTAGCACAATGAAAAAAAAAAAACTTCACTTGGATTTCCGGTCAAACTCGATCAGCTAAAAGAACAGCATGAAAAAAGTGAAGGTATGCGGTAAAATTTGTAATCCGCGTACATTTAACCAGATACAGTGCTGGTTAAAATATCGGCTGTAAAGCGTCACTGTTGTAAGCCTGTGTGCAAAACACACTTAATACTGCTCAAATTTTTATAACCGATTTTCAAGTTTGCCGCACATTTTCCACGGAGACAGACGGGGACTCCTCAAATGTGTTTTGGGAAGCCTCGCAACAAAAGCGTGAGCACACTGCATACCAGCGCAGAGTGGCTCTATTGGGGTGTTTTCAGGTGCGCTGGCTTAAGTCTGCTCAGTGGCTTTATATAGGGTTGACTCTGGCTACTTGAAGTATGAAAAAGTGCTGATTGATTGATTGATTGATTGGTTTGTTGGTTGGTTGGTTGATTGATTGATTGATTCATTGATATTTCGTTAACGTCCCGAAACCACCGCATGATTATGAGAAACACCGTAGAGGAGAGTTCCAGAAATCGCGATCACCTGGGGTTCTTTATCGTGCACCTTAATCGCACGGGCCTATCATTTTCGTATCGATCGTAAATGCTATGGAAAAGATTGAAAGTGTTTTCAACGTTGGCTGTGCTCTTCCTTTAAGTGCAGAATAATGTTGTAAAATCGCACGCTTTATTATATGAATTGCCGCTAAGAGTTTAAAATTCCACACTCGCAGAGGTTAGTCGAAATGCTGCCCACATCCGCCATGGAACAATACTTTAAACTGCCGTGTATGTCACGGAAATGCTCCAGGCATTACCGCCAACTGACGGTGGAAAGATGTGTTCGTTATTCAAGAAGTAGGAAGAGCACCGCAAAGCATATATAGCCGAGAGCGCTGTAACGTGATATTGCTGTTGCCGGTGACGGAAAGATGGTGCCATCAATTTTCCATTTTTTTTCTCCCCGGCCAATGAACGCGCATTGAAAGTGACAATTAAGTGATAACAAAAATAATCGTCTAAAAACACGACCTTGAGCCTCATTCGGGAACATTTTACACCAATTCACAGAATCGAAATTCATGTATCTGGGGCATTTTTTTTTATATTTTACAAAACAGTTGGGCGACTCAAGAGCACCGATACAAGAGCTTGTTGTGTGTTTGAACAACGCTTCTCTGTTTATATTTCGCCACCTCCTCGTTCCCTTCTTTAGTTCGTGGTCGTGGCTTGCCTTGCCATTCCAGAGCACTGTGATGTAAACTAACCCCCGTATTCATGAACGTCTCTTCACTCAACGCTTCACCTTCACTTGAAAAATCCGATGGGAGCGCCGTCTCTAGGCACAGCAAGTCACTGCATATCAGCGATAATCTGCCACGATTCTTGAGTAGCGCAGCGTCATTTTCAGCCGAGTGGTGGCGTAGTGCTCAACACTGTAGGAGTCGGTAAGAGTCGGCTTTGTGCTCGTGCGCGAACTCTTCTACCGTCAAGGCCGTGTTGACAGTCCTTTGTGAGCAGTTTTTGGCTCCTGTCAAACACTTCAGCATCTGATAGCACAATTTCCCGCATTTGTTATACAGCGGACTTTGCTGATAAAGAAATAAAAATTTCTAGGATTAAGGGCACAACGTAAGAGAAAAAGTTCTTGCACGTTATTCACGGCGAGACCGAATTCGCTCTTATGTGCGAGGGGGAAGATATGACGAACATGACAGTGGTTCCTGATAAAAGAAGTGTTTTGGCAACGTCATAAGATGACCTGATGTAGAAAGTACAGCTTCCCAACCAATCACAAGCTTGGCTTGTGATTCGTGGACCATATTCGTGCCTGGGTTCAGGAACAGAGCAAGAGACGCACAACTGGACCAGCATTCAGATATTTCACTTTAAAGCATTTGGAAACAGCTACAGAGCTCATCGTCATATTTACACTGACGGCTCTGCAGTGGCGTACGAACTCTTCCACGAACGGGACATATATATATATATATATATATATATATATATATATATATATATATATATATATATATATATATATATATATATATATATATATATATATATATATATATATATATATTATAAAAGCTCGCACTTTCATGCACAAAGTACTTGTTCAATAGCGTAAAAAAAGGAAATCAGTTAAAAGCAGCATGCACTGGGACAACACGTATATGCTTGTCATGCATGATGTATGTAATAATATTACACATGACAATTTTATGCATTACCTCACAACTTTCCGCAATAATACATATATATTGATGCGGCCTGCTCAACAGTAAATATTTTATCACTGAATTTTTAATTACTAAAACAGCTCACAAAGAATTCGTGTTTTAAATGTGAAGCACTCCTTAGGAAACCAAAGGAATTTTGAGCATTTTTATTTACTTTAGCTTCCCACTGAGCTCGAGTCCACTGTTTTATTCGTCGCTGCTTTGCAAGCTGCATCCATCACTCCGATTTGCCACAAGCAAGGCTGATCAGATTTATCGGAGATAAAAGCGGAAGCCTTTCTTGGCGTTTCCAGTACGTCAAAACTAAAATATTTATAAAGATTACTGGCAATGATGTGCTCACAGTAGCTTCGACAGAGCAGCGGGGTTGGTAATAATTTTTGATGAAAGAAAATGATTTTCCTGAAGCAGCAAATGCTTTAACCGGTCCATAAAAAATATTCGTTCCCATCTATAGCTGCATCGGCCAGTCGCAACAGAATAAAAACATGAGCAAGTGATGTATGTATAGGGCCCCTGTTCAGCGCTAGCCTGCTCTGCAGTGCTACTGCAGAAGGCGGGAAACGTCGCAAAGAGCTTTCAAGAACAATCGTCACTTATAAAATGTTAGAAAATATCACTACATTGTACCTTTGCTTCGTAATATTTTTCCTCGGAATAATATAATTGAGTGTTTACAGTGGTGACGGAAAATTTTGCCTTAGTTGTTGTTTTCCACAGTGTGCAGGTGACAGCGACCTCTGTCGCAAGTGGGGAGGCTCAGCCCCCCCAACTTTTCTCAGTGGGGGGCTTGCGCTCCCATCCCCCCCCCCCCCCCCGCCGGCTGATACGCCTATGCGGCTCTGTTGAGTCTACATCATCCACCATTGGCGTCTGGTTTCCATCTGCCAATGTCACCATCACTGCCACTCAGTCACTGCACCTCATCTACAGCCACTGAACAGGCTGCACTGCGGCCTGCCATTAATTACATGATTGACCAGACAGCTGACTCCTAGGTCATCTTCACTGACTCAAGAGCAGCGCTGCAGTTGCTGAAGTCTCCATGCACACAAGACCAACTGGTCACGGACATCAAACGCCTATGCAAAAAAGTGTGTGACATCCATCATCGCATTGTTCTGCAGTGGATACCTGTCCACTGCGGAATACAAGGCAACGTCCGGGCTGATGACGCTGCCAAAGCTGGACATGACACTTCAGCAGAAATCGTCGAGATACCTTTCTCGAGGCAAGACGCATCAACGCTAGTGCGGCACACGCCTAGCGCCTCCAGCGGTCCCTCTGGACAGACTCTAGCCAACAGTATAGGCCTCTGTACAAGATCGATCCATCGTGTGACTTCAGGATGCCACGAAATCTCAACAGGCAAGATGAAACGTGTTTACACCGCATCGATTAAACGTTGCATATACGAATTACTTCAGGAACAAAATTGGACTGTCCGACTTAGCATTTTGTTCCCAATGTAACGTCGTTGAAGACATCAATCATCTCCTCTGTGAGGGCACGATATACGCATCAGAGAGGCAGTCTCTGAAGATGGCGATAAAAATACAACAGGACACAATCTTGGAGTTGAAAAATGTTCTAGGCCCATGGCAGAACAGCTCCAGTGCGTTAAACTCCAGAAAAGTGCTACTGACAATCTTACGGGCCACAGGCTTGAACAAAACGTTGTAAATAGTGCAGTGCGTGTGAGTGACTGTGTGTGTTATATGACTGTTATGCGTGTATGTAACTGTATGTGTTGTGTGTTTCATTGTATATATCGGTGTCATCACCCGGCACCTAGAGTAGCCTGTCAAGCGAAAAACCAGGTCAACCTCTCCAGCTTCCCATTAAAATAATTCTGTCTCTTGTCTGCCAAGCCATCGTCTGCTCGCATTTGCCATCTGCTTCGATGAGAGCATGCGGTGGGGATTTCGCCTTCACAACGCAATTATTCCCAGGTCAACGGGTCACTGTCTCATGGAGAATACATATCAGTGGTTGGTGCCACCTTTAACTGATGGTATTACGCCAATTTAAATGGCTGGTAGTTGTCGAAAGGACGAATTCAGTAGAGGTTTGCGGGTGAACTTTCAGGATTTGCACATTTCCGGTGTCATTTAAAATTACTGGAGCCATTTCATCCTAACTGCTTGCCATATTAATGCGTCCCATATCGGTTTCCCAACATTGAAAGCGGAAAAGCTTGATTTGTTTGTAGTTTCATGTATAATCACGCACACCCTTAATACGCTCCGGTTTGCAAAAAATGTGCCTGTTCCAGATAGTCCCACAGTGCATCGGCAGCTGTATTTCAGAGATCGTGTCCATGACAGTAGAGCCAATCGAAATATACAAGGGTGCAACCACAGAAGAGGCTTTACTAATGGCTAACTGAAAAGTACCGCTCCTTTTTATTTCCAATAGCTGGCAGGTGATGTACTCCTATTAACCTCTTTTGTGATGATTTCCGCCAGTAAGCAAGCATCACGTGTTTATCACAACAACATGACAAATAAGGTTGACCATATATTGTGCCGTGGTCGAATTCACCGACCATTCACGTAGCACATTAGTTTTCATTCAGCCACAAGTCTTTGCATGCATATTTTGTGCTATTGACGCCCAATAGAATTTTTTATTTATTGCGAGAGCTTTTTGGACGACTGCGGTTGTCGATACTGTCCATTGCATACAAGAGAAACATCACACGAAACTCAAAGCACCGAAATTAATGAAAACGCACCAGCAAGTCATCAGGCATGCAGCTCTACATGAGCGTGAATTAACTCAATATCAGCCACAGCGTCCAGGTATCCCGCCGCACCTGCAGGTTCTAAGTAGCCACAATGTTCGTAAGAGTGGTTCGGACCACTCTTAGAATTTTTTCGTAGCCACTTTGTTTTTTACGCAAATTTTGTTTTGTGAATTCAGGTGACGTAAGTAAATATAGCAACTGCATCAGCATCGCCGACATGTTCCTGGGCAGCCGCAGCGCGCTTTATTGCAGCGGCTGATGCGACAACAATGGCCTCTTACGACGTTTTCTTTTTTTTAGCTTCGTGAATTGACTTACGTGACAATTTTGGGAACAAAACTTCTCTTGCGCGAAAAATTGCTCGTGAGTGAGCTTTGTTAGTACGGCCCCAGTACTGCAGAGCAAGTGGTCCTTCGAAGCAACATACGCATCATTCCGCACCGTCGGTCACGCTTTCTGGTTCTTGGAATCTATTGAACGCTTTGAGAAATGCTTCATCTCTTATTTTTCTTCGTAGCTGCTTTTTAGCTTGTTGCATGTTGCATGTTTAGGGTCACTTCTTCGGCGATGAATATAGATCAGTGCACAAAACCATAGGTTCTGTTTTCTTTTATTTTATATACACCGCCTTAGAATGAAAGCAGGACATGATACCATAGCACGACAGTCGAAAATAAACACTGGCAGGCAGGAGTAACAAAGTCATCATCATCCTACTTTTTCCCAACATTATTATGTCCTTCGGCAAGTACACACTCTCTCGAGAAAAAAAACAATTTTGAAGTGAAAGCACAGTAATAAATCAAGTTAATCAGAAATGAAAAAGGTTACAAGCGGCCATGGCGGTTTTTGTGGTCGTTGTTGATGTAGCACTAGTATAATTGGTGAGGCTATTTGATTCAAACAGCTGCATTATTTGGCTCACTTATTAGTCAAAACTGCGTTCTTGAATCGTTCTTAGAATCGAGAATCGCCCCGTTTTGATTACCAACAATAAAAATGTGAAAGTCATTTAGGCGTGCTTGACATTCTTATATTTATCTCAAGTTTCCGTTTTTGGATTTGACTCTTATAAAGAAAAAGCTCCATAGATTACTTGGCTCGGGCTTTGAGCTGAACGGGCTAGCGCTGCAACGGCTATGGTAAACACACCTTGTAGATAGTCTCCATTACAACTGCCTCGCAATTCCCATAAATATGATGACATGCGTACGCGTTTTATTTTTCACGGAGTCCTGATTTCACAGTTTAAAACCTACACGTGTTCCCGCTAGGTGCAGACTGTGCATTCTCAAGCGTTCTCAAGCCCTTCCAATTGTTCTCTCTGGAATAGATGCTAGCGAAGCGAAACTATCGGAAAATCTACTATTGATATGATCGATATTTCTATTTAAAATTGCGATAGTGTAAATAAATTATCAATAGCAGTATCGACAGTTTATACAATGGTACCGTCTGTGCTACCTATTACTGCTGACGTTACAATCCATAGTACAGTAAATATCTATGTTATTGCGGGAGGGAGATACAACAAAAAAGCATTTGCAATAAGCTACTCTAAGTAAACTCAGTTCACTTAACTTATGAGCACTGTTCTGACGAAATAAAAGTTATTTCAGCCGTGAAAATACACGAATAAGCCCACTAATACATTTCACCTCACAAATGAGAAACTTAGTTCTTGATATTTCACTTTTGAAATCACAAAGTTCAATATAAATTTTATGCCATTTAGTACCGCAAAGTATAATGGTCGCATTTTATGTATACCTCACTATAACCCAACAAAATTGTCATGTGTCAGAATTCACTGGTGAAGGAGAACGAGCATGTCCACATTGTCGCCCTTCAGCCTCCTCCTCTTGCTCCACACACTTTGTGAACCAAGTTTATGGTTTGAGTGCAAACCAGCACAACCGACAGGAGGGGGCAGACAAGACCACACAGAGCGCTTTTTTTTTTTCAGCGCTGCTTGTCCCCTCTTCTGATTTGCACTCATATTCATTACAGTTTTCCTGGTTTATTATGCAGTGAGCTCGCGTGGCTGATTCTGTACTTTCGGTTAGTACTATCAAACCATTTATCGATAGCGCATCAATGCTTTTATTTGCCACCAATAATTTTATAGTGATTGAACGATAGTATCCGAACGACAGTATCTGAAATGACTCAATTTTAGCAACTATCGATAGTGTATCGATAGTTCTGCATCACTAATGAGGACACGACGGGACGAGTCATTCCACAACCACCTTTAGGAGGCTGTTTAGGAGGCTGTGGTCATTATTTTCAGGGAGAGGGGGATGGGACATTGAGGGTTCACGACGAAGGATGCTCTTCACATGAGCTGCGCCGATTTCTTGGCTTCGCCCTTGAGAGTGAGATCTTAGCGTACTTCAGTGGTGTCATCAGTTTCGTAACGACGATAATAATTCAGGCAACAAGCATAAGTATACGTACGAAGACGAGTGACCATTCTAGGCCAACTATTTCACGTGGCCACGCTTGATGCCTCTCTATGCCCATTATGCCGAGGCAGCGCGTCCATGAGCTGCGCCGCGCCGTCGACCACCTCAGCACGCCGTAGGCAACCATGAAGGTCGAGGGGGCACCCCAGTGTCACAGGAAGGACTATCAGCCACTGACTGGCTGACTGAAGTAAACATGCCTTGGAGCCTGGCACGAACAGCACCAGGACTTCCCAAGCTCGGTTTACTCAGATATAAAGCGGGACCGGAGTGACTGGCCAAAATCAGCAAAGGCCCGACCTTGGATGAATGGGTGAGCGAGACGGCTTTCAACTATGTTGACTTCACGCCAGAATATTGCCGAAATCTCTGCATCTCTCTGATTGCCGAACGAATGCTTCCTGAACCCTGCGCTGAGAGACATTTCGACCGTGCACGTCAGTTTGAGATTCGCTTCAGTGGACGTCCGCAAGGCACATTCTACGGACGTCTCTTAGCACCCCTCGAAGCCAGTGAAGGTGGCGGCAGCCACCACATCCATCCATAGGTTGCACATTACATGCAAAAACAAAAAAAAAAGGTCATTGCACAGTTTCCGTCTGCCATCACGCTTCCGTTAGCTGGTACTAATAACAAAGTCCTCATCAACGAGTCTCAACTGGCAATCCGCAACTACGATGCCAGCCGTATCTCTCGCCAGGCATTACACATTCTGCTATCTATACCCCCTTTTCTACATCCCTCGGACTCATTCAGGCTTCAGCCCACGAGTCGCTGAACGGAAACGCCCAGGTGCGGACATGCAGTCGCTCGAGGTCTTAGCTGCTGAAACGAGTGTAGGATGCACCACGCCGCTTACCTTGCCACAAATATGTCGCACGATTCCTTACTCTCCCCTTCTACGGCTATCATTCAATACGACGGACTCAGAAGATGCATATACCCTCATACACGCTGTGATCTAACAAGACCCGGCACCTTTCAATGGCGAGAACAACAGACAGGCAGCTTGCCGCGCCTCTTCTTATATACGGCAGATTTCTTTCTAAAATAGATAGCACCTATAGGTGACAACACTGCGCAGCATCGGCCACTCTGATACATAGGGTGTGAACTTGCGCATACAACACAGACAGCACAAACACCCCACAGTCGTGTAACTCTCTCCTACGCGCCTCCGCGCCAACAAACCGACGCCGGCTCACGGAGCGCGTGGCGAAGGCTGCGGTATCCCAAGGGATCTCTGCTGACCTCCTCTAAGCCAGCGTAGCCATTTTTCGCTGTAGTACCCTCTTCTCGATCGCAATAATGGGTTGCGCTTCTAATTAATCAGTAGGACTCCCTTACTGGAACAGGCATTGGCATCTGTGGTGACATAAGGCCACCACCCACCCTCCAGATGACACTCGCAATTCGATCCTTATCCGCAGAGTCCGGTGGCAATCAATGGAGCACCTGAACACAGTGACAGTCATGCTTGTAACGAAGCGAAGGATACTAAAAATTGTTGGACAGAGACAAGCTGCCACTGGAGCCCAAACGAGGCAACGTGCAACAATAAGAACTTTTGGCCTTAGCGGTGTTAGAAGAACTGGAAAGCATAACAGGGCTGACTTATAGGAACTTTCTCTGTGATGGAGGGCTCCTTGGGAAGCGAGTGGGGCATGGTGTTTCTAAACTGCAAAGATAATATGGGTTAGCATAATGAATTCTGCGGCATCAATTGAGTGGTAGTGTGGGGGGTAACAGAAATCAACTCGAAACGGACAATAACAACACGCGTACGCTCCATCATCCAGCCATGACGACGAGGAAGTAAAATAGTCACGATTCGCCCCGGGGGATGTGGTGGAGTTTAAACAAAACATCAGCTAACATTTGCACTTGATTAAAAGTCTTCGCCATGTCTCATATATGCGCATTCCTGAAAGGAATTTTTGTTCTCTTGAATGACTTAAACTGGAATGCCAATTTCGAAATAGTTGTTCTAACATAGTTAGGTTTGAACATATGGTGACGGCATGTAGTGTTTCATGAAAGAACGCTTGAGATGAGTAACGTCTGTGTAGTTCATGAAGATACTCACTAAAGAAAAAGAAATCGGTACAGTAGTGGTGGCCGTGTATTTGTGACCACTTCTGTACAGAGATGTCGACAATGTACGCACTCGAAAGATAAGAAAGCCAGTGTGAAGGATGAATTCTATTCAGAATTGTGCAAGCTCGCAGATAATTAATTCAACTTTAATTAAAATCAAAGCTCAAACAAAAGGACACTGAGGTTCTATTTTTAACTATTGATAAATTTGAATGGGCCATACAAGATGTGCCCCGCATAAAATTGAATGGATGAAAATGTACAACAGCTGATTCGATCACCGATGACGGAGATGTTATTTTCAAGAAATTCGCAAAAGTCTATGCGGAGTGTATCGAGACCTGAAATGTGCAACGAACTATGACGTAATACTTACATAGGATAAAGTAGATGTGGTAGACTAAAATACGTATAGAACCATCAGCTTACTCTCAGTAATATTCAAATTATTCACGAAGCTAACTTCGAACATCATACTCACATGAGCTTGATTCACGAAAGAATATTTCACCATGGATCATAACCACGCAATCAGCGATGCGTGGTTTTGACATGCGTGAAATATTGTTCTATCAAAACCTTTAAAAGCATAAACGTTCGTTCTGAGAGCTCATTTCTGAGACGCCTTCTTTGAACCCATGTTATCGTGAAGCGCGTGATACTGTAGAGGACGGAGGATTAAACTTCGTCAGAACTTTAACCAATAGCGGCGAACCCTTGCTGCTAGACCCGGTGAACAATTATACTAATATAGTCAGTCGTATAGAACGGGCTCTGAGTCTTTGCAGAGGATACACTGTGTGGTAGTTGACGAAGACGTGAACCCAGCTTCAAAAAACCAAGCTTTTGTTGTTATGCAATTGTTCTTCAAAAACAAAAACAAAAACTCAAAGCCTGCACGGATCACACAGAACTGCCAAAGTGAAAGCGCGAAGAGCGGCCTTTCAAAGCCTTTTTTTAACACTCTTTGGGTAGCTGCTGCAATCCCACTTGCAGAGTACCTACTACGCCATAAACCATAACTTTTGTGTAGTAGGCAGGTATTCCTATTTTTTTTTCACTTTCTTTTGTAGTCCATACTCGTGCTGGGAGATTGGCCAGACATTCGCTGTGCTATCCTTCTTCATTCTTCGGAGAAGCGTGGTACCCGCTACACACTAGCAAAGAGTTTTGTGCAACTTTTAGTAGGCTGTGGCTGACGACGATGACGAATTATGCCTGAAGTTTTTGTAATTAGTCGGAGCATTCGATGACCCACTCGTTACGCAATTCGCATTGTGTGCCGCCTGGCAATGGTATACTTTGCTGTCCTAAAACACTTTATTACCCATATTAACACGATTCGTTTCCAGAGATCAAGCCTGCCTAAAGCTAGTTTGCACCAGAGTTCCAAGCAGTGGCGTGACTCTGTGGTAGAATTCTGGGCTGGCACGCAGAGGACCTGGGTTCAAATCGCGTCTTATTCTTGGTGCTTTTATTTAATAAGTTTTTTTTATTATTTAGTGTGACGGTGGTTACCGACACTGACGGCGGCCGCGGCAGAGTCGCACGCGACCCTTTTTGTGATCTCAGAACAGATTTCGCTGTTAAAAAAAGTGTATCGGGTTTAGATTCCCTGACGCAAAATTAGACTTTGGGCAAAGTTATTCGAGTGTGCCTCAGAAGTTGTTTGTGGCGTCATTTCGTTTTGAAACGCCCTCATCCTGCAGAATTCGTAAAATAGGCCGAGAACAATTCTGATGATTCTGTTTATTTGGGCATGTCGGAAAATCGCAAAACAATTAATATTAGTTGTGAGTAGCACTTGCCCCGTGTTTCTTTTTTATTCTGTCTTGAAGCTACATTTTCCAGTTTTACATTGTGGAATGCGATCCACGAATGATTTGCACGTGCGTTTTACCGACCGCCTCTTATCAGTTTTGCATCTCTATAGGGTCCATAAGAGTAACCCCATGGAGCTTCAATTGATTGTACTATTTCTTTTACATTCATTGGTAATGCTCGGGTGATATAACGATGCTAGAAAAATCAAGAAAAAGGAATGGAATTTTTCTGTGAACACGGCCTGGGGTGGTATGTTGTCACGATTTATTTCGTTTGCCATCGTTCTTGAGGTCTCTCCCATCAATTGTCTGATCTCATTTATGACGATAACCTCAAACCGAAATGCAAATAGCGGGAACATAAAAAAAAGAAATTGATAGGGTAAAAACATACCCTCCATTGACGCTTCCCTCTTTTAACTGGTTGCCTTATCTGCTGAAATTAAATACTTTATGGACAGTTATTTGGTACAACCGAGTGTTATATGGAAGTATATATTGTAAGAATACTGCTAGACGCACGCCGGGGTAGAGCAACCGTTTATTGGGCCTAACAGCACCGAGACAGCAACCAGCGGTTTCAGCAGCAACTGCAGCAGCACGAGCCTCTGCCACAACAAACGTCTTCTTCGTCGTTCTTAGAGCCCGCATTTGTCACTACATTGACTCCCCGGTGCGAAAGGAGCCATCCTGGCAACCTATGGCACAGACAGGACTGGTGGATCGTAGTGAGGTTTTAGACGCTCGACGTGCACAGTCTCGCGCCCGTGGCACCGTTGATCTGTAGGTGGCTGAATAGGTTCAACTATGTAGTTGACTGGTGAAGTCTGGCGCAGGATCCGGTACGGACCGTCATACTTGGGTATGAGTTTTGAACAAAGGCCTGGGGCAGAAGATGGCACGCGGAGCCACACGATTGCCCCAGGCGCGTATGACGAAGGGGATGAGCGTCGGTCATGCGAGTGCTTCTGGCGCACCTGATCGTGCGTTGTTAGCGAACGTGCTATAGCTGCCGACATTCTTCGGCATATGTGGCAGCTTCGGCCAAAGTTGTCAATTCTGAAGGGTCTGGGCGGTACAGAAGGATAGTGTCCAAGAACGATGAAGGTTCCCGACTATAAAGAAGGGAGAATGGGGAGAATCCAGTTGTCGATTGAATTGCGCTATTGTAAGCGTAAGTAACGAATGGCAGCATGCGGTCCCAGTTCGTATGGTCATCAGAAACATACATGGAGAGCATGTCACCCAGCGTGTGATTAAATCGCTTGGTCATCCCGTTTGTTTGGGGGTGGTATGCGGTCGTTGTTCGGTGCACGATGTTGCATTCGCGCAAGAGGGCTTCTACAGCTTCCGACAAGAAAGAACGCCCATGGTCACTGAGAAGCTCGCGGGGTGCACTATGCCGAAGGGCGAGGTTGTGCAGAATGAACAGGCCGACTTCACGCGCAGTGGCCTCGGAAAGTGCCGAACTTTCGGCGTAGCGCGTAAGGTGGTCCACGGCTACGATGACCCAGTGGTTTCCATTTGGTGTGTATGGTAGGGGACCGTACAAGTCGATTCCGATGCGGCTGAAAGGCCGAGAAAGACAAGGCAGTGGCTGGAGTGGCCCTATAGATGTACGAGGGGAGCTCTTCCGGCGTTGGCACAAGGAACATGAACGGACATACTGCCTAACAAAGCGGTACATTCCGCGCCAGTAATATCGAATTCGTAGGCGAGCATACGTCTTCATTACACCTGCGTGGACGCATTGCGGATCCGCGTGGAAGGAGGCACAGACGTCAGAAAATAGGTGGCGAGGTATTACCAGCAACCATTTGCGGCCATCAGATAGGTAGTTTTGCCGGTACAGAAGACCGTCACGGATGATAAAATGGCGAGCAGTTCGTCGAAGTAAACGGTTGTCGGTACGTGGAGACGTCTGAGACAGGTACTCTAAGAGAGATGCTATCCATGGATCCTGGCGTTGCTCAGCGAACATGTTGGCCTGATCAAGTGAAGAACATTCGCAGCTGGAAACAGGCGCTGCAACATAATAATGGTGAAGTGGCGAGCGAGAAAGAGCGTCGACGTCCGAATGCTTGCGGCCTGACCGATCAATTACACGAATATCGTAATCTTGGAGACGTAGTGCCCAGCGAGCTAGGCGACCAGATGCGTCTTTTAATGACAACCAACACGATGCGTGGTGATCAGTCTCGACGTCAAATGGGCGGCCATATACGTAAGGTCGGAATTTTGTGATTGCCCAAACAATGGCAAGGCATTCTTTCTCGGTCACTGAATAGTTCTTTTCCGCTTTAGTGAGGGTGCGACTAGCGCACGACACGACATACTCATCGAAGCCAGATTTACGCTGAGCAAGAATAGCGCCGAGGCCAACTCCACTAGCGTCCGTATGAATTTCGGTTGGAGCGTCTGGATCAAAGTGGCGTAGGATAGGTGGTGATGTAAGAAGATGGTGCAAAGACGCAAATGCTTTGTCGCATGCTGGGGACCATGCTGAGAGGTCTTGGTTGTCGGCAAGTAGCTGCGTCAGGGGTGCGAATGTGGTGGCGAAATTGCGCACAAAACGGCGAAAATATGAGCAGAGCCTGATGAAGCTGCGGAGTTCTTTTAGTGTAGCCGGCCTGGGAAAGTCGGCCACAGCGCGAAGCTTGGCTGGATCAGGACGGACCCCATGCTTGCTAACAACATGCCCTAAGATGGTAAGCTGGCGGGCAGCGAAGTGGCATTTCTTCAAATTCAGCTGCAGTCCAGCGTTCGAAAGACAAGTCAGGACGCTTGCTAGACGGCTGAGGTGGGAGTTGAAGTCCTTCGAAAAAACGATGACGTCATCCAAATAGCACAGGCATGTGTTCCATTTGAAGCCTTTAAGGATGTGGTCCATGAGACGCTCGAAGGTAGCAGGCGCATTACAGAGGCCGAATGGCATGACGTTAAACTCGTACAATCCGTCAGGCGTTACAAACGCAGTCTTGGAGCGGTCGGCTTCATTCATAGGGACCTGGCAGTAGCCGGATCGAAGATCTAAAGAAGAAAAGAACTCTGCTCCTTGCAGGCAATCGAGGGCGTCATCGATTCTGGGCAGTGAATAAACATCTTTTCTGTTGATCTTGTTAAGACGCCTGTAATCAACGCAAAATCTGATGCCGCCGTCCTTTTCTTTTTCACTAGTACAACCAGAGAGCCCCAAGGGCTGTTTGAAGGTTTTATCACACCACGTCGAAGCATATCGTTCACCTGATCATCACTGGCTCGGCGTTCAGCGTGAGAAACTCGATATGGGTGCTGGCGCAAAGGTGCATGGCTACCGGTGTCGATTTTGTGAAGGATGGCAGACGTGCGACCCAAAGAAGGTTGGCTAGGGTCAAATGACATCTTGAAGTGATCGAGTAAAGCCAGGATTTGGGTGCGCTGAACAACGGGAAGTTTAGGGTCAATGAATGGGGAAAAAAACCTCCGGAGATGAAGTGGGGGTGGTATCAGAGGTAGTGGTGTTTAAGTGAGTTGATGACAGGTCATCAGGTAGGTGACTGGATGAAACAGAATCGATTTCTTCAAGGCGACCGAGGAGTTCCCCACGGAATAATATGGCCGGGGAAGGAAGCGAGTTCGTTATATAAATGGAGCCACGTGAGTTTTCTACGGTGACAACTGCGAACGGGAGAAGGAAGCTTCTGCGAGAGCCGAAGGTGTTGGAGGGGATAAAGAGGGCGGTGACAGAGGGTGCGTCGTCGCAGAAGAGTGGCACATGAACACAGGATAGAGGAGGGATGTGAGTGTCCGCGGCTACGGTGACTCGGGAAGATAGTGGCTTGAAAGAAGGTCCTTCAGACATCGGCGCTTCCCACAGGGGCAGTTCACACATCGTCGACAACTCTAGTTCGACACGCGCACAGTGAACGACGGCATGGTGAGCGCAGAGGAAGTCGCAGCCTAAGATGATATCATGTGAACATGGGGAAAACACAACGAATTCGACTACATACAAAATATTTTGGATGACCAGTCGAGCTGTACAAGCCACAGAAGGTTGGATGTGATGCGCAGTGGCTGTGCGGAGAGAGACATCGGAAAGTGGCAGCGTAAGCTTCTTCAACTTGCGGCACAGTTCACCACTTAACACAGACACGGCAGCACCAGTATCAACGAGCGCTTTCGCAGGTACACCATCAATATGCACAGTTATTTCATTAGCAGGTAAAAACGGAGGCCTTGAAGGTTTCGATATATGCGCAGCTCTTGCCTCGGGAACTGCGATGGTCAGTTTTCCGTTTGGGCGGGTGGTGATCGAGGAAGCATCGGAGAAATACAGCGGCGCCGTGGTGAGGGCGACCGATTCCTGTCGAAGCCGCGGCGATGTGGTGGCGACTGATACGACGTGGGGTGGAACGAAGACGGCTGTGGTGGCTCTGGACGGTAGGAGTCGTAAGTCGCCTCACCAGCAGTTGGGTTGAAATCCCGACGACGGCAGTAGCGTGCTACATGACCAGGAAGCTGGCAGAAATAGCAAATTGGCCTATTGTCTGGAGTGCACCAAGGGTTTGTTGATGGTGGTGTGGGGTGGCGAACAGGAGGTGGGTGGCGACGGGTAGTAGGACTTGCTGCGTTGAGGGGACGGGGCTGTCTAACAAGATCCGTGACGCTTGGTAGCGAGGGCGGCGATCGTCTGGCGGCCTCAGCGTAAGCGAGAGGGGCGGAGATAGGCGGAGGATTGTATGTGGGAGACAGGGCGTCAGAAACTTGCTCTTCGATTGCCTTGCGGAGCGTAGAGGTCAGCGGGCGCGCACTGGTCGGGACGTACGGCACAAGAGACAATTGACGCGAAACTTCTTCTCTGACAAACTGCTGGATTTGCTGCATTAACGTGGTTTGTTCGGAGGAAACGGCGCCAATGGTTAACCCAGATGTAGAGGTCGTGTCGAAGTTTGGACGTCGAGTAGAAATGCGCTCTCTCCGCAGCTCGTCGAAACTCTGACAGTGGTGAATAAGCTGGGCGACGGTTTGCGGGTTTTTCGCAACGACCATGTGAAAGGCATCGTCCTCGATACCTTTCATGATGTGCCGTATTTTGTCAGTGTCAGACACGTTGGAATCGATAAGATGGCAGAGGTCTAGAACATCCTCAATATACAAGGTGAAGGTCTCACCAAAGCGCTGTGAGCGGCCGCGCAAAACGCTGCGCGGCGCGAAGCTTGCGAACAGTGGGACGGCTTCTGCGAAGCGCGTCTTGACGGTAGGACAAGAGGGTATTTCCGCTTTGTGGTTGTTAAACCACAGTTCTGCCACACCCGCGAGATAGAAATTGAGGTAAGCGAGCTTGTCTGTGTCATCCCACTTATTGTGGGCGCTTACCACTTCATACTGCGACAGCCAGTCTTCGGCGTCTTGGTCGTCGGTCGCGTTGAAAATCACTGGATCTCGCTGTCGTGGCATTCCGGAACAGGTGACAGATGGGATTATCACTGCAGGGGGCTGGGTCATGTTGTCAGGCATTGAAGAGGCGAGGGGCTGAGGTAAAGTCTGGAAACGGAGTTCCAGTTTGAGACAACCAGCACCTCCACCACCAAATGTAAGAATACTGCTAGACGCACGCTGGGGTAGAGCAACAGTTTATTGGGCCTAACAGCACCGAGACAGCAACCAGCGGTTTCAGCAGCACCTGCAGCAGCACAAGCCTCTGCCACAACAAACGTCTTCTACGTCGTTCTTAGAGCCCGTATTTGCCACTACAATACATGTGTATATATATATATATATATATATATATATATATATATATATATATATATATATATATATATATATATATATATATATATATATATATATATATATATATATATATATATATATATATATATATATATATATATATTCTGGCATTCACGGAATTTGTCTGTAAAGTACAAATAGAAATAAAAAAGGAGAAAGCTTTTCCACTATTGTGAAGATGGAATACATAGACGCTGTGGGGGAAGCACTGACTGCGGCTGCATGCTCTGCTTCAGAGGCTTCACGCAATTTTCGCGCCAATTTGCTCTTAGGTGTGCGTAGGCGCTTCTTCATTTACCACTCTTTATCATACAACCTAACGACATGCCTGCTTCCGGTAGCTACTTCACAGGGCCCCTGCTCATAATAGCACCAGCGCGATCTATACGTCACGAGACTAAATGGAACTGCAATTGATGGGAATTGCTACAGCTTAGTATCGCGGCACTTGTAAAAAAGACATCGACGGTGGCAAGGGTGGGAGTGGCATCTGTGCTATACTATACCTGAGATTTAATGTCCTGAAACCACCATATGATTATGAGATACGTCGTAGTGAAAGGCTCTGGAAATTGCAACCACCTAGTGTTCTTTAACGTGCACTAGCATTTCACCTCCATCGAAAATCGACAGCCATGGCCGAGATGGGACCCGCGTCCTTTGGGTCAGCCGCAGTGAACAGTAACCACACCAATGCAGAGAATTGTGCGCTATAAGGCATTTCCTACATTAACCAACGTATGTGGCGGTTTTTCTTGTTATTGTTGTAAAAAGCTCAAATGCACTTTAACTGAAACGGAGACAAGCGCAATTTTTTAGGTACTCACAATGTGGTCAGGTGTGCTCAAACTATTTTTCCCCCTGGGTTTCCGTCGGCTTAATACCTCAAATATATATTGCGCTTAAATTTTTTATAGCCGGCATTCAGAAATAAAGTTGCTATTTGGCTCTTATAGAATGAAACATTTCATTTCGGCTTGCAACAGCTCGTAAAAGAAGTCTAAACTGATTCGAATGTAAGGGAGAGCAGTATTTTTCGATAAAATAAATATTTGTCCTTGTACATTCGTTGGTGCCGTGCTTCGTCGCATGGCCGTAATGACGATTACTAGACTTCCAGACGAGGAGGTCCTTCCTGGCAAAAAGCGCGCAATTCTAAAGTGCATGTCGGCAGTACGTGTTTTCTTGTTTTTGGCATCCAGTGGAGACCATGAAAAACGCTCCAGCTCTTCTTCTTCTCTTGAGCTCATTTTATTCCGTGTCGTTACGGATCACTTTTTCAACGAATATACCGTTTCCGAATATGTTCATTTCGTATGTATTTTATATTTAAAAACTATCCTATTTTGGAGTGAAAACAAAAACTACTGCATACTATAGCACTAGACTCGAACAGCAACACCAAAAGGCAAAAACAAGTAGGAATGTTGGCTTCCTACTTTATATGTTCAAGTTTTGCCCCACAACATCACATCCTTTAGTAAGCGCCAACTCTACCTAAAACAAAAACTAATTTTGGACCGTAAGTATACGACAACAAAGCAACAAGGAATGAAATGAAACATATTGCATTAAATTAAGGTGGTTGTTTAGGTCGCGATTGTTGACGCAGCGCTTGATTAATGAATTTGGCTTGTTTTGATTGAAACAGATGCAACATTTGGCTCATTTTTTATTACAAAGTACTTTTTACAGTGAAATCTGGTATGATATAACATCAAGAGTCCCGTACGCCGTAATTGTCTGCCACCGCTGCCACTATCTGTAACCACTATCGCGTGAAATAAGAAAAAACCTTTAGTAAATAAAAACCATAAGAACACGATGGGATTCGAACCCGGAACCCCTGCGTGCCAGCCCAGTGTTCCATAACAGAGCCGCGCCATTGCTTCAACTCCGTTGCAAGCTAGCCATAGGCAGGCTTGATTCCGGGAAAGTAATCGCGTTAATAGGAGTAATGCAGCGTTTTTGAACACCAATGGAAGAATCAGGCGTCACGCAATGCAAATGGCGCCACGGGTGGGCTGTCGAATGACCCAACCCATAACAAAAGCTTAAGGCATAATTTTTCCTCATGGTCAGCCACAGCATCAAAAAAAAGTGCACGAAATTTTTTGCAAGTGTGTAGCAGGAACGACGCTTCTCCGAAGAATGAAGAAGGATGGCATGCCCCTGTTACACAAGAATTATGATTTATGGCATAGTGGGTACCCTGCAAGTCTGCTTGTAGCAGTGAACAAAATATTGTTTAAAAAAAGGCTTTGAAATGCTGCTCTGCCTGCTTTCGCTATGACTGTGCTGCGTGTTCCGCGCAGATGTGTAGGTTTCAAATGCGAAGCTTCTCATGAGCGAGCATGATCCGGTGACGTCCGTGCTCCGCTTCGCATGCGCGTCTCGTCCCCCTTTCTCACCTGGCACCGTTGGCGCAAACAGCGTTCCTGCCCGCGGCGTTTACAACGCCATTTGCGCATGCACATCTCCTCCCTCTCTCTGTTCTCCTACGCTCCCCCTCTCTCGCAACGCCGACGCAGGCAACGTCTGCTAGCCAGTTTTTTTATTGAAAAACAGACTGATCCCGCTGCACAACTGCCGTTAACTGGCCACCTCTTGTATATATATATATATATATATATATATATATATATATATATATATATATATATATAATTGCAGGGAATAAATTCTTGGACGCCGGTAAATAGTATGAAAAAAAAAGGAGACACACGTCGAAAAACGGAAAGGTTTCTTTACGTTTCAGCCGTGGGACCGGCCTTCGTCAGAATAACCAACGAAGGCCGAATATTCTGACGAAGGCCGGTCCCACGGCCGAAACGTAAAGAAACCTTTCCGTTTTTCGACGTGTGTCTCCTTTTTTTTTCATATATATATATATATATATATATATATATATATATATATATATATATATATATATATATATATATATATATCATATATAGAGCATTGAACGCGTTATTCGAAGGTCGTAGGTTCGATTCCTGCTCACAGCTGGTAATTTTTTCATCCCCTTTTCTTTCTTCTTTCTTCTTAATTACGTTCCATTGGTTCTAATAACTTCCCCTGTACATTCCTTGGCATTACTGTCTGTTATATCTCATTAATATTGTGTTAAAACACGGAAATACGAGCTCTTAGGTATACACTTCTCTCCCTTATTTTATATATATATATATATATATGTGTGTGTGTGTGTATGTGTGTGTGTGTGTGTGTGTGTGTGTGTGTGTGTGTGGTGTGTGTGTGCGTGTGCGTGTGCGTGTGCGTGTGCGTGTGTGTGTGTGTGTGTGTGTGTGTGTGTGTGTGTGTGTGTGTGTGTGTGTGTGTGTGTGTGTGTGTGTGTGTGTGTGGATCTTGACCTCCAAGGCACTACCGGTGGGAGACCTCTCCTGTGAGTGGTTGAACAATAAAAAATCGAAGCGAGTGTGTTAACTGAAAGAGGAAGGTGGGTCTCTCTGTCCAATCGAAGTATTCTGTCTCTCATTGCCCCTTTAATAGCGATTGACATTTAACGATAGGAAATACCGGTTCATCACTGCTTCCTTTGCGCCGCCCCAGGTTTGTCTCCTGCGCAACGCAGCGGTGAGTGCCAGTGTAAGCGTTCGCACCCACTGCTTCGCATCTACACATAGTTCCCTTTAGCGGGAGATGGTGTAATCATTTTCAGTTCATGTTACAACTGGTAAGAGCGGCATTTTATTTCTGTTTTAGAAGTCACTCAGGAGTGCCTTGTGCTCTTGAGAAATTCAACGTACTTTCAGTTGCAACTCTTTCAAAAAAAAAAAAAAAATAGACGCCACATATATCCGCCGTGGCAAATTGTTCTTATGCACGCTCACGGGAGGGGGTAAAGGGGGCGGCAGCCCCCCTGGTCACCGAGGAGGGGGAGCGCAAAGCCAGCCCCATACATTGGCTAATATAGGAAGAATGGGCACTGCAAGTCGAGGGGGACGCAGAGTCGCACCTTCCCCCCCCCCCCCTCCCGAAGGCGAACCCTGCGCTCGCCTATGTTTACACACGTAGAACACCCCCGTTAGTTCAACACCACACTGCACAAGGCTTCACTCTCATTCATGGAAGCGTCAGCAAAGTGTTTCGATGCGCGTCCATCAAATAGTTTGAAGGCCTGTACGATGAATGAATGCACCCGTTTATCGATCAAAGAACACTGGGAAGCGCTTCATTAGCGGAGTGTGAGCACACGTCATATTTGGCGGGTTCGAGCGGGTTTTTTTACTTCTTATTTCTCGGAAAAACAACCACGATGACTTCGGCAAAACAATAGATGATTGATTCTGGTGTTACTTGAGGTGAGGCATGACATAAAGTTAATGTTTTACATATTAGAGAAAGAATAGAAAAGTTGGCTAATTACCGGCAATTATTAGCGCTTCAGCATGAAGACAATACTGATTGTATATACAGATGTGTACCACTAATATGCTCCTAGTAGAACTTTAGCTATAGGAAAGCCATCACACACACACACACACACACACACACACACACACACACACACACACACACACACATATATATATATATATATATATATATATATATATATATATATATATATATATATATATATATATATATATATATATATATATATATATATATATATATATATATATATATATATATATAGTGAACAGTCCCACCCAGAAAGAGATTTGATTTGCCTGGTGGTAAGGGACGAGCACACACGTGCCGCTGATATTGGTGCACAAATATGCGGGCGTCGCTTTGTTCAACCTAACGTTCTCTTTGACGACAAGCGGGCGCATCAGAAGGGAAGATAATTAGCATTTGGAAGAAGCCCGCATTCGAGTTAAGCGAGCTCTGGTTCTCATTTCAGTCACTTGCTCACAGAAGCTCGTCGAAGTGCTTCCTTTTAGGAAATGAATTGGCGATTTCTACTCCCCAACATTTTTTTACCAATCTGTTGAATACTTGATTCCCTTTCAGAATGCACACGCACAGTCGCTGCGCGCATTATTCGCAATGGGCACGGCCTATAGGTGGCGTGCAGTGCAATCCAAGATGACTGCGGAAGGATGATCCACCCGTGATTTCGCATACAAAAGATGGGACGCATGGACGTTCTCTCCGTGCCGCTTTCACCGGATGAACTCTTGGTAGTCAAATGAATGTATGTCGAACCAAAGTACTTTCCCAAACAATAGGAACCGCGTAATGTTCGCTACCTCATTTCTTGCAGTAGTGGAAAGGGTGGTGATGTCAGCTGATCGAGTGTGTATATCAACAACGCTTTGCCTAATCCTGTGCGTGGTACAGAAAACTGTGCGAACTAAAATTCACGTATGAACTGAACGGCACTCCGAGATCATTAGTGCCGAGCCTGTTCGGCGAATTTTGCCGCAGTAGTAGGCCACTATATACCGAGTAGTGCGTTGTCGTGGCTGCACAGGACCGAATGTTTATCGTAGCGATGGTTTGCGAACATATTATGCCGTCGTCTTTACTTGCGCTGTAAGCATTGTGCGGCTGCTGCTTCAACGAAACTCAAGCATTTGACTTCCCATTAGGTAGCGCTTGTGTCACAGTCATGACAAGACTCTAACAGTACGTGATTCCCTGCACTCGGATGTTTCAGGTTTCGCCTGTGCAATGGAAACAAGGATATTGAAACTAATACACGCGTACGCTATTCGCAACGTCAATACTGCGAAAATTTGTCGAACAACAACGTCGTTCAGACGGCACTCGTAAAGTGCAGGAGAAGTTGACTGTAGTCGTAACTGCATATTTCATTGCTCTAACTATTTCGCTTCGAGGTCGAGCTCGAGCGTGTTTGCGATGCGGTGCTTTGTAATATCCACTATAATTGGGATACATTCAATGCACAAGAAAAAGTGTGCTTGTATTTCGAGGTCGCTGAAGTATATTATGCAATAAATACAATCTAAGTGACTTACGAGCATGAAAAAAACATTAACGCACGACGAGACGTGAAGTGCGCATCTCTGATTGTGAGTTAGCAGGTTATCGTTCATCACCGCTGTCACTCTCAGCGTGTTGACAGTTAACATCTACGTCCAGTGAGAAATCGTTGACGTCATAATGGTTTCTTTGAACATCACTGCTGAAAGTAATCTGAGGAATTCTCTCCGCCAAACATCTTCGATAGCCCCAACAACGCGTCGTTCACCACGCACAAAAAACAACCACATGGCGTCACTCACCACGTTTATCTGAGGGTGCGGAGATTATTTCGCTCCGATACCCGGAAGGAAAGGAGTTGTTTGTAGTGTGCTGACATCTATCAACGAACGTAAAAAACAAGCGGCGCAGCGTAGGCCAAGGTTTGGATGCGTCAATCGTGAGCCTGCACTACTTTCCGCGTACAATGAATGTTATGGGATTCCTGCACTACAAAACACTGACGAATGCTATACGCTCGTAAAACACGGCGAGTTTAACTACAGACGATAACATTTATTTATCCAAAGTGGCGGCAGAAAATCTCGCGAAGATGATATGTGTACTCTGCGGGCTATAATCGAAAGCATGAGTTGCCACGTATTTTCACGAAAACTTCGCGTCTCGCAAGAACAAATCAGATTTATCGTGTCACGGACGGTCCGGTATATTCACAGATTCACGAAACATACTAAGTGGTTTGTGTTCGTTTCTTGCTAACGCGTTAACACTGCAGCTAGCACCGCCGAACGAGCGATCATTGGGCGCGTCTGCCTTCTGATCATCTTTGAGAGAACGCTCCTGAATTCCTCTAGGCGGCGTGACAGTCTCTGAACATCACTCCTTGCCGCTGTGGAACACGTGGACGTGCACAGCATGCAGTTTTACTTTTAGAGAGAGAGAGAGAGATGGGGGAGAGAAAAAGAAATATTATAAGAAAGGTAGGTAGGTCAACTAGACTACGTCCAGTTTGCTACACTACACGTGGAGAGAAGAGAATACGGGAGGAAAATAGAAAAATAAAAACAGGAGATGCACACCACACAGAGTCTTGGAGCAGCCGCTTTCCCCCCTTAATACTTCATCTTCGTACTGCGTTCTGATTGTAAGGACGTCATCCACGTCCACCACGTCCAAACACTAAAAGAATTCTGAGAAAAGGGTAGCGGTATGAAAGTTCACCCACCTTGCGCCCCCCCCCCCCCCCCTAAAGAACGCCTCTGGTCTCACCTGCAGGGCTTTGCGAAAACTGCCGGTACCGAACGTGTAAATCTATATTCTGTGAGCATATGCTGCACCGGCAGGAAGGTGCCTGAGCGGATCAGTTTACTCAGTCGAGTATCTTCGCGTAATCGGTTATCGCGCTTGCAGTTCCGCTTTCCGTGGGTATTTTTTTTATTTATTTTAATACCTCAAGGGCCTCCGCAGTGGAGGCATTACATGAGGGGTGGTACAAAAGATACTGTTGGTATGAGCATACAAAAGTGACATGATCTCCATGATACAAAGGAAATGCACAAACGTCGGGTCAAGAGCTTGTACATAAATGTAAAATTCAACGGACACAGAGAAATAGTATCAATACACAATGTATGAGCTGGAAAATAGCAACCATAAGTGCGAGGGGCATCAAACAAAGAAATTACACCGACATATCACACAATCCCGGGCACTGTAAGCGACGACTTGAACTGGTCAAGGTTTCTTAATTGGACCACGTGATCTGGAAGATGGTGCCATTCCCTTGTAGTGCGTATAAAAAACGACTGCGCAAATGTACGGAGGCGAGGGTATGTTACTTGTAATTCATTTTTGCTGCGGCTCGATACATGTGGTTTCGGCACGATGCATCATGTAAGTGTTGGGTGATAAAGAATGATAAAAACGGGGAAAAAATGCCAGTCTCGAAAGCTTCCGGCGGTGGCTGAGGGGAGGAAGTGCTAGGCGTGATTTCAGGTCTGTGACACTATGTAAATGATGAGTAGTCCGAAAAAGTGAATCTAACGGCACGGTTTTGAATTGCTTCAATGCTATCAATTAGGTACTTCTGATGCGGATCCCATATGGCGGCTGCATACTCAAATTTTGGGCGGATTAGGGTTTTATAGGCCAGTAGTTTTAAGTGAAAAGGAGCAAGTTTCATTGTACGCTGCAGATACCCAAGAGATCTAGTAGCGCAGGCGATTAATTTGTTTATGTGGATGGTCCAGGAGAGATCATACGCGATATGAACACCTAAGTACTTATAAGACTTTGTGGATTCTAAAGACGACCCTGATAGAGTGTACGATAAAGGACAGTGGACTCGCGCGTCGTGAAAAAGACATTAATTTGCACTTGGAAACGTTTAGTTACATTTGCCAACTTTTACACCAGTTTTCAATAGTAGGTAAATTGGATTGCAATTTAAGTTGGTCTTGATTACAAGTAATTTTGGCATACAGCACACAATCATCTGCAAAGAGACGTATGTTGTTAGTAATGTTGGAAGGCAGATCATTGATATAAATAATAAACAGCAGCGGGCCAAGTACCGTACCTTGTGGCACGCCGGAAAGAACAGGGGTTGTGTTAGATTTCGCGGCATTTACTACGACAAATTGCTTTCTTGTTCTGAGGAAGTTTTCTGTCCATTGGAATGCAAATGAATCTAGATTTAGCAGTGATAGTTTGTACATCAGACGGCGATGGAGTACCTTGTGAAACGATTTTTCGAAAGCGAGAAAAATTGCATCTGTTTGAATATTGCTGTTGAGATTAAGGTGTAAATTATGGGTGAAGGCGGCAAGTTGTGTTTCGCACGATAGCCCTTTTCAAAACCCGTGCTGTGCGATGGAAAGGAAGTTATTGCGCTCGAGGTGGTTTATGATATTCGTGAAAATTATATGTTTCATAATTTTTTATGGTTCGGAAGTAATTGAGATGGGGCGGTGGTTCAAAGGTGATGATTTGTTACCACTTTTATAGGTGGGAACAATCTTCCCTAGTTTCCATTTAATGGGAACACAGATAGATGACAAGGGTTGAGCAAAAAGCAAGGCAAAAATGGCACTGACAGAAAATTTAACATGCTTCAAGATTTTGGAGTTTATTTCGTCCGGCCCGGTGGCGGACGATAGTTTCATATTTTCGATTATGTGAAGAATTCCGCTGGGCGTGATTGAAATCGGGAGCATCGGTTCTGAAATTACTAGATGTGAGAAGAGGCAGGGGTTCACATCTGCTTCTGTTGTGAACACTGAAGAAAACGCCTTGTTCAGTGTGACAGCAGCGTCACAATCGGTTAGTTCATCGTTCTTGTCGTCATAGAGTGCTATCCTGATTGGAGGAGATGGGTTGACGGCCTTCCAAAATTGCTTGCTTGGGGTTATTTTTTAACATATTTGTTCGTGTTATCTCGAAGAAGTTTCGTTTAGCAGCGCGATTAGTTTTTGAAAGCTTTTTTACTGCACTTTGGTATGCTTGCCACGTGGGTTGATCCTTTCTGACCATTGCTCTCCTGAACAATCTTTTCTTTCTACTTATTTCCTTTTTAATTGAGTTAGAGAACCATGGCGCTGACTGTTTGCTTTGAATACTTACTGTTGGAACATACTTGTCAGTTAATTCTTGCATTTTCTCCGAAAACAGCCTCCAGTTTTGTTATATATATGCAAATAGGCCGCCACGGTGGTCTAGTGACTAGCTGCTGACCCGCAGGTCGCGGGATCGAATCCCGGCTGTGGCGGCTGAATTTCCGATGGAGGCGGAAATGTTGTAGGTCCGTGTGCTCAGATTTGGTAGCACGTTAAAGAACCCCAGGTGGTCAAAATTTCCGCAGCCCTCCACTACGGCGTCTCTCATAATCATATGGTGGTTTTTGGACGTTACACCCCACAAATCAATCAATGCAAATAGGCCGTGCATTCTGCCACTACCATTAGGGCCGTTATTGCCTTCAAAGTTTACTGCTTCTACTGTATCCATGTTATACTGAGTATCCGGAACATTTAGCAGCGATAACCAGTCCTCGTTAGAGCCGTACGGGACCATCACGCTGACGTACGCTAGAACTCTCGCAGTGTCGCTTCCCATTACTGCTTAAACATCCTTTTACAGTCTGGCAGTCATGGGTATTTAGCACGCGCGGCGCTATGTGGACAAGTTGTTCGTTGGCATCTGTAGCGTAGTTTATCGGAGCTGTACTTGTTCTACGTAGAATATGGAGGCTAGGCAAATACCTACCCGATTAAGAGGGTGGTGGGGGTGGGGGTTGCGCTGGCTACTCATTTTGCCTAACAGTGATGGGCAACCTTTCTGGAGTGAGCAAAAAAATTAACACATGTCACTGTGGTGGTCGCTTGGGTAGACCAGTTTCGGCGGCAAAAAAAAGAGAAAAGTCGCACGTTTCATAAGCTATTACTTTGATGGTTTCGAGGCTATGCATAGTGTAATTGTCTTACAACCCGTAAAACATACATGATTACTTTATTTGGATGGTACGTGCCCGCATCATACATTGTGACGTTGCACGCTCATTTGAAAGTACAACACCCATACCACTAGAGTGCTTTGAAGAAGGGGAAGATTTCTTGCTGTGATGACTGCGCTATAGGCTAAGTGCGAACGTACCAGTCCAAGAACCCTATACTTAAAAATTCACATGCCTAATACATGACGAACAGAATATCTATCTCATCTTACGAGATATTATGGCATGAATATCTGTAAATACTTTTTGCCAATGTGGTTGGTTATCGCATGCTTCAAACAGTACATATATAAGTTACTTGTGGCGCACCCATCTGCCTGTATATACCATGTGACGAAATGGTCCTGCTTCGCAAAAAACGAAAATGCCGCAGCTTTTAAATGCAAAGCATTTTTTAGTGAACTTCGAGGACATTGAGCGTATCTATCTATCTATCTATCTATCTATCTATCTATCTATCTATCTATCTATCTATCTATCTATCTATCTATCTATCTATCTATCTATCTATCTATCTATCTATCTATCTATCTATCTATCTATCTATCTATCTATCTATCTATCTATCTATCTATCTATCTATCTATTATTCCATCTAGCCGCCAACGGCTTTTAGCGCTCCTGTCCATCTCGATAATGGTATCGCTACCGAAATTGGTATGACATAACATGACTGTATACGAGCACAACGGATTAGTCATAACATAAAAATCGTGATATGCATGTCATGAGTGTCATGATTTATATTTCGCGGTCTTGCTGCTCTTGCAGTGGTTTCCTTTGCATGACATATTGCAAAACTGGTATGGTATGACATGGCAGCCTAGCGAACCTTAGTGTCATATCCAAACGTGTAAATCTAACACACGCCATGCTTATGGTGCGCTCGCAGTCGTCTCGCTAGATTCACATTTACCAAACTTGGTATCACGTGACTTGAATACACGACAAAAATGATCGACACGTCCGAACATAATAATTATAATTTGGAAGTCATATACCGCATAATTTACGTCCGCCTCGTAACGTTGGCTGAATTTAAAGTGACATACGACTTTCTTCCTCCATGCTTCGCATATCATCGATTCCCACTGTACGTAGGATCTGCCAATTTTTTAAATACATGATTTAGTTGAAAAAGTATCTGTAAATTCTCCACCTTTGACAGTAATTAGGAGACCCGAGGATTGCAAATGTTAAATTTATCCAGTAAAATTTCCACGTGTATAGAATACTAGGATGTTGAGTCAGCTGATATTTATGCAAATGATTATTTCTAAAACAAATACAAAGAAGTCAGAGAAAAGGCCTGACAAGACGCTTGGCCGTGCATTTTAGATGGGGAAAAATTCTTTGAAGAAATGCAGTTAGAGCGCTTCGCGACGATCGCGCTGTGCGCACCCAATTTCGTCTCCGATCGCATCCAGCTCAAACTTGCCTCGAGGGCACAATCTATTACGTACACATAGGGCTCGGTTTTTCCCTTTCCTCGTTTGCAGATCCCGGCAGAATAAAGAAAAAGTCGAAGTGGTAGGTTTATTTCAAAGATAATGTTCAAGAAATGTCGGGGATCCGAAATTGTCGACCAGTTTACCTTCTCGTCTCCTTTTTTTTTTGTAAGTTTCGTTCCGGGCTGTCGTTCGAGCGAGGACACGAAAGGTGAAATCGGCGTAACTCTCGACCGGATCGCTTGTGCCAGGGAGGAGAGGTTGGAACGGGGCCCACGATTTCGTTGATCGAGGCTGCAGCCCAAATCGTTAGATTGATTTCGTTAGATTTGCTCACCTCTAGCGCTATGTCCAGACTTCCACACAGAAAGCGCTCTTAACACGACGTTCCAATGAGAGAGAGACGTCGAATGCGTAGGTGACCATCGGTTTCAAGGGCGGAACGTCGTTCTCGATTCCTACGCCTGTTGTCGCGCGTTCCGTCAACATCTCTTTTCGCGCTGTTTGCAGTAGCTTGTCTTCACACCCGCGGTAAGGTTTCTCGCTGCTAAGATGGAGTGTGCGGATTCAATTCCCAGGCACGGCGGCCGCATTTCCATGGGGCCGAAATGTAAAGAACACCTGCGTGCTTAGATCCAGATGCACGTTAAAAAAACTCAATTAATTGGAATTGACCAGGAGTACCCCACTTTGTGATCTCATGCGGGAGTGCAAAATGCATCACGTATGACGCATCGCGGTAGATTACCACACAATGCTATAGAAAGTCGATAACGTAGTACTCGCTTAAGATGGGTGGCCAGTGGATATGATGGGATGTGAATTTCTTTGGTAGTTGTCATTGGTAGGCACGATGCCTGAGGTTTTGCGTCCCAAGACCATGACACGATCTTTAAGCATGTCGTAGTGGAGGGCTGCGGAGATTTCCACCATCGAGTGTTCTTTAGCGAGCACTGACGTTCAGGGGCGCAGCCAGAAATTTTTATCGTAAGGGGAGGGGTACGGGTACTACACTTTATGCATGTTTGGGCCTCTGCATTGTTCTACGTGTACGTGTGTCTACACATGCACATGCACGCACACAATTAAATCACAATAAAAATTGAGGTGTGTGTGAATTGTGATCCCCTACACATGCATAATTGAAAAACTTCGGGTGAGGGGGTTGGAACCTTCGTGAACTCCCCCTCGTTCGCCCACTGTTCGTCCACTTAAAATGTTCCTGCGAGCTTGTCTTCTCCACAGAACATTCAGAAATGGCGTGGCCGTTTCCACAGGACAAGTTTTCTCCACTACATTTTGACCCTATTAAGTGAACGCACGTTTTCAGTGATTGAGAAGTCGGCGATTTCGCAAGACATGTTCACTTGGTATATATTTTGAAAATATAGATTTCCCCAAAGGCGCTACACCATCTACGCTATATAGACCCTCGAGCAGTGGTAGTCCTCAAATGGTTTCTCTCGCTCAAATAACATACAACGCCCCAGGCAATGTTGCGGATTTGTACTTTATACACGACGTAACAGCGACGCCAATGGGGAATTCAAAAGTATCTGTATAAGTAAATGCTTTCTAAAAACAGAATAAACTATCATTAGTCCAAGGCTGAGACTGCCATCGCGCAGAACAGTAACCACGGGCATGACGAGGTATAGTAGCCTTCCTAAAATTAACCCCCGACACTATATGTAGATCACTTGTGGTAATATAGATAGCTCATAGAACGTGAGTAGCTTTCTTTGAGAGATGTAGTAAGTGTTGTAACAGGGGGCGGAAGCTCCCTACACCTCTCATGTATTCGCTGTCGGCTGCGGCAATCTATCTATCTATCTATCTATCTATCTATCTATCTATCTATCTATCTATCTATCTATCTATCTATCTATCTATCTATCTATCTATCTATCTATCTATCTATCTATATATCTATCTATCTATCTATCTATCTATCTATCTATCTATCTATCTATCTATCTATCTATCTATCTGTCTGTCTGTCTGTCTGTCTGTCTGTCTGTCTGTCTGTCTGTCTGTCTGTCTGTCTGTCTGTCTGTCTGTCTGTCTGTCTGTCTGTCTGTCTGTCTGTCTGTCTGTCTGTCTGTCTGTCTGTCTGTCTGTCCATCCACCTACGGCTTTTAGCCATCCTTGTCGTTTCGATAATGGTATCGATACCAAAATGGGTATGGCATAACATGACTGCATGACGAGCATAAGTGACTAGTCATAACATGAAAATCATGAGATGTATGTCATAAATGCCTTGATTCACATTTCATGGTCTTTTTTGCTCTTGCGGTGGTTTGGTTCACATGACATATAGCAAACTGGTTTGGTATGAAATGGCTGCATGGCAAACATAAGTGACAGACCCTAACGTGGAAACCATAACATGCATGTAATGTAAGTCTTGACTACACGCCACGCTCCACGTGCGCTCACGGTCTTTTCGCTAGCTTCGTGTATACCACATTTGCTATTACGGGACATGAATGGATGACGAAAGCATATTGTTACGTAAAATGAGACGGGACGTGACAATTTGCCAGTGTTTTTACACCAATAAAATCGGAGCGCAGCACACAGAGCGAGCAAGACCAGTCCTCTTCGTCGTCTTCTGATCACAGAATGGTTCACCCTTCATGCGATAGCTACGTAGCATTACCCCCCGGTAGTAAAACTGGTGAAAACATGATAATCAGGAGATGCGTGTCGTGTAAGGACATGACTACATTCCACGCTCATGATGTGCTCACGGTCGTTTCGCTAGCTTCACAAATGCCAACTTTGGTATTACGTGACGCGAATGGACGACGAAGGTAAATGACACGTCCAAATATGATAATCATGACATTCGTGCATGTAAAACATGATTACATGCTACGCTCATTGTACGCTCGCGACCGTTCCGCTAGCCTCACATATACTAAATTTGGTAATACGCGACGCGAACGAACGATGAAGGTATATGACTGGGGCAAACATGATAATAATGACATGCGTGTCATGTAAAACGTGATTACATGCTACGCTCATACTGTGCTCACGGCTGCTTCGCTATTTCCACATATACCCAATTTGGTATCACGTGACGTGAATAGACGACGAAGGTAATTAACACGTCCAAAGATGATAATCATGACATGGAACTCATGCACGGCATGGTTTACGTCCGCCTCGTAGCGTTGCGCTGATTTTAAAGTGACATATCAACCTTCCGCTTTCGTGCTTCCCATATCATCAATTCCCATTGTACGGGGGACCTGCCGATTTTTCGGTTGTGCTTTCCATATATAAATATATAGCTGGCCTCGTTTCTCTCCTTCTATTATAACAAAATATTTGAAACATGTATTGTTGTTGACAATGTGTTTTCAATGTTGACTAAGCGGGATTGTGTGAATAAAAATGAAACATGAAAAAAAAGTATGTCAACCCAGTCTCACGACGCCTGCAGATCCTTGAGGAAAAACTATACCCTCGTGGTATTACCTCCTCAAGAATCAGCAGACTTTGCGAGAAAGCGCTAGCCTGCATTGTCGTTTGAAGTTCACTTACTTTTTCAAGGTACCCTAAGGGTACTTCTTTCTTCCGCACTTCTGAAGAATACGGAATATGAGTGGGTGGCACAAAACGGTTAGAAAACATCTCTGAAGTGTTTGTGAAGAGCACAACTGAAGCGCCGTGGGGACCTTAGGTTGGTTTTTCTGCTTAGCACGTGGTCAGTGATATAATTTCCGGCAAGTGCGACCCCACTTAGGTGAATTCTCTCATTTTATTTATTCTAAATTAATTTGGAGGCCTTGACTTTAGCATACTTCACTAGCAATGTGTTGAATGCTTTAGCAGAGCTGCGATGTGCAGTGCGCATGTGAGATAGTAAGCAACTGCAAGGTTGTGCCACAAATCTGGCGTCGACTCACACGCTGATATATGATATTTGAACCTTGTTGGTAAGACACGGAGTGATATTTAGCGCACAGTAACAGAATCACGAGAAGAGAGGACACACTAAGTGCGCTAGCTCACAACAAATCGGTTTATTACAACTGGATAACGGTTGTGTCTCTTTAACGTGCATTATATTGTGGATTGTTTCACATATCTTATTAAAAAGAGAATAACGGGGAAAATCACACTTCTCTGCGTGCGACCTAGGGGTGCAGCGTGTCAGCACCACCACGGTAGATATTTGTACTACGGTTGCAATAAGCCTTTTTGTTGAAAGTTGGCATACGTGTTGTCCCCTTCTTTCTCGTCCTACTGTATTCTTGTGCCAAATTTCGCTTAATTCACACGCCGAGAGCCAAGCGACGTCGTAAGCATGCACCTTGGATTCCTGTCTCATGCTAATGACTTCGTAAGATCTCTCTTTGCATGTATCTATAAAGTTCGTGGCTGCTGTTCCGCCATAGTTTGTTCATTAATCTAAAGTGCTAGATTTGTTTCCGTGCCCTAATTACTGTATGTATAAAGCGGTGTGTCCATATTCAAAAGTCACTTTTTTTGCCTGTTCGCATTGAAAATTACTTCAATGTTCATTAAAGTAAGTTTTTCAAATGTTACTACCATTGAGGTCTGCAGTTTTAGGTTCCCTCTAAATTACCATCTCTACATTTAAGTTCTTAAATTCAGTCCTATTCAAATGATATCGTTCCTAGAGGTTCTTCAACCTCGGACACCATACCTACTAAAGGCATGTACACTTTCAAATATATAAAAATAGGTGAGAAATAAAGAGTGAATAACTTTGCCTCTCATGCTACCTTCCGCTGCTTTTTAGAACTAAGGAAATCTTATTCCAAATACTTTAGGCTTGATTTACAGAGGTATATGGAACTTGTATACCACTAAGATTCTATGACAGCGGGAAACATCCCTCTGCTGAACATGGTGATCAGTTTGTACAAAAAATTTAGACATTCCACTGTTAGCATGACCGATGGCCAAATTAACATATTGCGGACAAGGAATCGATTGTGCATATTAAGAGCCCGTTATTTCAGTGATATTTCCAGTACACTGATATACCTCTTTCACCTCGGAATAGGGACGTGAAAAAGATGTAATAGAAATGAAGGAAAGTGTATTACATTAGAAGTACACTTTATTTTACGTGAGAGCCTATTAGTCCAAGTGCAAGGCGACCATTATGATAAGCACACTGATAATCACATGCGCACACACTCGCACAGAGAGAGAGACTGCATTGTTTTCACAGTTTGGTTAAGGCTCAATACCCGCAAGAAAGTACACAGGGCTTATGTGGCACGTCTTTGCCATGAAGTCAGAATATATCACAGTTCTAAGCAGGAGTCCTGTTGAAGGTGTAAGGCCACCTTCAGAGACAGTTTCTCTGTATCTTATCTTCGTTCACAAAGAACACGTTTGGGATTTTTCAGGACGCTACGTTGAACGCACAGTGGTGAGCGAGAGAGTTCAATCTTGCTGTTACAGTAATTAGCATTGGTGACATTTACTTTTATGTGGTTCATGCATGTTTTCTCTTGTCTTTGAAGATCTCATGGCATGTAGAAGACGCATTATGTGTGAATTTTCTAAAAAGGGTACTAGTGACTCGCATCTGTCCAGAAGGATCACTGGAAGCTCCAAACATATTCAGACATGGGTGTCGCCACGTCTTTTATCGAAAAAGATAACTCGACTACTTCTCTCAAGGCGTCGTGACTTTGGCAGCTTGATCATCTCGGAAGTTGCCTTGTATTCCGTAGTAGATTCACTGCAGAACGATGCGGAGACGCTGTTCACAGGCTTTGTCGCATAAGTGTTTGATGTCCATTACATGTTGTTGCTGCGTGCGTGGTGACTTCAGAAACGGCAATACCGCTTTTGAGGGTGTTCATAGACCTCGTACCCCTCCTCGACACTCTAAATTAGGCAGCATGTAAATTGCAAGCTATGACCAGGAAACAATATAGCAGAAAAAGGTCCCGTTTCCTGCCTAAATCTGGTACTTCACGTGGGACATGACTAAGAGCGCATCCTACGATCAGCACCATGCCATTAATGCAGGCCTCTATTAACCTCAGTATTTCGTCTCTCCGAACCTCATTGACAAATATGCACGCTCGCAGGAAACGCCATTTTTTGTTGTAGCCCTTTTCCTTCTTTTTATCTCCTATTCCCTGTCCCTAGGTGTAGGCTAGCAAACAGAGCACGCGTCTGGTTGGCTTTCCCCTTATTCATTTGCCTCATTTCTCTCTCTCACATAATTTCACAGGGAAACTTTAGTTACATGAGTTGTACAGGCGAAACGCCTAATGGAGTCTGGAAGTCCTTACTAATTGTATACGGCGTAACTGACGGCTCTGTCACGTTTAATATTCTTTTTTTTCTTCTTTGAAAGCGGCAACGGTACGGCTGCAAGCACCTCCGTAACTTGTTTTCTTTTATTTGCCGTAACTTTGGCCCATGCGCATGCGGGTACGTCCAGATAATCGCATTATCCGAGTTTTCAGGCTCCTCTTGTGATCCATTTGTAGCTGCCATTTAAGGGAAGCTTGCAAGTTTGAGTTAAAAACGCCTGCAAAAGGGGTGTGTTCAAGCTTTTGAGTTATGATGTAGTTGGGCCAATAAAAAAAAGAAAAGCACTAGTTTAGGTTGGGTGTGTACAGATGATTGATTCGAGCTTGTACACGCCTTTTAGAGAAAGAAATTCGGTTTCAAGAAAATAAATGCACTAGAAACACACATCTAAACAAATGAAACCACGCATGCATACATCCCTTATTTATTATTTAGTACTGAAAAACGGACCTTTCTGCAAAGCCCTCACAAGTTTGGCGTTGCGCTCAAATCACCGAAGGCGCACTAATTAGAACTAAATAACTGCGTTTTGTGCTCATCTTTTTTTCTTTGTGTTTTCATTTTTATATAGAATCTGATGGAATGTTTTATTTGATCTCTATAGCAAAACTGGTTCTAATCTGTGCCATTTAGTGTGAAAATGTTCCTATTATTTGTTACTACTATGTTTAAAGCGGTCATTGTCGTGCCGTTAGGGTGATTTAATAGCCCTTTCTCTCTCTCTTATTTAATAACAGCAATGATAAAAAGCTTCAATTTCGCATTATTGTAAATAAATGTGATGTATGTTAACCAGAGTATATATGTAATGCTATATGCAAAAAAATATAACCAAAGGTTACTACATTGCCTTCACGTATTTCTGATCAAAATCTAGTGGTTTGGTTATCGATAAACATTTTCACAATAAAACGACACCTAAAGATAGAGCTGTCGAGAGCTCTATAACATAATCTGTCACGTCACGTGGGGCTGCTAAAGTTAGGAGGTACTACAGTGAAATTGCATTACAATAATGTTTGTGACTATATTCTTTTCTTTAAGAACTATAGGAGTATGAATATTAATCATGATGAAATACACCGTCGAATCACGTATATCTGTAATCTATAGTTATTCGTGAATAAACATATAAACAAATAAATGAATAAACTTAGTGTACCCTAGTTTTTATATATACCCATATCGTGCTGAGTTTTCACACACACACACACACACACACACACACACACACACACACACACACACACACACACACACACACACACACACACACACACAAACACACACAAAAGAGAGCAGCCAAGAATGTTTTTATAAATACACTAGAGGGAACTCTCGTGCTAGTGGGCATGGGAGCTGTAACGCACGACTATTGAGCCACCTTTGCAATGATGGGCAGTACACGAATTTGTAGGTTTCGTACTGTCGGCTCCATTTGGCCTGTACCCGCTCTGTCGCAAGACGAAGTTAAGCAAACCTATTCAGCAGTGACGCTTGATCCCCATAACCTTTTTAGGCTCACCAGTTCAAATGGGCTCACGAAATTCGCAATGTTACACTCTTTTATTGGATACAAGGCCAAAATACAGCAATAAACAAAGGCACAAGCGCGTTTGAAGCACGCAAGCACGAAGACTATAGGCAAATCTGTGTACTACCCATCACTCCCATGGCGACTGGACGATCGCAGCGCCAGTTTCCTCCAGTAAATATTGTAGGAAACTCTATGGTCTCCTCAAACAGCTGTGCTATAGAAATAAAGGTAAAGTCTCTCTGATTCTTGTCTACGCTTGCGCTACATTTTTATCATATCACACCGTTGTATATAGGTTCTCATCTGAGCTGCTGTGCTTTGGGCCAGTTATTTTACAAAAAAGCACGCTGCTTTTGTCCTTCTCATATACTTATGCCGAAGAGTGCAGGGTATAAGTGCTTTGACACAAACACACCATATTCATTTCCATGACACACTTTTACTTCAACGACTAATACACCGCAAGATTCCTGGGCTGGTTGATCTCTCCATTTGCGACAATTTTAAGGTATTTAAGGAAATATTAATAATGAGAAAATCTGAACTCTACGTTTTATTCTACATTGTGCACGTCATCGACCTAACAAACACAAAAATTTAAGGGAACATGTCACTGCAACTTTTCTTCCTGGTTTTTCTTTTGCAAATACTTTGCCTAACCATAAAAACGTTTATTTATAGTTTGCTCAAAAGTATGATTAAGTGTTGCATTTCAACGTTTATATATAGTATTCTTTTTTAAAAGGCACTCTAACCCCCGAATGCACAGATGTTACTTGACTCGTACTTGACTCAAGACAGTCTTGCCGGTCACCATAAATCGTTCTTGAACTTGCGGATGACTTGAAGGCGACTTGGCTCGGCCGAAGTCAGGACAAGTTTCAAGTCAGCTGCGGGGCTAGCTTGAAAGCGACTTCACGCGTTATTCCAACATGGCCACCTCTAGAATGGACGTCGCGCGGAGGGTGGCCACTTTTGAGTTTGCTTGCCTCGCCATAAGCGTAGCATATTCTGAGACGCACTGCCTGCCGAAGATTCTTGGACCCGCTTTACGTGACCGAGGAAACCCAATGGAGTTGTACGACGAGGAACAATTCCACGCTCGATACAAATTCACGAAGAACGCCGTGCGGCAGCTGCTGGGTATGTTGCCGCTCCGTGAAAGTGGGGACAACTGAGGACAGCCCGTGCCTCCAGTGTTACAGCTACTGATGGCTCTCGGGTTTTACGGCGCAGGCACATTCCAGCCAGTCACCGGAAATTTCGTCCGCATTCCGTAGTCGACAGTGTGCCGTGCAGTCGGAAAAGTTACGCTACTCATCGCAAAGCACCTGTACGCGATGCTGGTGCGCTTTCCGCAGCCGGCGGACTGTTATGAAGTGGCTGAATTCCCTTGCGTTACAGGTTGTGTCGACTACACACACGTGCGTATTAATAGCCCCGGTAGTGACGACGCCAAAGTGTTTCGTAACGGCAAAGGCCATTTCTGTTTTTTTTTTCTAAATTATGACGACATTTTCCATCTCTTTCGGTACGAAATTGACTCAACGCTGTGTCTGTGTGCCTCGTCTATCCTTGTGTTCCGTCTAAGGCGCTGTTTCTCGCTCAGAAAGGCATCGTTTGTAGCACAATGCTACGTGAAATTCCACACACACAATAAAGAGGTGCCCCTATCACGGGTTTCTTGATCCCCTTCACCGTCATGCAGCGATACATTGCTGCACCCCGCGAGACAGAATTCTGCTGAGGGCAATGTCCTGACCCCCGCTTTTTCTCTTGTTTACCAAGCTCAACAAAAAGATACGAATCACAATTGTTCCCAGAACTTGTTTTTTTTTTCATAATAACTGCGACCTAGCCCATTACAGGCATGCACACAGGCGAACAGAAAGGCAAATACCGTGAAAATCGCGTCACCTCGTGAGCCAGGTCAGCAAAAATACATGCTATGGCGTTCGATTGAGAAAAAAAAAACGACGAAAGAACCCAACTCGATGCTTCTTTCGCCTACAAACAAGCAACCGTGTAGAAACGCACTGCATTTGGGTGGCCACTAAAATCAGCGGGCAACGAACGCTTTACAGAAGCAACACTGCCCATCGCTGTGGTGGCAGGCACCACGTGCCGCTCGTTAGCCGTAAAATGGCAAGAATATGCCTGTGGCCCTTCGTTTTTATAGTTATTTTAAAACGTATGGTATATTTTTGGTGTAATGCATGCCTTACGCGAACAACTTCATTATTACCCTCGTTAGCAGGTGAGCAGCGTGTTTCTGCTTTAAAGCTCGTTCTTTGAAGCGTCTATGAAAAGCGAAGGCTGACTTGTGTTTTGAAGTCCACTGCTTGCTTCACGCAAACTTGCTCAAGTTAAGTCGAAGTCACGAGCTAAGTAACATCTCTGCATATGGGGGTAAATGTCCGAGTTTTCATGTCATTATTGTTTTTCGCCTTTTAGCACATCATGAACACTCGGGAAAATGCGTCTTATTTCCGCGCGTGATGTTAAAATTGTTTATGTAGACTGTGCACAATGTGCATCTCGGGTCTCTCTCACTTCGTTTGGCAGCGGCACGGGTTCAGTTATGCAGTCGCTGGGCACAGGAGAGAATTCATTTAAAACTTCTTACACTGCTCGTGGGTAATCGTGTGATACACACTCTTGTCAGTACATTACTCCTTGACAATTTTATTTCAACACGTATGTATGGGCTGTAGAATGACTGGTCAGTGCATGTAGTTTAGATCTATATAAAGGATGAACCTGAAGCAGCTCGTTAGGCACCATAGTAATGTTTGAATTCCAGCGCACACCGCAATAATGCTTCATGGATGGTGGGATACGCGAGTTAGTGTCTCATCGACATTTGTATAAACGAATTATTCGGCGAGAGCACTGATTCGCTCTGCGATGGCACCGTGTTTCTCCACAGACTAGCGATTACTTATTATCTTTTATAGCCATACGACTGGTTTGGCAATCTCCGATGGTTTGAAAACCGAAGCCGTGACTTTTATATCCGTGCTACCATTGACGAAAAAGGTGGCAGCTGTATAATGGCAGCTTTTTTTTTCTTGCTTAAGATTAAGTAAGAGCTAAGCTTGAAAATAAAGCCCTTTCACATAGCCAAACAGAAGGCTGTCGTTATTTGACCAAAACAGCAAAATATATGAAAAAGTTGACCAAACAAAACGGCAGCAACAGTTTGGAAAGACAAACGCTTTCAGAAGAAGAATTGCGAAACTAGGGCCCAGAAAGAGGCACGTAAAAAAGAAGTTCGAATAAGTGCGAAGGTTCGCACAATTGTTTGTCGCTGAAAGGGAAAACTTCGAAAAAAAACCGTCTCAATTTCACTGTTCTTAGAGAAAAAATACTGTTCCTGTCAATTTCAGGCCACTCGCGAGGCGCCGCCATTGTGAGAACCACTACATTCCTCCATCGACAAGCAGCCATGACAGTCGTACTTTGTCTCTTCTTCGGCTCTTCTATCTCCGACGTATCTAGTCTTTTTTTTACGCTTGCCGTTGCTAGCGCCTTTCGTATGATCTTTGCCTCATCCCCGACCGAGCAAGGCCCGCTGGCGTTTTGTCGGTGGTGTCTGCCCTCCGCCGTTTTGCCTCCATCCTCCTTGAATTGGCTCACGTTGCCTTCATTGAGCAGTTATTCTTTCTTTCTTGGACGTAACCCTCGTACCACCACCGCGTGCGCGTTGCAACCCCGCCTCCTCCGATGGCGCCAAAATTTTCGCGCGCGCTCTAGAGAAGAAGGCCGCCGCAAAAGCGCGCGTACTCTTGCGCTCAGGAGGGAGAAAAACGCGCAACAGAATAGGGAAGGGAGAATGAGACGAGGCTGCGCGCGAGAAAGGGCGCGGTCGGGCTCCCCACTGGCGGGGACAGGAGCAGGTGAGCGCCCCCGGCGGACCAATAGCGTCGCGTCTCTCCCTCACCTGCGCCCGGGAAGCTCCCTATTGGCTCTCCCCATTGGGGACGACTCGTGACGCGCGCACTTCTCCCGCCATTCCCCTTTCTCCGGTGAAATCTTTCCCCGTTTTTTTTCCTGGGGACGAAATTGCAGGCGACAAGCAGAGGAACAGAAAGCAGAGAGATGTAGGAAAGTGGTACATTTGAGAAGGTTGGAAGCGTGGGAGGGGTGAAAAGTGGGGAGGAGGTAGACGTATGGAGAGTGCACGGTGTCTTGAGGAAACTGAGAACAAAGAGCGAGAAGGCACTGTGCTTCGCCCTTCCTCTTGTCTTCCCGAAATTCCCTCTGAAAGCGCTTCCTCGGAGCTAGGCCAGCCGTGCACGAACGCCGCTCGAACGCGCCTCAGAAAGCGGCCGGCGGTTCCAGACGGGAGCTTTCTCGCTGTCCAGGTGAGTGGCTCTATTTCTCACTATTTCCTCGATGTATCAGTTGTCTTTGGTAGCTTCAAGCTCTGTTCTATGGAGTGTTCGCTCTTTCATTTCGCGTTTCTAACGGCTGTCACTGGACAAGTCGGCGCATACTTGAAAAAAAATAGAAGGCAACAACACTAATACACTTACGTGAGAATGAATCCTTAAATCGCATTATTTTGCCCTCTCGGTGAGAATAAATACAGTGACTGCAGTGGCAGCATCAGCAACGCTCTTCACCTGTGCTGTGCCACCTAGAAATTGCAAATGCGTAATGAGGCAAATATACTGCATAGTTTTTAACGCTGTAACTGATCTACATAGCTATGGCAAATGTCCATATTGTACGTTTATTTGAAGTCAGTTGTGCTTGTGCAAGTGCAACAGTGGGCTAAGTTTGAGCGTAAGAAACTAGAGCAGCAACATGCATAGATACTGACTGCAAATGTAGCATTCACATGTCCTGTGGAATTCACATGTCCTGTGGAAGATTTCTGTGGAACGCTTTTTTGTTCATATTGACGTAACCATGTTTTGCGTAAATATGGCAACAGTTAAAAAAAACGAGACAAACAATGCTTATACGACTGTGAATGAATGCTTCCTTAGAGTACTCGTGACTGCAATCATCTTTCACTGGTGGTTTGCCCTTTCAGCATATAGCTTTATAATTGGTTGAAGAGGTTTGTCACCACATCCGGGCGGCGTATAGAAAGAGACTGAACAGGCTCTTTCTGTATGTAGCTTGATAAGGTTGTGGCGTTTGCAGTAGGAGGGGGAGGGGCTATGGTGCTTCACCTGTTTTACAGAACGACTGTATGTAGCCACTAGTTTGCAAATATCTTTTTAAACACGTCAATAACTTTGAGTTACTTGGACTAGTGTGGAAACTGATATACTAAGAAGGTTTCTTCCTAACATGTTGCCTAACGCAGGAATAGTATAGGAATTCCATCTGAAACATTACGTCTGTTCCTTTCTACTGGGTTGTAATGACAAAGTTCGACATTGTAAGTATGATCACTACTCGTCATCATGTTCAAACAATGGTGTACGGTCATATAGTATATTACGAGTCAAGATTTAGTAATGATGTGACATTAAGACATTCCCACTCTATGAAATACCTTTGCGTGGTTTGCTATGAACACCATATACATACAGTCACGCAAATGAGCATCAAGTAACGCTAAGTGACCTAAGTGTCATATCTGCTACACTGTAGTCAGGCCTCTGTCTGAAGTCTCTCAACATTTGTAACACAAACGCTACAGAAAGACTACGAAGTTGCGTTGAAGGGCGCCATATATACCGTTATAAGGGCATTACCATGCAAGTTGAAAAACAAGCCTACGGTTTTAAATTATGAATGAATTGAAGAGCAGATCAATGCTATCCGCTTGTAGTGTACATATGGTATATTTCTACGAGAAGGTATTCTATCCACATATAGTCCACACAGTTCAAAGCCTACATTAAGGCATAATAGGATAGAAATACACAGTAGGAATATTTGGTGGACTAGTACATTTGCAGCTTTCTGCAATATTATTAGAGCAGCTATAACAAGCACCTGATGGTATATAAGGCTGCGTTGATCTTTCTTAACGGTCCTCAACTTCAATGGCCCTCTCTGTGCGCACTTCACACTCGCTGGTTCTATAAATAAAATAAAACACACATGGGAGAATCTTCAAATTAATAGCTAATACATAAAGACTGTCTTGGCTTTGCACACTTCAAAAGATCACCTCGCTTTTACGCACACGTCTGAGCACGTTGTAAAGGCTCAGAGCAAAGCCGAGGTGACGCCCAGTAAGGGACAACAAGGGCGGCTCAACCATCTGAGAGGCGACGACCGAGATGACGCGGCACACCCTTACTGATGGACGGGTCAGGCTGTGGAGGATGTGTGGCGTCTACGGGTTCCACAGTCGTCGATACCAGGCATCTTCCATGAACTGGCATCACGTCCGTGTCATCTGTTCCGTGGGAGCGAGCGACCGGGTAGAAGCGTGCATGCATTATTTGCAGGTCTGTGGAAAAGGGGAAGGACATCTCGCTTAGAGGTCTCGTGATATTTAATCTCTGGAACGCGGTGGTCTGCTTAGGCCCCCTGGCACAACAATCAACCAGGAAACGCTTCTGGAAGCTCGGGAAAGCCAGCATTAAATGTTTCGAAACCCGACAAGCTCTCTTGGATCCCCTTGTCCAGTACGCATGGTCTTCCTCGTCTTATTTGTAACAACTCGAATGGCTCAAGAAAGCGTTGCAACCCTCGCAGATTTTCCGCCCAAGCTCCTGGAAGGGACGTATGTTTGACGAGAAACCAAACCAACTGTGTCTGGAAAACTGAGATTGAAATGAAAATACACATCTACAGTGAACCATGTGTCATTACAAATGCACACCCTATAGCAGGCTTCTTCAAGACTTTTGCTTAAACAGTATCCTAGACTGCCAAATTGCCAGGGCTATAGCTGATATGGCTGCGAATGAGTCTTGCTATATATTTAGCAACGAAGAATGAGATACCTGTCCGATTTTAAGTCTACCCGGCCCCCACATTCTTGAAAGGTGAACTGCAGTAGAACAAGGAATGCAGCTGTAGTGAACTTTGCTTTCAGCCAGCGAACTATTTAAGGCATAACGACACTCTGCGTTCTACCACTGCTCAGTATTTCAAGTCTTCAGCTTCCGGCGAGCTTTGTTATCTACACTTTTATGTTATCTACACTTTTTTGTTTACACTTTTAATGCCGAGGGTGAACTTCTGATATACCCATAGTAGCTACGGTGGTCATTCATCCCGATTTTGTAGCAGTGTGTATGCCTTGCTTGAGAGTCTTTGGAATTGTCTGAACACAACCGATGAATTATACTCACGGCTGTTCTAGGGCTATTGTGTAGCCACTTTATAGTGGCGTCAAATATACATACGTTTCTTGTTTCCAATTTTTTTCTTGCAGAAATATCTTGCCTCTAAAGACTATATGTCTGCTTAGAAAGGGCCGTAAGAGGACTTGACTGCCGCCAAACCATAGGATTGCATCATTGTAAACGCATTTATTTGCGTCATAAAATAAAGGCGTTGCATGGTTTCACATGCAACGTGAGGCAAAGGGTGATGAACAAAGAAGAATCAAGCTATTCTACCAATCCGCTTTTATCTGACTTTAAAATTTAAAAAACCCGTTAACCTGCCTAATTATAACGACGATGCGATAACATCTTGCTTTGGCTAAAATCTAAATGTCGTCAATAACGGCACCGGTCTGACATCTTTAGCAATATGATCACCTGCTTTGAGCATCGTTTCTTCCATAGTTTCCACAATATGTGCGGTCATCCTCCACGTTCAGCCAGGCAGGCCTCTTTGAAATTCACTGAATATATATGTCGCTCCCTGTGAGTATATATATAGGTGCATGTGTGCCACAGCCACTCATATGGGTAATATCTCTCGCCCCTCAGTTTTAACGCAGGGAACGGCTTGACAATGAAGAAAGTACATGATGAACCTTAGCATGTCGGAAACATGGGCTCACTACTGCTGATCGATATAACTTCATTAAAGTTCTAGTGAAAGGCAGTTAATTTTATTCGCAAGGAAATGAGCCCTTCTTGTAGATATTAGTAGGCTCTTAAAATGTGTGCGTTGCGTCATTCTTCTTGATGATAGCTTAATACGCAACACATCTGCTACTTCATTAGGTTAGATGATCAGTAAGCAATGAAACGTCGATGAAAGTACGACCCAATTTCTATGGGTCCTTTATAAGCCGGACGTATACGCTGTGAGACCTGTAGCAGCATGTCACAATCATCGCGGCTCAACGAAAAAGGAATTGCCGGAGCTTCCAGGATTCCTTTTGCTTGTTTGCTCATAAGTGACCCAGTGTAAGATATAGCCTCTCCGTACCACCTTATAAAATACATGACGCCCGAGCGGCGGGAGATATACGAGTTAACGGATATCTTAGGTAGAGCTAATTGGCATACGGTTGCAAAGTAGGGTATACAAACCTTTGTAGGTAGGAAAGCACTCTTACGTGGGGCTTTTTAAACCGGCAATGAAATATGAATACGCGGGTGTTCTTGCAATCTGCCTCTGTCTAGTGCAACCGGAATGGCCCTGATTCAAAGCGTGACGTCGAACCGGGCTAAAAAAACGTTATAAACACTCTGAATCATAACCATATGGTAGGCAAGTGTCACTGCAACTTTTATTTAAATACAATATTTTTATTCCCTTTAACTTATTCCTCCTCTTTCGTTAAAAATTACAGGCTTGTTCTTTCATATGTGCAGCCTGATTCATTCTTCCTAAATGTTCACGCTATCAACGTCATCTTGAGTGTCCCCATTATCAACTTCCTATTGTGTTAGATGAAAGTATAGAATAAGCCCAAAACAAATGATAGGCTAATTTTCGCCTATCTTCAGTTTGCAGCGCATGTATAAAGCATGCTGTTGCTAACCAATGTAGTTGACACTTCTTCATGCAAGCCCATGGCGTTTATTATATTAACAAATTTTGGTTAGAGACAGTGGACACACGTAGCAAAAACGTGGTAATACTTTTGCTGCTATACCTTTTCGCTACCCTTATTCTGAACCACCTGAAGTGAGTCAAGAGTGAGCGCATTTTCCCTTGCGAAGTGTGTTTCCTGTTAACTTCGGTAAATCGAATGATCACGAACGCACTTACTTTAACGCGCGGATATTCTGTCACGTGCTCTAAGGGTCACCCTATTCGCGAAGCTGCGATATCCCCGACTGAACTGACACACAGATGACGCGGCAATCTCTAAGGATCCTCGACGAGACTAGGCATGCATGCCAGCCCATATGGCAATCTTTGCCGCGTCCCGTTTCGGTTCTCTCGCGAACTGGCCCGACTCGCTCAGCAGACATGAGTTGCGCTCTTAAACACGCTCAGCATTTAATCAAAGACGGTCCTTCCTGAGCATGTCACGTCGCAAGCAATGTTAGAGTTACTTGAACCCGCAGCGTTTCAATCTTATCTCAGGAAATCGAGTAACGATACATCCTGGAGGAAAAATAACGTTGCATGCTGGCACTACAACGCTCTTTTCTGCACGAGCGACCACTGTAATGCTAGCAGCTACAATCTACTTCACCCTATAGCAATTCCACGAGCGCTTGACTTTGTAATAGGTTGGGGAAAAGTCGCGTTGTAGTATAGTAAAAGACCAAGGGTTCCATCCCGGCCCTGGCGGCTCCATTGCGATCGGGCTAGTGAATGCAGCAACCCTCGTTTACTGCGCATTGGGTGCACGTATAGTCGTCTTTCCTACAGCGGGCATCATGTTTTCACCATTGTTATTATGTATCAGCAAGGTCAAAATTACATTTTCCTTCAATGCGCGTTGTCCTTTCGTTGCCTACTCTCGACTCCGCTTTGACATATCGGCCTAGGTTTTCTGCATTATATTGGGGGGGGGGGGGGGGGGATTAAGGCAAATTTTACTCACATAGATTGAGTCTGATAGATAAGAAGCTACGCAAGTCATACTTCTCACAGATGGCCTTCCTTTTGTATCCACCTCTTTGAAGTAGGGATGGGTCGTAAACAGTTTATGCAGTATTAAGTTGCGTAAACTTGGTCGCCATTACCATCAAATACCTTCCCGACCATGACACTGCAGTTTGAAAAATTATGAGAAATGTTTGAGTAAAGGGTACAAGGCAGGCTACTGAGTTATATGAGGAGAGCAGAAACGTAGGTCTTGAAATGAATCTGCAGAAAACAAAAGTAATGTACAACAACCTCGGAAGAAAACAGTGCGTCGAGATAGGTAATAGTGCACTTGAAGTTGTAAAAGACTAGGACAGGTAATAACCGTGGAGCTTAACCGCGACAGTGAAGTAACTAGAAGAATAAGAATGGGGTGGAGCACATTTGGCAAGCACTCTCAAATTATGACTGGTAGACTGCCACTATCCCTCAAGAGAAAAGTATATAACAGCTGCATTTTGTCGGTACTTAACCTACGGAGCAGAAACCTGAAGGCTTACAAAAAGGTTTCAGCTTAAATTGAGGACGACCCATTGAGCGAGGGAAAGTAAAATGCTATAGGTGTCACCTTAAGAGACAAGAAGAGAGCAGAGTGGATTAGGAAACAAACTGGGGTTAAGGATATCATAGATGAAGTCAAGAGGAATAGCTGGCGCCACGCATTGACGCCAACCACTCCTTATATACATTTAATTAAAAAAACAGAAGAAGAAATGGACATTGGCCGGACATGTATCGGGTACGCAGTATAACCGCTGGTCATTAAGGGTTACTGACTGGATTCTCAGAGAAGGCAAGCGGGTTAGCGGGAGACAGAAAATAGGGTGGGCAGATGAGATTAAGAAATTTGCGGATGTAAAGTGGCAGCAGCAAGCACAGGGCCGACTTGACTTGTGGATCTTGGGAGAAGCTTTTGTCTTGCAGCTAACGTAGTCAGGATGATGATGATGATGACGACGATGATGATGATCATGATAATGATGATGATGATGAGCCAGATTTGCCTCCTGTCCCCTAATATAATCAGGGTAGGAGAGAAGGCCCCTCCCACCCTTAGTGCACGTGCCTATGGGCATGTATGTAAAGATGATAATCTGGCGCTCTTTGGCCATCAAATGGCCCTTGCGCCAAAAAACACCATATATCATTAAGATGATAATCAGCAACTACTTTATTTTCATCTCCGTCAGGATCATTACGTTTGGATTTTGTAGGAAGAAGTAAACGAGAAGGAAGGGTCAAACACGTGACCCAACAGGCTATCTTTTATTGTCACTCACTACTGTGTTGACCTGCAGGAATGTCAGGTTCCTAATTCTAAAATATATTGCTTCACTTCAACCTGGTTTACCTACTCATCCATATCTATTCTATAAATACGTATATGCATGTCACGTTGTAATGCAGTATGCTTTTATAATGTGCCATGACCACCATCTTGGCTGCTTTTATTCAGCATTGCAGACTAACAAACATGGAATATTTCTGACTGCCGAATCAATCTGACTGGAAAATTTTGTTAGAGCATCTCACAACAAGCTTATTGGATCATCTCACAGAGGCTTGCTTCTGATATACTGTATCTTCGTCTGACTAGCATATTACCTTCGAGACAAACAAGCGAAATTAGCAAAAAATAGCGCGTTCATAAAAAGATATATCCAGGGCAGACTACAGCTCCCGCTGATACCACAAGAAAAGCCTGCGCAATGACTGTACACAAAACAGATATGGCGTGCGATATAGCATTCCAGACCCACTTAACTGAGTTCATTAGGCCGATTCATTGTGCTTCTGACTGAGGGGCTCTTCACTGACTGGACACCAAAAGTCAAATTTATCGGTGTACAATCAGGTCAGATCTATACTGAATGACAGCCTACGAAAATTTGTAAGGGGAGACCCATCTCTTTCCCATGAAGGGCAACACTGATACGTCTACCCTGCTGTTTGCAGACGCGCTTCTATAGGACTGAAAAAAAAATGCCATATAAGTCTATTGCAGAAAAATGAGGGTGAGAATCAGCGGCCGGGACATCTAGAAGCACATAATCGAACCGTACTTCTTTGAAATCTGCAGATTCTATATGCGAAAAGCAGTTCGCATGATATAGCTGTTTGAGGAGTGGTGGTAGCTAAATTATTAGAGGCGAGCCTGCGTAATCAGAAATAGGCCCTTATTCACAAACCAACCTCATTCCTTCTTCGAGATTTTCTTATCGGTTTTAAACCTTTATTGCGTATGATAAACAAATTGGACCAATATTTATGAACCAGTCTTGTCCTTATCTTTTGCCCTTTTATCATTTTTGTGCCTTTATAACGCATGTAGGGTGCACAGGAAGTTGACGAAAATGTGAGGTAAGGTCGAGGTTGGTTTGTGAATACGGGCCATAGTCTTTTATAATAAAAACAACATGGTCGAAAATTGGCCTCTGTAGCACACGTTATGCCTGGTGCTTTGGACGCCCTGAACACGGACTAATAACTTTTCTTGAGGCTGAATAGACGCTTTTCATCATTATGATGCAGCGTAAGTTTGTGTTTTTGCACAATAAACGTGCCTTCCTATTTTCTGTATATCAAACTCTTTTCTTGTTTACACAACAGAGTTAGATATTTGATGCGCCTCTGCACGCTTTCTGTCATTCAGTTATTTCTTTCTTCCTTTTTCGAATCTTCATCTCCCTGTTCTCTGCACCTGAAAGCGAACGCAGCAGGCCTCTCGGACACAGCTACTTGTCAAACGGCTCCGTTCCTGTTTGCTCCTTGTCCTCTGAATATGCGTGTTTCTGATAACGCTCGCTATTTGGCTAGTTGGTGCATTGCATCATAAAAAAATATCCAGCCAATAAAATTACGAACACACGAAACAAGCCGCTTTTCTGTCTCCTTCTTCATTTTTTGTGTTCGTTATTTCATTGGCTGGATATATTTTATGACGTGTTTCTGGTTGCACATCAAGTAATGATAATTTTCCTGCTCATGCACTACTGATGGGAAGATACACATGCTTGCGGCCTTCACCGATGGTTATTTCACTGTATGCAAAAACTTGTTATTCCTGTTACTATTGCATTGTGGCTCGATCAGTGATTTAGGCTCCCAATGTGCCATACTTTAAACCAACAGACGTCTTCATGTTTTCTGTTGACCAGACAGTGTAACTGACGCATTTATATTCACCGTTGAGATACACGAAAACACTGTTGTATAGGGCTTACACTTTCGCGGTTCGATAAAAAACTGTTGAATGAACGGCTCAATGAGTGACCTTAAGCAGTGGGCCACAGACGAATAGCGTGGCTTGGGCGTCAGATTTCGTACCTCTCGACTAAGGCCTTGAAAACAAGATTGTTTCTGTAAAACTAATCATACCTCTCACGGTTTCCTATTCAAAGGGGACCTCGAGAAATTTCCATAATTTGAGACAAGAGAATGAACACCTAGCTTGCTCATTATTGAGATTACTCTAACCCTTTAGAAATCATAAAAATTATGAACTTTTTGGTCTCCCTTAACCCTTTCCCGAGTGCAGGGTAGCCGACCAGATATTTATTTTCTGGTTAACCTTCCTACCTTTCCTCATCACATCTCTCTCTCTCTCTCTGAACTACATAAGCATTTAAAAATCAATCAAACTTCGGGCTATATTTATACACGGATACCGAGCATGTATAGCGTAGCAATAACAATTGCACGGTGCATGGCCAACTTGTAGTCTACCATGAACAAGCAGGCAAGTCATTAGTAGCTGAACAGTTAACACAGTGAAACACAGTTAAAGGTGTTCACAGACCACTGAATGTTCCTCTCTTCAGATTTTTTCACTGTGGAACCCGAGAAGACTAGAAATGTGCAGTACCACACACACACACACACACACACACACACACACACACACACACACACACACACACACACACACACACACACATGCACGCACGCACACACACACGCACGCACACACGCACACACACACACACACACCACACACACACACACACACACACACACACACACACACACACACACACAAACAAAGACGTCCGCTGCCCGACAAGCCACACAGAGGACGGCCTTCTCTGGGAACCCGCGCGCACGGCGGCAAGCAGTACGTGGTACGCGGCGATGCGTCCGTGCGGCAGCCGAATCACGTGTCTATAAATACACCCCACCTCGACTCACCCTCTCGAACGCTCACGCAAGCGGGTCGGTGGCTGTCTCCGGCGGCCACCCGACGGGAAAAGGGGACTCGAGGGGAAGAAGAAAAAGAAGCACGGCTCTTTCGATTTCCAATACACCGCGTAGTATGCACGCGTTGGTAGCCGCAGAGCGCAGCCGAGTGGGATCGTGCCGCATGCGCCCATGCCTCTGTCTCGCGCGAGAGGTGCGTCTGTGTTTTGGACGACGACTACTGTGCTCCCACACGCGGCGTTTCCGTATACTTTGGAGGAGAGAGACAACGTGCATCGCCACAGCGTGCTTTTGCACACACACTTAAAAAAAAGAACCACATACAAAGGATGCAGCCTGGTAGTACATGCTATATAAAAAAGACACGGCTGCTCGCTTTATTTTGTTTCTTGGGGTCATGTGAAATGCAGTGCGAAGGTGCAGCTCGTTTTAGAATACTGCAGTGTGCAGTGTAGTGGCACAGCCTCTGTATGAGAAAGCGGACGTGTTCAATTCTCATCCAGCGGCCGTGGTAGGGGGTTTCAATCAGGGAAAAGTTGATGGTGGAGGGGGTGGGGTGCAATCATGAATACACAGCGAGTAAAATTTACTACGGCGTCGTGTCCTATACTGTCAATAATGAATTACCTATCCAAAATTGGCCTTGCCAGATTGCTCTAATGACACAATATCTCACATAGGAAAGCCTTGGTTTACCTGATACACTAATTGTAAATAGTTTTATTAGGTTCACTTGGACACAACTTTCTTTTTTTTCTCTCTCTACTGAAATCTTTCAGGCCCGTTCCCCATCCCTATAGAGTGTAGCATGCCAGCGATATGTGCCAGGTATCTTCCTCTTGTACTTCAATTTTTTCGTGCAACTCAGTTAACATATGTATACGCCGGCAAAAATTTCTGTTTTTTTCTAATAAAGAGTGTAACTCTTTTTCCTAATACGACGTAATGAAAATAGAGCAAGTAGAGATGAATCCCGTGCAGCAGAGGAGGGATGGAGGTGCGCTCTGCGTTCCGTAGCGAGAAGCGAGGTGTCCACATTGCAATCCCCCGTAATGAAGACTGCGAACGGTATACGAAAATGGCAATTAAAACGAGGCATGACCTGAATGGCGATGTCATGCACATTGCACGCTGCCGACGAGAATAATAAAACGTGATGGGGAAAATTTTGATTGAGTTACATAGTGTCTGAAATCAATGCATGCTGGCAACCGTGCATGCACGGTATACCTTTGCTTTCTAGTACATCGACCTACGCATCATAATAACTGCCCCTTGTGCGGATACAACTAGTGCTGACTCTCTCCTCTCTCTTTCTCATCTTTCTATCCCACTTTTTTAACTCCCAAGTGTAGGTTAGCCAACCGGAAATTTTCTGGTTAACCTCCTGCCTTTTCCCTCTCTGTTTCTTTTTCCCCTAGTGTTTCCTTTCCCCGACACCACCAGTTCAAATAGCAGTTGATTATTGCGCCCGAGGGCAATTCATAGTTGTTCGTACTGACGCGCATGGCAGTATACTCATGAGTTAGCTTTAACTAGCATAATTGCGGGATAACGCAAACGTTACTGAATGGTATCACTTCACTTTCCTATTTCACCACGTACGCAAGTGTTGAGATGGTCGCATCAACCACTGCAGTGAGATTGGCTGACTTTGCCTAACAATTATCCCGAGAGCGTATCGATTGATTGATATCTGGGGTTTAACGTCCCGAAGCCACCATATGATTACGAGGGTCGCCGTAGTGGAGGGCTCCAGAAATTTTAACTACCTAGGGTTTTTTAAAGTGCTGCCTAATCTGGGCACACGGGCCTACAGCGTTTTCGCCTCCATCGAAAATGCAGCCACCGTAGCCGAAATTCGATCCCGTGACCTGCGGGTCAGCAGCCGAGTACCTTAGCCACTAGACCACCGTGGTGGGCCACGAGTGTACATTGAACGTGCATATTGAACAACGTACATAACGACTCAAATTGCGCAGCGGACTTGTTCGTGATTCATAGCTTCCAAATGTGCAGGGCATCCAATACGGCACACAGTGAATGACACATCAACACGCATGCACATTGTTGACAGCGCGTGTTTATGTGTCATTCACTTTGTCCCGTCCTGGATGCGCTCTACATGTAGAAACGCGCATAACGATGTACACGAGATGCCTACTACAGTTTAGCCCGGATTCGAGGATAGTTATAAAGAATAATAAGCACAAGGAATGGGTCAGGCTGCCAACTGTTACCAGCGGAAGCGCAAACGCCTCGAGTTCTTGAAGTAAGAGGAATCAGGAACACAAATAATATAATAGGATGAAACAAAGAATGAACAGAAGCGAAATTCAGCTGTTTTTCAGCAAGCAGCACACGGTCATTATTAGTACGGCGAGTAGGCGAAAACTAGTTACAACACTGAGATGAAACCTGATGCCAGGCAGCATATTTAACTGCAACTCATGCAATTCAAAGGCAAGCCTCACAACTAAGTGAATAGAGAGAGAAGGAATATAGGAACGGTAGGAAGGTTAACTAGACTACATTAAGTGTGTTACGCTAACCTAAGGAGGAAAATAACAAGAGAGAGAGAGAGAGAAAGAGGCACATTTCACAACACACACAGTCCAGGGTTTCACGGGTGGTCGCTTAATGCTCGAAGCAGGAATTGTGTACTGTTGCCAAGGACAGAATTGTTGAACGCGTGTTGGTAGCTCGAAGAGACAGGGAAAGCAAGGGAGACAGAGAAGTCAATAAATAACTGGCTGCACAGTTTTAGCTGAATCAAGATGACCTGCAGCCCAAGTGGTCGCGTGCGTAAAAGCAGCCAACACCAACGCCGTCCATCAGCACAGACAAAGTGGTTGCCATAGCGCATGTACAATGTACTACGTCTTGCGGAGCACGCGAGAAGCCGGTGGCATAGGCTGCATGCAGCGCTATTGGCGTGATTGAATAACATCGATTTGTAATGAATAAGTAACCATAGGTGTTCGCCCACTCTGCGCAATGATGAGTGACGCAGGTGTATTTGTTGCACGTAAGGGCCACTGCAATCACGTTGTGTTATGTCTGTTCATTTTTTTCTTTACTGGGTTTCTTAGCTGACATGCAGATTCGATCAATGCGTCTCCGAAGGCAGACTTTCTTAAAGAAAGTATTCATAGATATTTTCTAGTATTCATTGTGAATTGAATGCTGCCAAGGAAGAGGAAATAGAATCGGAAACACGATCTTCGCCAGGCTTTTGCGTAACATAGGACGGGATGTGGCTAGATCGAGTATGCACGCATATACAAACACGCAGAAGCCTTGTCTCTTTAGAGTCGCAGCTGCCTCGAAAAAGACAAGGCTGCTGTCGCGTGCGTTGGTGGTTCATAGCAAACACTTTGCTGCGAGCAACTCTAAGGGGAGTAGGGGTGTCAGGATGAGAGGAGGGTCGGGAGTGAGGGCCACCGCGCTGGCCGAGCTAAATAATTCAAACGACGGAAATAGAGGGGGCCAGCCGCGGCGCGCCAAATCACTCCCGGCTAGGGCTGCATCCTTTGCTGGGCTAATGGGGGAACGGGGAGCGTCCTGGGCAGGGCTGTGCGGTGGCATCAGCGTTCGAGCTATTCACGTACGATGGACGCGCGACGCGCGGAGGTGCGTGCTTGTGAAGGTACAGCGCCACTACCCCTCGGCCCACTAATCCCCGCTTTTCTTAGTCTGCTCCCCATTTAAAGGCGGTGGCCTCCGAACACTTTTGCAGACGCCTTATTAAGCAGTCCCCGGGGAAAACAGTCTGGCGCGGCAGTGGCATACCAAGTGGCCTGGTCCTTAGTTCCCGTTCTCTCTGAAACGCGCTCGCCACCTTCTCACTTCGTGTAGCCAGACTCTTACGACCTCGGCAGTCTTCGTCCCCGACAACCCCGGCTTCGTAAAACGCGTCTGGCCCCGCTGCTCCCTCCTTTGTCGTCTGACACGCATGGACCTCATGTCCGAAGGAATAGAGTGAATGGGAGAAAGCAGCTACAAATTTAAGTGGCAGGCATAAGCTTACTGTGAGTATGCGCATGTTTTATTGTGGTCATAGTTGAAGGGGCGCCGAAAAAGCCGAGGCTAAATGAGGGGAAATATTTGTAGTTGTTTGCCGATGTATTGCAGTATAGTACAAACGTCATACACAGTTCACCATCTTTGTAAACTGGAACATTGCGTGTGACCTCACAAAAGTGTGAGTGCGTGTGTGTGTGGTGTTTGTGTTTCGATGGGTATGTGGGTGGATGGGTGTGGGTGAAACCCACGCGAAACTCATCAAGTCTTTTGCAAGTCTTCGCATAAATTATTTAACGAACACAGTCAGCACAAAACTGTCGTCAGTTAAGCTTTTCTCGTCAGCCGTACTCGTTTCCAAACTCTAATTTTATGCCAGCTATCGTGAGCCACGCTGAAGGCGCCTATTCCGAGACGAGCGAAACCGGAACGGTGTTTCCGTCAATATTTGCCTTGCTGCGGTGAGTCAGATGGGAACAACAACATATGTCTCGAACGAGTGAAGGGGGCTCACGACCGCCGTTCCCGTTCCGCGAGATCATCCGCAGTTTACGTGGTCTGCGTTCAATTGATCCCTTATTTATGCGCGAGTTCAATGACCCCTCCTGCGTCGTGTATCTTTTGTATGTATACACTCACCTAAAACAGTCCAGCATTATTGCTGTCGGGAGCGCTGCTTCAAAAGCGAGGCGAGACCACAATGAAAGAGGGAGACTGCATAGACCGCTCTATGGATTCTTTGAACTTTTTTCGGCGTTAGGTATACGATCTAACGATCGTTGTTTTAAGGTTCAGTTTATATCATGGCACTTGCCGGAAACAAGTTGCGTTCCTCGTGATAAGAGCACGGGAACGGGTACAGCCAGCTCTGCCTCACCGATGGCTGCAATATCACTGCTTGTTAAAGTTATTTGGCGATTTCCAGTGATATAGACATGTCGGGCGCATTCATTATCTCGGGACACGGCACAGCCTTGCATTATTTCTCGGGACATCACCGCAGTTTCGTGGCGTATTCTTCGCGAGCTTCTGTTGATTGAAATTGGGCACTGCGGGGGCTACAAATAAACGGAAGGAGATAATCACCGCCATGACAACAGCAAGAAAAGTTCTGGATATAGGTACAGAACGTACGCACCATGCGTTTAACATATTGATATGCACTAAGCACTCGATCGCACACTTAAGCATGCGATTGAGTGCTATGTGCATCACGAGTTCGCTTACCATGCAGCGAACTCGTGACTGGTAAGCAATTTTCTCATACATGGTCGTGTACTGGACAGAAAAAGTTTTGAATTGATTGATTTGTGGGGTTTGACGTCCCAAAACCACCATATGATTATGAGAGACGCCGTAGTGGAGAACTCCGGAAGTTTCGACCACCTGGGGTTGTTTAACGTGCACCCGAATCTGAGCACACGGGCCTACAACATTTCCTCCTCCATCGGAAATGCAGCCACCGCTGCCGAGATTTGATCCCCCGACCTACGGGTCAGCACCCGAGTACCTTAGCCACTAGACCACCGCGGCGGGGCAACCGAAAATGTTCTGAGTAACGGGCGAGTAAACCCGGAAGAGACACCTGATGCCACTGCAGTACAAAAAATGTTTACTTTTAAGAAGTTGGACGCCATAGCAATATTCTGTCCCTAGCGCGTACTTCAACAACTCAGTGCATACTTTTGATTGTGTCATGGTAATCGAGAAGTTTAAAATGCTGATTACTACAATGTAATTGATTCATTCGAGAGTGGCTTGTGTCAGTGAAGCTTTCGCATGGGGCAGGCTTTTGTGTAATTGGTGGCATGCTTTAAACCACGAGCAGTTATGAGCGTGAAATGTTTCCGAAGATGCTGGGCACCCACTACGTGGTCCTATAAGGGAATACGCGCAGTAACGTGTACTAGTTTGCAATGGGTGGCTAGCCTTAAACCACGAGCTAGTTATGATAATCGCGTGTTCTGACGCACGATGGTAATGTAAGCGTGCATCACGTGATATCACTCCGATATTACAGGTTCCATTTTGAAGTCTCTATACAGGACGCGTGTGGTTGTGAAACAAAAATTATTTTCCCTACGTTTCCAGGCAGAGGAAGTTATTTTTGCTGCATTACCAAGCAAATGCGTGACTGGTGGTAAAACACCTGCGTTCCACGCAATGGCCTGGATTCGATCCTCACTCTGACGACTGATTTTTTTATTAAACATGTGTACCATTTCCAATTTTTGGTCATGGACAAGGTGAGTTTTCGCTCACAACCAACGATGACCACGCTGACAACCACCCCGATGCCGACGCCAGAATTTTCGGGAAACGAGCTCTTCAATGTTATAGTGTTAATACTGTAAATGTGGGGAGAGGAATGCTTAAAGGCCTCGAAAAGCGTAGGGCAAAAGTTTGTCGTCAACGCGGTTCTCTCTGACTCGGTATTGCTTTGACGATATGAGTACTCGGCATGCAGCCAAACTTGAGAATGCGAAGGGGTGGATAAAATATATGACCCCTGAGCATAACTCAACCTCCCCTGACATAACAGCAATGTGTCTCTAGCTTAGGCTGTGGAAAGTTGGCCGAGCTCGAGAAAATATAAATACAGCATCGATTCCGCGAAAGCATTTTACAGCATGAAACACCAAGGCTGCATGAAAGAATGGTCGAAGACATCACCCGAGAGCGAGATCGCTATATTTCCTGCGCTCGGATCACCGAGTCTTTCGTTATTGTGTTCTGCAGCTTACGTTGTCAACAGACTATAACAAAAGACCGAAAAGCTCGGGCCGGGTAAGTTTCGATGTATCCCGAGGAATCGAGAGGCAGCGATGCGAGAAAAGCAGCTTTGCTTTGCGCGTCGGCCGTAAAATCCGGGATAAGAAGATTGAGAGAGTGTTACGTAGAGCCAGTACCCGCGCACCGATCTGATAGCTTAGTGTTTATATTTTATCATGTTGACAACGACAGTTTTTTTTTTTTGCACATCCATCCTTTCTGGTTCATTTCTGACCTCCTGCGATATCGCGTGTGCATCGGCTCCGAAAGAGCCAAAATATATATATAAATAATGTGGGAACACGTGAAAGACATTCCCGAAGATATTTTCATGAGGGGTGATTTAAATTATAAAGGAAAAAAGTCGTTTTTTTTTTAGATTTTATAATAGCAGAAGCTTAGTGAAATATTTAAAAATTCATCGTCTTCACGTTCGACGGCTGTATGAAATGCGGGCTTAAGTTGTTTGCGAACTTGCTTAGAATTCGTAATGACCAAGATGCTGTCAAATAGGGATCAGTTTTCATTTCTGAAAAAAAAAAATGAAGAAAACAAAAACGTTGGCACACTTCTAGGACATCCCTCATTAATAAAATCAATTCAGTGTAATCACTGAGGCTAAAACATGCAAGGATAGTAAATATTGTAACAAAATTATTGTAGATTTAAATTCATTTGTGCTACTAATTTTTAACAATGCTTTGCAAACAAAACAGCCTGTTCAATGTAATATAATCACAAAATAAAGTGTGTGCTTTCTTTTTATTTTTGTATCCATATTCCAGTCAGTCAATTACTATGGCCCCAGTATCAGCATCAAATCAGCTAACCAGAAAGGCCTCGACATTGGCATCTAAGAAACGTTCACAGCAGTACTTTCAGTTCTCACCAACCTGCAGGTATTGGTTGCGGTAGGCATTGACATGGAGGACTTTCACTCTATTCCTCACAAACTATTTTGTTCTACAACTTTCGAAAATCTCTGCTTAAAGCCGCACATTGAGGTTTATACAGCCGTTGTCGCAAGGATTGGCGTATAATTCAAGGGCAAAAGAAAATAATTTAGGTCAGCATTGAGCCTTGAGAGTGTGCTCACAAAAAGTTTGTATGTGAGTGTTAGCTGGGCGAGTTGGTACGAATATATATTGGGGAGAATTCCACATGCACGCAATAGACGAAAATGGAAGGAAGGAAGACAAACGGGCGTGAACTTTCTGCTTTATGTTGTAGATATATCGTCTTCAAATTACTGTGGAGGTGCGTAATTTTTTTTATCTCGCACACGCGCTCTTGAGCTAGCCTTGGCTTATGTACGTGTATGTATATTTTTTTTTCGCCAAAAAAAAAACTGAGTTGTGAGTTCACGCCCATTTGCTTTCTTTCCTTTCATTCTCGTCTGTTTTGTGCATGCTCAATTCTTCCAAAAAATGTCTGTTTTGCTGAACCTGTTTCAAGTAAACGTGGCCACTGCCTCCCCGATTCGGAGCGGTCACCACATGCATGACAGACGGAACGTCAATGACTGAACCGTCCACCATGGTGTACCAGTGGCTATGGTGCTCCGCTGCTCACTCAAAGGTGACGTGTTCGATCCCGGCTACGATGGTCGCATATCGGTGGAGCCGAAGTGATTGAGTTCCGAGTGCTGTGCGACGTTAGGACACGTTAACGAACACTAGATGCTCAAAATTTCCGGAGCCCTCCACTACAGTGTCGCTCATAATCATATCCTTGTTTCGGGGTGAGGAACCACAAATAATATTACTATTAGATAACTGAACCGACGCGATTGGGTGGCCTCGAAAGGAAATCAGCGTTTGCAGAAATTTCATTTATCACTCAGAAACTCATTTTGTTCTACATGACTGAACTGTGTTTCCCTTTTTTTTTTAAAAAAAACAAAACATTTTCACCCACTCTGCTGCGAAGATTGTGCATAGCGTAGAGAATAAAACTTATAATAATAAAGACAATTTAATGAAGTTAATGCAGTTATTATCATTATAATATAAATTAGCCAAAAAAAAGAAACGAACTTTAAAAAATACAGGTAAACCTGGTGACAAGTTGGCTTCACCACGTTAACACTCTAAGTGAAGTGAAGACAGCTTTACCAACTCTTCGTTGGCATCAATTTAGTTTTTAAAACAGTGTCATTCGACCGTGTAACAAATGTGCACGTGAATATACGCGCAGCAATAAAAATAGAAAACTTTAAACATCCCGATGCTGTTTTAGAAGAATTTTACTGAGCTATTGCGCTCGACCTGTGCGCATGGGTATTGGATTTTCTGTGTTAATCACCACTGCGTTTATTCCATCGGTTCTGTCTATTTTATTATGTCTTATTTTTGAACTCTCGATAACATCAGTAATCCTTCGGAGCAGCCTTCCCTTCAGCCCATCTCAAGTAAAACTAAAACGAAGTAAAACTAGTTCAGCCTAAATATATAGTTCTGATTCACTATGTTTAGTTCAGGTTTTCCCTCCACGAACGATCACCGCAGTCGTAAACAGGTGGGACTGGTAAGTGAAATTACTATTCCACAATTTCAAACAGCTATAACAGACTCCTCTCTCATCTACGACAAATATAACGTCCCTGTCTTGGGCGCCACGTAGAAAACTGCGTAGTTATTTTTTGTGCCATTGAACTGTGGTGATGGTCGTAACAACTTTATTAATAACTCCGGCAAATTCGTGATCATTTACTTCTATATGAAATCCGAAGGACATTTCGTGAAAGAAGGCTTGTGTGCATGTATTCTAGGCTCATGAAAAATTACACTGTACAAAGGAAAAAAGTGCGGTAAAATCTGTCATTAAATAGATCAGGGAAAGTATTAGCGTGTACAAAAGTTACAAGGCTGAACCAATCGTCGAGTTGCTTTCAGAATGTAGACGCGAGACCAATCAAATTTTTGATATCGTAATCACTATTAGGACATGCATAAGCGTCAGTGAGAACACAGGTATGCTATAACTTATGGAAGCTCGAAGTGTGCAATACTTTAAGGGCCCTTAAAAGGCCCTTAAAAATACTTAAAGGGCGAGTAGGTTGCTGCTCCGGGACGTCCGAGAACGCTAGTGTCTCGCTTTAATCCCCCTACCCCTTCCCCCTTTATGCCGGATCGTCAATAAAGTTGTTTCACTCAAGGGCCCTTAAACAGCCTCTAAAAACACAAAATCTTGTGCTTTGTTCACTCCCGGTGTTTCGCGTTTTGACGGCACCATTAGTGACGTCAGCAGTTTGCCATAGGATTCCGATTGGTCGATACACGAAAACTAAATGTTCTGCATTGATCGCATACCTTGGTTCAACATGCAGCCGCATTCACGATGTGCCTTGTATCGCATGATTATCGAGCGTGATGAACTGATTTCGCTTCGTATTCTGCGCTTGCGACTGCGCCAGCAGAAGTAGCAGCGTGCAGTGGAAAGGCGCGAAATCCTGACTGGCTCAACGCTTAATGCTGGCATTCCACGTGTCCTATGAAGAAATGAGTGGAGAGGAGGAGAATAGTGCTTGTAGGAAGAGTAGAGAAGCCGAGTAAGAAACTACAGTCTCGCCTTTAAACTCGGGGGGGGGGGGGGGGGGGGGGGGGGTTAGGGGCCTTTTGACACGGCCGCTGGATGAAAGAGCCGTGAGTTTTTTCATCCAGCGGCCGTTTCTTTTTAGATATGTGAGCTGGCTTGCCCGTACCACAATTTTGCATGAAGCGAAGCCTCTTCAATTTTGTTTTGTTCATTTTTTGCGTGCATATTTTCGAGAAACGCTATTCAGCCTGATGTTCCTTGCGATTCACGTCAAATCACGCTCTTCAGCGTGATTTTGCCGTGAAAACACCGGATACCTACAAGTCCTAATACGATTCACTATCCGGTAATGTATAATGAATGTTGTGCGTTAGGTGGTTGATTAACGCGCGTTGTTGAATAGCAGCGAAGGAATGTTTCATGATTTGGTCACTTATGGGACAAGAAACGATAGCTACCACTTCAAGTGCATGGTTGTCATCTGCGGCACTTACTCTCGCGAGATTTCAACCTTCTATATTTTGTTCAATTCGTGAAGGTGTTCCCACGTAAACACCGAGTAAAAGTTTATACTTACCAACTTAGGGCATGTACTACTTGTTGAATTCTAAACAAAAAACAGTAAACTGCTTGAGAACAAGAAACGTGTGATACTTTTCATCGCCAACGAACCGTATTCTGCACGTAAACATCACAATATAGACGTGGCTCTTGTCAAGATATTCGGGTAAATAAGATGATGACACAAGCGCACATAGAAAGAGAAAGATGTGACGCAGTGTAGAGAAATGACAAAAACATTATCGATGGTCTGGGCAACAAAAAAGGGTGTGGAGGGGGGGGGTCAAAATAACCCCCTATATGCATGCTGAAATGTGCAGATATACACTTTAGCCGATAGATGAGTCACGGTTTGTCTTCTCTTTCCCCCTCTCGTTGGCTAACCTGCCTATCTAGCGTTGTCTTCTTTTCTCCCTGTTGTATATTCTTTGGCACACTCTTTCGAAAACTCAGCATTCCTCTTCTGTTTTCGTACTATTGCAACGAGACAACCTTTAATGTTTTTCCGCGTGCGCGTTTGGAAAGTGTTTCATTTCTCCAGTGCTCTATTTCCTCGCCCTCCAGCCATCTCGTCCCCAATCGTCTGTTTTCTTTTTCATCCTCTTCTTTCTCGGCCCTTGCCTCGAAGCAGAGCTCAGCCCAGGAGCCCGCCACTCGGTCCCTGACGTCCGCAAGCCACAAATTCAATTTTACGGGGCCAGCAGAGCAGTTTCCCAAACGAGGGAACTGCCGAGCGCGCACACCTAAGCAAACGTAAGAGAAGTGGTGCGGGCGAAAGGAGAAAGGGTCCGAAAGAGGGCGCGCGAGGAGAAGCGAAGCGTAAGAAAACGGGCAGCAGGCCAGCAGCGCTGTGGTGTCATGATAAAGACAAACACGACTAGCGTGGCCACCGCGGAAAAAGCAACGGAAAAAAAGCACACTCACTGAGTGTAAGCAACCGAAAGGGAAAACTGGAGAGAAAGGGGCAAGGACGCCAGCCTCGCAGGAAATAAAAATTTGCGCCAGTGGCAAGTGTGTACAAGAGGGGTAAATGGGGAAGGGTTAGACCGGAGGCAGCGTATTTTAGGACAGCGTGCGAAAAAAAAAACACCATTGGAATGCAGAAGAGTCTATAGCAAGCAGCCAGAATTCTCTGCCGAACAAGTAGCGAGAGAAGTTGTACGAAGGTGAGGTGATGAGCGCACTGCGAGAGGAACCTGAGCAGCAAAAGAGGGGAAAACGATTGCGAGGCGGAAGAACACATACATCTACGAAAGAAAAGAAAAACAGGCAAGCTAGAATAGCAAAACAAGTAACACGCAGCCCCGTTCGCACGGGAAGAGGAATGGCGCGGGCGTGCGGGAGAGGGAACATGACAACGCCAGAGGAGAGTGCGCTGGTGGCGGTTTGGTAAAGCTGTTCCTGTCTTGCGTACGCGGCCACGCAATGTGCGGCCGTAGACAAGGCGCTAAATTAGATTAGGGGGGCTTCGGTGGTGTATGTGCGCTTGTGTGTTCGTACAAGAGAAGGAGTCGTCGTAGAAGGGGGATGTGTGTGAGCCGCAAGAACAATAGGGAGTGTGGGTGAAAAAAAAAGGAGCCGGCAACTTCCCCTCGCGCTTGCGCCGCGTGACCCGCATCGATGGTGCGGCACGCTCCTTTCCGGCGCGGATCGAGCAAGAACTGGTGCGGCAATTCTTTTCCTTTTCCCCCAATCGGCTCGTTCCTGGTTCGGCACGACTCTTCCCGGCTGTTTGGTTCATTGGTGCTGGCTGGCCTTCCGTGCTCGGCGGCCCGAGTTGTTGGTTCTCGGAAGGCTTGTGTGTACTCACTTGAGTAGGAAGCTGCAGTGATGCCAACTTTACGTAGCCCGTCTCGGTTCGTTGTCGCGGTAATTGGGTAATTGGCGAGGTCATCAGTGATATAACAAACGAAGGGGAAAATTGCCGCCCTGAATAAGTTCAGTGATCGTGACTGCCAAACTACAGTGGTGAGATGCAGCTTGCCAAAGCATATTTAGTAAAGCAGTGTTAATGCGGCCTTTTGCTATTTAATGTTGGTCTTTTTCCGCATTGTAGATCTCCTAGTTGAAGCTTGTCTCCTTCGTTATCTACGCCAAAATCTCCTTTGTTCAGATTAGCTGAAGGTATCCATGACATTGATGACGTCATCGTCGCGAACGATAGACACAGCAGAAATAGCTCGGATTTTGCTTGCTAAAGCCGGCGTTCACCTTACCAAAGTAAGTGACTAAATCAGCAGCGTGGCAGTCACGTCACGTCCTTGTGAAATCCCGAGTCAGTGCTTTGCAGCCCGTAGTACCTGCCAGACCGAGTTTCTCTAAGCATATTGCTGATAGAGGTGCACAATCATCCTTCCATATCCTCTCTTCTGGTATAGCTGCTCCGTCAATTTTCAATTTATCGATACGGTGTTTAGGTCATTTCAATGTCAAGTTTTTTCTGAAGCCGCCTTGCTTCGCAGCTGGTTGAAACGATACGCTTTATTGTTGAGTCGACCTTTTTGCCAACAAATACAGCGCCCTTTACGGCGAGAGTTGAAAGCAAATTTGGTGGCTTTCCGGTCAACGTGCCAACGTGGGAGCTTGTGCGTTCCTTTACACCCATTGCCTCCGAAGTGGTGCGCCTAATGTTTCGGAGGCCACGAGCCACCATAAATGTTTCGAGGTGGTGCTGTTAAAGTGTTTCCGGTGCGCATGCGCAGATGGTGCCCGTGAAAATGCTCCACTAGCCCGCACAAACTTTACTCTCCTAAGCTTGCAGCTCCTTGATTTGAATCGGTGAAGTTTTCTCGGTATAACTGTCACTTACAAGTACCCACAGTTGTGTTCACAAAGCAGCTGCTGCGCGTAGTACTCATAGATTAGCTCAGAAGGGCGGGTGCGAGCAAAGTCGCACGTCATAGGCAGCTAGCCATTAACAGTTTGTCTAGACGAAACTAAAAAAAAAAAAACGTGCGCTACTCATGCAGGCATATCATTACGAAAGGTCATACCGAAGCTTTTGCACCCTTTTGGAAGGTTAGTTTTCAAAGCGTTGCTAAGTATCGGTTGTTTTCTCTGTAATTTTGCTGCGCGAAAAAAGGCACTTTTTCTAGCGTTACTAGAGTATTGAAGGGCTCTACCTGAACCTCGCTAAATCGTCAAACTGTCAGACTTTCTTCTGAGATGCCGACATTTTTGAAAAGTACCTTAAAAATACCAGACACTTGTAGGGGGGGGGGGAGTAAGCTTATAAAGGTTCGTTCATCTAAGACTGAGTAAATTGAGCAGGATAGCAGCTCGTAGTGCCGAAGATAGATTGCACAGTGGGCGACGAAAAATTATACGCGAGCAGGCAACAGTGACAGCCACTTCTGCGCGTGCCAAGAGGGGATATTCCAACATCCGACGCGCAGAAGGACGCGAGGCTGAAGAGAAAAAACGCCAGCGGTGTTCAGACGCATCACGACGGTCGGGGCAACGTGTCGAGGGGGAGGGAAAGGGACGTTGTGTCGAGAAGGAAAACGCTGCGCCGAATTCGAGGCGCCTCGAGGCACGTCCGACGCAGACATCGCTCAGAATCGCCCGTGTTCAGACGCGAGCGGACTGGAACAGAAAGAGGAGGGAATAAGTACGAACAAACGGCAGACAGCCCGCGTTATATATCTACACGCTTCTGTTCTCTCTCTTTCCGACTCGCTGCCCGTACATGTCTGAAGAAGAAATAACGTATAAACTGGCAGGCGGGCTGGGGATGTAACAAGAATGAATGAAAATGTAGACAGTGACGGAGAGAAACAAAAAGAGAGAGGGAGACTATGAGGGATTTGAGAAAATGATGAGGATAGCGCGAGCGTGATCGCGGACTCGAAGTGCGGGTGCGTGCCCCGAACGCTCAGCTGCTCGGGAGGCCGTTGCAGACGCGAACACGTACACGGGCTCTTCGCCGATGCTCCAACGGCGTTCTCGATTTCGTTTTGAAAATTTTTGGTTATTTTTATTTTTTGGAGATGTAAGCAATCGCTAGGCGCATGAACGGAAAGGGCGTTCTGACGTTTGCACATTTAAACTTTTCTTGCGCACGTAAGCCCGAGCGAGAAAACTGACATGAGAGCGTGTGTATGTAGGGTTTGCAGTCGTATGTGCGCTTTGATGTCTTCTTGCGCCTCAGTGGCAGTGACCTTGGAACACCAGAAAAAAAATAGGGGTGGGGGCTGGGTAGGAAAAAGGAGGTGCTTTATGGCGCAAAACCCGTATACAGGCGATCTAATAAATGATTCGCATAAGGCATTCGGTATCGTTACTACGCGTTTTGTTTTCTACCACATTTGATGATGTTTTTTAGTGGTTTAAGCGCTTTAATTACATGTTTTCGTTTGGTCTGTGTGTTTTTAAAGAAGTGTTCCTCGTAGGAAGCTCCGTAAGTAAGCTGAGTCATTTCATTTCTGTAAGTGTTCATGGCGGTGTTACTGTTGCAATTATATGAGAACAAAAATCCAAAAATCCAGCATTGGAAAGACATGCTCCGCAGTCATCGCGAGCCTTATAAGCTGGCCTTTCACCTCGTAAGTGTCTTGTATAATTGATTAGCAGTAAATGACTGGTGCTGAAGAAACGGTCTGTCAGATACTCCCGGGAGAGAAAATTGAAATGCAGGCCACATTTACTACCATAGTTATGGAATCGGCGATTCTACCACGGCCACCTTACTGGAAGCTCACTTGGGCGAATAGCGATTGGTTTATAATCTACGGGTACACACATCGTACGTTATATGCGCTTTATTTTTTATCTTCTTGGCGTTAGTAAGGCACTTGTAAATATTGGCGCGTTAGCGCGCTGAATGGAGCAGGGGAGTTCGTAGGAGCAGGGGCCCCCTGAAAGTTATAGAATAGCGTACCATCTCTCCCGCCTCTTCTCGCCAACATTTTGATGGTGGGCGCACGTATCTGTATGTCACGTTATAACGACATGTGCCCGGGTCGTGAAACTGCGTTCAGTGTAGGTTTTCTCGCGAAGCAAAGGTACTCTCAGTTTCCCTGAGTCATTGGTCTCTATAATGCACTTAACTGTCACAGTAATTGCTTACGTGTGTTATGCTGGCGTGTCCTACGTGCTTAACCTTCTTTCGCAGGATTCGCCCGCCTCACAGCGAGTAGCACGCCGGGCATGCGTGCATACAAACGTCTCTGTAATTACCCGCATGCTAGAAACTGCCCTCTTTCTTTCCTTATTGTGAAATTCCGGTGAAACGCTGAACAGGACTCAGTCCACACGGGATCGCTGTACTTCCACTCCTCAGCGGGTATGGTCTTGCCCGACCACCCGAGAGATTCGCGCAGTTCGGAAATGGGAGGGGTAGGGCAGAAGGGCTCCCTGCTCGGCTGGGGAGCCCCCGCAGGACTCAAAACTTATCCGTGCTCTCGCGGCCCCTAAGGCAAAAAAAAAAGGGGGGGGGGGGACGTGCGTTGTGGCAGAGAGCGAAAGAGAGAGCTGCTTCCGGCGATATATACTTAACCGAAACGTGACCGCAATATCTAAACGTGCGCGAGTGCCCCGCACGAGGGCTCGTGGCGGGATGCGCGAGCACGTCGGATAACAGCCGTAGCGCGGGGAGAAAGACCGCGTATATACCATCACGTGTACGCAACCGATGGTCGTTCTCTGTTCGCTGCTCTCTAGTGTACACGCAACCACGTCTATACAGAAGTGAGGATTGTAGAGCCCACCGAGAATCGAGGAAGGAAAGAAGGCCGGCTGGAGACTCTTCGAGTAACGAACTCGTCTCGCAGCAGACGTTGAGGTCATTTGAAACATTAGGTCGCTTCTCCTGCGCACGAACACCAACGACACTTCAATAACGAAACTTTCGGAAGTTGCTGTCCGGTAGGCGCAGTGCTTTGATTCCAAGCCTTATTTTTGCCCCGCCGCGGTGGTCTAGTGGCTAAGGTACTCGGCTGGTGACCCTCAGGTCGAGGGATCGAATCACAGCTGCGGCAGCTGCATTGCGATGGAGGCGAAAATGTTGTAGGACCGTGTGCTCAGATTTGGGTGGACGTTAAAGAACCCCAGGCTTATGAAAACCTCCTGTAAGCACGCGGTAAATAGCATTGGGGAGATTGTGTCCCCCTGCCTTACACCCTTCTTGATTGGTATTCTGTTGCTTTCTTTATGGAGCACTATGGTAGCAGTTGATCCTCTGTAGATTTCTTCCAGAATGTTTATATATACTTCATCTACGCCCTGATTCCGCAGTGTCTGCATGACGGCTGATATTTCTACTGAATCAAACGCCTTCTCCTAATCTATGAAGGCTATGTATAGTGGTTGGTTATACTGTGAGCATTTCTCTATTACCTGATTGATAGTATGAATGTGGTCAATTGTTGAGTAGCCTGTTCGAAATCCTGCTTGTTCCTTTGGTTGATTGAATTCTAATGTTTTCTTTACTCTGTTAGCAATTACCTTTGTAAATAGCTTGTATACTACAGAGAGCAAGCTGATCGGCCTGTAATTCTTCAAGTCCTTGTCATCTCCTTTCTTATGTATTAAGATGATGTTAGCGTTCTTCCAAGACTCTGGTACCCTTCCCGTCAGGAGACACCTCGTAAACAGGTTTTCAGAAGCCTAGAATGGGAGCAGTTAGGGATAAGAGTTAATGGAGAATACCTTAGTAACTTGCGCTTCGCCGATGACATTGCATTGCTGAGTAACTCAGGGGACGAATTGCAACTGATGATAACGGAGTTAGACAAGGAGAGCAGAAAGGTGGGTCTTAAAATTAATCTGCAGAAAACGAAAGTAATGTACAACAACCTCGGAAAGGAGCAGCGCTTCGAGATAGGTAATAGTGCACTTGAAGTTGTAAAAGACTATGTCTACTTAGGGCAGGTAATAACCGCAGAGCCTAACCACGAGATTGAAGTAACTAGAAGAATAAGAATGGTGTGGAGCACATTCGGCAAGCACTCTCAAATCATGACAGGTAGATTGCCACTATCCCTCAAGAGGAAGGTATATAACAGCTGTATCTTGCCGGTACTTAGCTACGGAGCAGAAACCTGGAGACTTACAAAGAGGGTTCAGCTCAAATTGAGGACGACACAACGAGCAATGGAAAGAAAAATGGTAGGTGTAACCTTAAGAGACAAGAAGAGAGCAGAGTGGATTAGGGAACAAACGGGGGTTAAGGATATCATAGCTGAAATCAAGAAGAAGAAATGAACATGGGCAGGGCATGTAGCGCGTAGACAGGATAACCGCTGGTCATTAAGGGTAATTAACTGGATTCCCAGAGAAGGGAAGCGGGTTAGGGGGAGACAGAAGGTTAGGTGGGCAGATGAGATTAAGAAGTTTGCGGGCATAAATTGGCAGCAGCAAGCTCAGTACCGGGTTAACTGGCGGAACATGGGAGAGGCCTTTGTCCTGCAGTGGACGTAGTCAGGCTGATGATGATGATGATGAAAGAACCCCAGGTGGTCGAAATTTCCTGAGCCCTCCATTAAGGCGTCTCTCATAATCTTATGTTGGTTTCGGGACGTTAAACCCCACATATCAATCAATACAAGCCTTACTTTTCTTTAAAGGGCTACACATCAGGCTATCAAAATACAAAAAAAAACTAGCGCAATATTTTTCCTGATATTTCTTGTCCATTTTGCGCACTTCCGTGGCGCAGACAGTATTTCTCACGACGTCTGTAGTGTACATGTGCACATGCTCTCGATTGGTCCGTATACGCTAAATATCAAATGTGATTTGTCGCCTGCACTGCTTTGCCATGCAACTGTCCCTCCGTTCTTCCTTGTCTTGCATGAGTATCGTGCACAATCAGCTGATCCCACTTCATTTTGTGTGTTTACAACTGCTCGAATGGCGATAACAGCGTGTAGCCGAGAAGCTTGAAATCCTGATAGGCTGTGACGCTTAGTACTGACAATGTTTACGCCCATTTAGGAACTAAGGGGCGAGGAGGATGCATCTTGTGTGTGATGGAGAGGAGAAAGCTACCCTCTCATATTCAAACGCGGGGTGGTGAGGGGCTCTTTATGTTCTTTCTGTTGTTTTTTCTTTACATATTGTACTGCTTTTTGGCCACCACAGGCAAGAATGCAAGATGTGCTTTTGAAGGTTCGAGTACCTAAGCAGACTCGACCTGCCGATAGCTTTATTATGAATATGGATGAAACACAACTACACAAGAGTTTCGGTCAAGTTTCTTGAATTTGGTTTTGGCTTTTTGTATTTTATTTTTTCGCGCTTTTAAAGAACAAAACTGATTCACATGACAAAAACAAAATCTGACGACAAAACTCCATCAAAAAATTTCTGCAAAAATAATAACTAGGAAAATATGAGAGACGCTCTGTATAAACAGGTCCTTATATAGACAGCAGGGATCATTAAACTTGTATCAATGGCATATGCACCTCAACCACTCCTGCTGCGCAAATTCTTCTAAAAAATAAAACCATGCAGTGTAAAAACCAATATTACCTACATCGCTGTTTATTATAAATTCTAATGTTTTTTAACTCAGTCACTAGAAGAGAGCGAGGACTCTTGGCGAAGATAAATGCTGGAAAAGAACAAATGACTGAATAGTTGAGCCGGGGAAGATGTCACAAAATAGTCGTAGATCAATACGCTGAAAAGAGAAAGGTAATGCTCGGTAGCCAGGCACGAGGGCCAGAAATGATGATTGACAGCAAGAAGAGCATGTTTTTGTGTAGTTGGAACCTTATGAAAGAAATAGGCAGCGTCTGTGTCATTCCTGTCGACCATCATTGCAGCGGTACACCTGTTTCATCCATGAACAGCTAGTCTCTAGAATATGGGTGCGAGTTTTACCAGACAGGCCAATGAGTAACACGACACTGATTGAATGAGAAAGCAATTTACAAAAGAATAAAAGAGTGGCTTTGTATCTTACATAGAACTGGAAACGTATACTTTACCAAAGAAACTTGAGAAGAAGTTAAGCAGGGCAGAGTGAGCGATGGAACTAAAAAGAGATAGCTATAACATTACAGAAGCATGAAGACCACGGGGTGAATTTAAGAACAAACAGGGTCATTCATTATCCCAATAGAGCATGTGACTGCCCGCCAGGGTGGTCAAATCATTATGGCACTTGACTGCTTATCGTGGATCGAATCCAACCACATTTTCGATGAAAGCGAAAATGCTTGAGGTCCGTGTTCCTATAGCCATAGGTGCACGTTAAAAACCTCAAGTGGCTGAAATTTCCGGAACTCTCCACTACGGTGTGTCTCATGTACACATCATGGTTTCGGGACGTGAAACAGCAGATTGTTATTATTATGCGTAGATATGTAGCTAGCCCGGCAAGGTAACGCTCAGAGCAAACAATCACTGGCCTTCAGAGTTGCGAAAAAGGTGTCAATGCCAAGGAAGAGCACTCAAGTATAGCAGAGATTTCATTATGTGGGGGGGGGGGGATGAAATTAAGAAGCTTCTATGTGTTAGACGCAGCTTTTGTAAAGAAGGGGCCTTCACAGATTGTTGAAGAATCCTTTGTCCTTCATTGAGAATAAACTAGGTGATAATGATGATGATAAGGACGATCTTTTGAAAGAAGAGGGCATACATGCAAACCCACTATAGGAGATGAGCTTTGACAACATGTACGATAATGAAGAAGAAGATGAAAGGCTGAAGCTCTTTTCGTGTTTATTGCGGCATCTTAATAATTCCCATTATCCACCGCTAAGATCTGTTTGACTTAGGGCCAATAGGTATTTGTAGGTTCACCAAGTGTCTGGATATTGTGAGCACCAACGTGACACTGAGTTCAAGTAGTAGTCTGATATCACAGACAAGCACTGTAGACTCCAATGTATCATTCCTGTAAATTTACCAAGTCCTAACTCGCTTACCGTTTTTTCTTTTTCCCGCCGGAGAGGCACCGCTGTATGACGTTTTCATTCGTTCTCAATCAAACCGCAGAACCGTCTAATCTTGCGCTACAAGGGTCCTAGAAAGTAGTCGGTCCAAGGGACACGGCACTTAGGAACTCCGCATGGCACTCGGCACGTCGTGGACTACCGTGCCATAGTGCGGCTCATCGATTTTTTGACGCACTCACGCCACGTGGACAATGGCACACAAGAGACGAGGATATTACGGATGGCCCTAAGTGGACAGAAGATAACGTACAGAAGCAAGCACGCTCCGACAGGAAGTACTTCTTGATAGCGCTGTCATGCGGACACTCGCATTACTGTTGCGAAGAAGACGATCATCATATGTGATTTCTTTTGCATTATATGCACAAACCGCAGCACATAAATCGATCTTCGTGCAAGCGTATACTTTAGATTTGCATCTTGCGTGCCTAATGCCTGCAAACTTATACGTGCCATAGTTCATCGAAGGTGCTTTCGCTGTATCAGTATTATCAGTCAGCGTGTGCTGTGAGCCGTGTATGGACGAAAAGTAGTATCGAAGAAGCAAAGTAATGATCATCCTGTGTAAATATTGGCCACAATTAACCACGCCTGTGGTGATCGCTGTCACACATGTAGCCAAGAGCCCCAATTAAGAAATAGTTTTAATGAAAATCAAGTTTTTCATGATGAATGTTCTGAGCCCTCATACTGACGCATATCGGGAAAACAGAAACATGCGCTCCGTTTTCTAATCATGGCATGGGTTAAACGTTTCATGATCAGGACAACTTGTGCTTCGAAGTGCTCTGTTTGGCTTTTCGAAGGTTATTCAGATTTAGTAGATTGAAAGCCGCCTCATCGAAATCCACAGAAAACTTTGTTGAATTTTATTCTTTTTTAAACATAAATAAGTATAATTATTGCTCCACATTTTTCTGCTCTCAGCAAAAAGACCACCACCCAGAAACGAGGAATACGCATCAGCGTAGCTGCATTGATTGTGCTTGTGCAATTTGTGCGACTAAGGGGTAGAAGATGACCACAAAGAACTCTGAACCCCAGATGGCACATTCGCTTTCACTTGCTGCTGTCTTGGCTAGATGCATCCAGAAAGTAGTCGATCCAGTAAATTATTGATGCATTGATTGACTGAATAATTGAACAAGGTATTTATGATAATACTATAGAACATGATTCCAACATGATAAAAAGTACGGGCGTGAAAGTTGGGCGAAGTTCAGAAAGCTTTTCTACATAATTGGCTGCGCACCTTCCTTGCGATCCTCTTCACTAACAAGGCTGCAAAAACTGGCGAGTTCTTGGTTTTCTTTTTTTTGCGCATTCACTTGCCATGCAGCAGTTTTACAAAAAAAAATCACGACGAGGACCACCTATCCCAATAAAGGGATAACGTGCGATGCTGAGCAACCATTTTTGAGTACTATAAATAGAAGCGCAGGCAGCGAGAATAAATGTCTTTGTTTGGAAGATAGCTTAAGACAGTGGCCCTTGAACCAGGATGCCTTGATTGTGGGAAGAGTTCTGGCTATTGCGGCTATCCTTAGATGATTGTCGTGATTGGAGCTTACCAAGGCTCTCTCCGCAAGTACAGCCAAGGAAGCGTATTGGTAAGACATACGGGGGCTTCCTTAACCATATGCATGACGAGCGCGGCATTTCGAAGGTAGCCGTAGGGGCTTCCTGGCAAATCTGTCTAAATGCACACGCTGACTTTCGACTCCTATGAGGAGTGGATGCCACACTGATTCTCCTTTGAATATGTTCGGTGCAACAACGGAAACAAAACACAAAAGGAGCGACAATGACAGACGCTGTATACTCCCTCCACTGTTCACCCGAATTTGTCTCTGTTCTTCCTCTGGTCTTAATGGAATTACGGCTACTGCAAACTCACACGTTGGTTCAGGTCCCCCGACCACGCGCAGATCGTGCCGATTACGCCATATGCAACAGCAAAACCATAGGCGGGTCCTTCAACAAAGCCCATAGAAATTTATTTTCCACACCCACTACTTCTCTCTACTATAGAATGTCAAACATGCATGCGCGTCGACTGTAGGTCCCAGCACTCTCTTGCACTGTCTTTCACGAAAAACAGTCAAATTTACTTGAAGGATAGCCGAGGTAAAAGGTTGTGGAATCGGCCGGAACTTCTCTCCGCTTCTAAAATAGGTTTATCGCGTCTTTGATCAGGTACCTAATAATGCACAGCGTGAAGAAGCACACAATCAAAAGTACGAACGCGCTTGTCATTACCAAACTCGTGTCTGTAGAGCCCTTCGCACTAGCTTTAGTCGCCAACTTGCGCACTCGTATTCGTAGTGGAACCCATTCTTTCTTTGTTTCCTGTCGCTACATAGATGATGAAGTTCCAGCACGAAACATTGACGGGCTTTTTTTAGCGAATGCTTGACGTCGGTCGTTCTTGGAGAGAAGGTGTCACCAAATAGCCTCGAGGGCGACACATGACAGAATTCATGCGCGTCATGCACCGACGGCTGTGACGTAGGCAAATGGCGACGGTGCATTGAATCGACGCACGAGAGAGAGAGAGACAGAAAGTGAATGATAGGTGAGGAAAGAGAAGCCAGTGGACGTAAAGGGAAGAGGAGAAGGTGGACTTGTAGGGAAAGGGGGGAGGAGAATCGAGCGCTTCTGTGTTTACCGACCAATCAATGCCACTTCATACGCGATGCATGGGGAAAACGAGGGGTCCTCCGCAGTCGATTGCACGTCAGTTGAGGACGTTTCCTCGTGTACTGTACGAGGTACTGTGGCCACGCCATGGATTGATCAGGCCGCTAGAGTTCTAAGTGCATCCTCGCGTTTTCAGTCATCGAGCGCTGAGAGACGGCCGAAAGACAAAGCCGACGCGTGAGGGGGCGGAACCATTGTGCTTACACGATAAACGCGACCGATGCAGAATATAGCTTTACAGAGACAAGGAAAAGTTGGAGACACAGCCAAAAAAGTAGAAGCAAGAAACATGTTTGTCATAAAGAATGTCACCCTTGAGAGTTATTTCAAGCCACAAATTTTCTTTATCGTCACTATAGATTTTGTTTTTCAGGACTGTAATCAGTGTGCACATGTATACCCGCAGGGGACTCATATAGAAAAAGCTAAAGAGGGAAGTTTGTGCAGGAGTGCTATTATTGAATGCTTAAATACATCTGATAAATTTAACGGCAGGGCTGAGGGACTCGTCCAGGACAGTTAGCAGCAGCATATTATAGGCAGCCGTATGACTCAGATTATAGATATTCTTTTACCGATTTTCTTAAGGCTAATTTAGCTTCAGCCCCACTGCGGCGGTCTAGTGGCTAAGGCACTCGGCTTCTGACCCGCAGGTCGTGGAACTGAATTTCGGTTGCAGCGGCTACATTTTCAGTGGAGACGAAAATGCTGTAGCCCCCGTGTTCTCAATTTTCGAAGGCCCGTGTTCTCAATTTTTGGTACCCGTTAAAGAACCCCAGGTAGTCGAAATGTCTGGAGTCCTCCACTACGGCGTCTCTCATAATCATATGGTGGTGTTTTAACGTTTCACTCCACATATCAATCAATCAATCAATTATTTTATTTCAACTTGACGCAACAACTTTTCTTTGAAACAGTTGGGTATTTTTTCTATTTATAGAGTGTTGGATAAATACAACGTTACATGAGGCATTTTTTTAGTTTCCTCTTTGTGATAAAAAAAATCGTAGCAATGCGAAAACGCGCCACTGTCAAGTTGCAGTATCACAACAATCACCTTCATTTTTGTTTCCATAGCACAGCTCCACTGATAGAGAGAGCATCATACTGTCGATCATAACTGAGTATAGTAAAATATTGCAGTAGTCATGTAACTTGAATGACCGTCGACGCCTATATAGCGACATCCTCAGCATATCGGCGCCTCAGAACACCCAACTGCGGGGATCTTACGTGCCATAACCATGATAATTATATCTAAGTTTTGGCATGTGGAACCCTAAGAACTTATTGTAGTCGTTGCACTTTACATTGCAGTATTATTGCACACATCCATGCAATAGTTTCGCAAAGTATTGCTTATCCCTGGACATTTCCAAACCTACAGCCCTCATACATATATTAAAGCGCTCCGCAGACTTTGTTTACGGTTTGTTGTTCCGAGCGTGGTTCTAAAGCTGCCTTTATTTTATCCTTCACTATCCGCCTTTATTGCGATGGGTCACACTGTGAAACAATGTTTCCAGAAGTTACCACTTGATGTGGACACGCCACCCAGATTTATTTCCATTTTCTCCAATCGTGCAATTACCCATTTAATAATAAAGAAGGAAAATAAAAACAAGAGTAAAGAGGTGTAGGCCCAATTTTCATCTGTGCTTTGTTTAAGTCAAGTCTGCTGACGAAGTGAAAGCTGTTTCTTCAACCTCGCTACTACGGGCCGTGCCATACGCTTGGACACTCGCGTGATGCTCACAGGATATTCGCACAAAATTGCCATTCCTGAGGGACAGGCTGCAACGTTGGGGACTAATTTAGCCTATTAAGGAGCGACCGACCGAGGCCCCCACTTGCTTCCCTCCATGAGCTACTGAATATTTAACGCGGACGGAGAGGGGACGCCGCTACAGCTGGGGCGAACAAATTCAGGGCCGAAACGGTACCACGCAACCACTTTGGGAGAAGCATTAAAGGTCGATGTGTGTGTGTGTGGGGGGGGGGGGGGGGGGGTGGAATCTTCGCGCCAGCGAGCCTCGTATATACTGAAGCGCGTGACAGGCGAGTCCTTCCGGTTTCTCGTATGCTGGCTAGGCCTCAATGGTTCTGGCGTGTGCCTGCGAGGTTCGTGAGGGGCGCATTTAATTTGGATTGCCTCTGGTTGGATTTTGATTTCGACGATAAGCATGCTGGAATCTTTGTCTTCCATTTCTTTCAACTTTTCAGAGAGGAAAGGGAGGGGCGGGTACGGCGAGGAAGACCACTTGATGAGTCAATCGCACCGTTCTCGGTTGCTAGCTGTATTTCATTCAGTGCGGTCCACAGGCGGAGCAACAAGTATTTTCAGATTGGCGAGAAGTTTCTCGGCGCGTAATCGCATTTATTCAGAAGTTCGCAGTGCCTGTCGAAGTTGCTCTTCAAGGTGATTGTATTTTTACATTCGCAAGTGCATAATAAACGGCTGGAAAAAAAAGTAACTTCTGAAACCATAAATTTTGTACTGAGACATTGTAGTTGTGCAAGGGTGAAAGAGAAAGCCATGGGAAAGACAGGCAGTTTAGCCAGGTTGCGCCCGGTTTGTTGCCTCACACGTTGGGGGGGGGGGGGGGGGGCAGAAAAAGAGCTGTGCTACGCAACAGATAAACACCGCCTATGCTTATCTTGCAACGGCGAGGGGACGACACCGTCAGCGTATTACGTGTGTCAAAGCGCACACTTTATTGAAGCTGGAATATGCTTATCTTGAGCACAAATACAGCAGACGGCTTTGTTACTTAAAATATCGCCACTTCCTCCCATGGTTACACATTAAAACTATACTTTATTAGTCATTATATTTCACTGTCCAGAAAACTTACGACTCAGCACCCCTACAAAGAATGTTAGATCGAGGCTCTCAGGACAGATAAGCTATCACCACGTTATATATATGCTTACGACGAATGCGCGAAAAAAATGCTGCTGCGTTGCAGATCAAAGCACAGCGTTTTTCATTAGTCTCTTTGCAGTACCGTATGTTTTTTTTTCATAGCTGTGAAGTACCGCTGCACAAAAACAGAATGTGATCGAAACCGTAGGTTACATGGTGTATTTTCCGGCACATAACGGGATCGTGATCGAGTGACGGCCATGATTACTATACGGTCTTGAAAAATGCTGATCCCGCAGCCTTTTATTGAGCAGTGAGAAGGCCTCGTAGCAGATGGCATATAATGCAGCGTAGTCAATATGCTACGCTTGGCACACTTGCTGGTAAAAGTGGCCTTCCTGTTCTTCTGTGGTATCGGCTCGAATCGTAGTGCATTGTGCTTTGTAGTGTTCTTGTCACAGTGCACAAGAGAGAGGGCGGCTTGGCTGGGACCTGGCAAGCTGTCCCCGATGGCTGCGGTGTTTCACGCCGCGCAGGCCTTAACGCTAAGTGAGGAGGAGCAAACGCTCGTCGAGCCTCGGGGATCGCCCGCAGGCCGCCGCCGTGCCACGCCGCCCTCCACCTCGTGCTGTAGGCGTCCCTCCTGGCCCATGCCGAGGCCCTCATGTCTGTCTCTGTCTGTCCCGTCTCTGTCCCCAAGGGAACAGCCGAGGCGGAGGGCGGCGGCTGAGGCGGTGGCTGCTGCACGGGCGGCTCCTGCGGGCACGGCCAGCAGCAGCCATGGCGGTGTTGCCATTCATCAACCAAGACACGTCGCAGCTATGGCGCCGGATCAACGACAAAATCGAGGAGCCCAAGAGCCAGAGGCGACTCATCCTCATCATTGTGTGCGTGGCCCTGCTGCTGGACAACATGCTGTACATGGTCATCGTGCCGATCATCCCGCAGTACCTGCGCAGCATCGACGCCTGGTACACGCACACCGAGGGAGGCAACATGTCCTCGTATGTGGTGAATGCCACCGTGAATGGCGTGGTCACCAACCGCACCGAGTGGCGTCGCACGGGGGGTCACATCGTCTACGAAGGCGAAGAGTCAGCAGTTGGCGTTCTCTTCGCCTCCAAGGCCATCGTTCAGCTGTTTATAAACCCGTTTTCAGGGGCCCTAATCGACAGGATTGGCTATGACATTCCCATGATGATTGGTCTCAGCATCATGTTCCTGTCCACGGCTATATTTGCCTGCGGCAAGAGCTATGGCGTACTGTTTTTTGCCAGAAGCCTCCAGGGTGTTGGCTCTGCTTTTGCGGACACTTCTGGACTTGCTATGATTGCTGATCGATTCACTGAGGAGTCTGAACGAACCAAAGCGCTTGGCATAGCCCTGGCGTTCATTTCCTTTGGATGCCTCGTCGCCCCACCATTCGGTGGTCTCCTCTACGAATTTGCAGGAAAAGAGGTTCCATTTATCATCCTCTCTCTCGTCTCGCTCATCGACGGCATCCTCCTGTTGTTCGTGATGCAGCCCGTGAAGCAGCAAATGCGTGCAATGGGCGTCGAACGGCCCGCTGGCACACCCATCTGGCGCCTGTTCATCGACCCGTACATCGCAGTGGCTGCTGGGGCACTTATGATGTCCAACGTGTCACTGGCCTTCCTTGAACCAACCATCTCCATCTGGATGAAGGATAATATGCACGTTGATGACTGGCAGATTGGCCTTATTTGGTTGCCAGCTTTCTTCCCGCACGTGGCGGGCGTTTACTTGACAGTGCGCATGGCACGCCAGTACCCACAATACCAATGGGCTATCGCTTGCTTTGGCCTAGCGCTTGAAGGGCTCAGCAGCTTTATCGTGCCCTTCGCCCGCTCCTACTGGGTGCTCATCATACCCCTCTCGGGCATATGTTTTGGCATCGCCCAGGTCGACACCTCCCTGCTGCCCACGCTGGGATACCTGGTCGACGTGCGTTACGTGTCTGTCTACGGCTCCATTTACGCCATCGCTGACATCTCGTATTCGCTGGCGTACGCCATCGGCCCCATCATCGCTGGCGGTATCGTCGAGAGCATTGGATTTACGGCACTCAACATCTTCATAGCCTTGTCTAATCTTCTCTACTGCCCGCTGCTTATGTCGCTGAGACACATCTACGACTACAAGCCATTCGAGAGCGAGGCGAACATATTGATGCAGGACCCTCCAGCCAAGGAGTATCAGACCTACAGGCTTCAAGACGGTGCAGCAGATCCACTACCAGTGACGAATCACGTGCAACAGACCTCCTTTATGGAAGGTGTAACCGTCGCTTCTGCACATGGACAACCTCAACAGCAACACCAACCCCAGCAAATTCCGACTGCAGGAAAGGTACAGGCACCACAGCACCAGCAGCAACAACGACCTCCGCATAAGCGTCCCGCCGCGAAGAAGCACGTGCGCGTGAGAGGGTACAGATCTTCGGACATGGAAATGATGATCACTAGCTCCGAGGAAGAAGAGGGTGACCTCGAGTGAAGCATCCCTTTCTGCCGTGTAGATGCCGCATGTGCTCATCTTCGACGTTTTGGGCGGCTCTGTGTGGAGGTGATGCTAATCAGCTCCTGTGTGAGAGGAAGAGGGTGACTCCGAGTGACGTGCTGACTGCTTGGTGATTTTTTTGTTTCGCCTGGTGCGCACATGTGTGTACTTCTAGACACTCCTACCTTTAGGGTATTGAAATGGAAGCATTAACAAAAGAAAGTGGTCGTGGCTGCAGTGTTAGCGTAACAATCTCTTTCCCTCGTTCATTCGCGAGATGAGAACCATAGTAAATGACTAAGACCACTTGAAAAGCTAGACTTGTTTCTGCGTGTGACAGCAGGCTTTGGTAACAGAGTGGTACGGATTGAGGAACGTGTTCATTCAGTAGTAGTGTCGTGGCATATGGTGATGTCCCCCGCAGCGTCAGCCAGAGGCACTCTGTTACAAGCACCTTCTAGTAAAGGTCGTGGTGCAACGCGCCAATCCAAATGCCAAGCATGGTTCTGCCCCGCAATAACTTACCCTTCTGGGAACAATAACCACCGATCACCTCCACCAGGCTTGAGAGGATCGTTTGCAGAACATGCACTTCAAATGACATGGACAAACATAAAATACCTTATAATACACTGATTTACTAACCTAATGTTACGAAATGCAACGAGAAACACACGCGTGTGATCTGGAAGTACTGGCCCAGCATTCCATTATTTTAAACTTCATGCGCACGTGGTTTGAAATTCGGTATTGCTTTTCTTATAGATCGTGTAATGGCACAGCTCATAAAGTAACGGTAGGCGCACTTGAAACATAGTGGTTTGGGCACATGAGATCAATTAGTGTTATTACTATGGTCTTTTTAAGATTATTTTCTGAAAAATATTGTTAATAATTAGGATCTCAAACTTTTCTTTCACTCGCGTGAATTCAACTAACCTGGTCCAGGATTGCTGTGGCCTTCTTAGCGTATTGTTGTTGAAGGTCCTGCGGATGATGCGCATGCTCGAAAAGCCACTCCGTTGTGTCAGGGTTTCTCTTTTCTTTTGGATCGCCGCACATCGCTACCCTTACGACTTCGGAAAATGTTATCATCAAGCACGAAAAGAATTGGACAGAAAAATGCTTTGTCTCAATCCTGTCACGCGGTATGGGCTCATTTTTGTCTACTTACACTGGGTGGCACGGTGGTACTCGGTACAAGACAGCGTTTCGTACAGCTGAAACCACACAGATTAAACGTGTAACCACACAAAGTTTATATTTCTCTTGAGTGAGCCCGGTTGATAGGACTTCCCTCACAGGCTGCGTATGCGGTGCTAAAAAAGATGTCAGAAATTGGGGCTGTTATGATAATGTGCGAGAATACCAAGTCATAAAGATGTATACTGATGGCATTTTACGGAACGGCAGCTTTTCTAGTGGTTTCACTGCAGTGAATTTTGTTGATGCTTTTTTCACCCCGCCTCTCTCATTTACCTGGCTTGCGTATACAAGCTGAGCGCAAGGGGAATGCACCAGCAGCAATGTACGGCAATTCTGGCCCTTGGTTAATTCTCATCTTTTTCTTCACACAGCGTATTCAGTGAGGTTCGTAGTCTTTTGGCGTGCCTGTCTTGGATAATTTTTTTTTTTTTTAGATGAAAGGCCTCCTGCAATAGAAGTGTATAGAACGCATATATCGGCAAAGCCTGCTAAGTTTAATTAGCGGGATATAAAGTGATGTGTTGTCGTGACAGACCCGGATCATTAGTTAAGTAAACGTGAAACTTTTTTAATATTCAAGGGCATGCATGCATGAATAATTACTTTAAAAGGCATGCTCCAATTCATTAGCAGTCGATGTTTAAGCAGTCGCATGCATACGGACAATTTCTTTACTTGAACAACCTTCTATAGGATTAGTGGCGAGTTAGCGCTTGTGTTGTGTGTTTTTTTTTATTTCATGGTCCCGCATTGTTTATTTGTGCTCAAAGGTTTGCCTAATCAGCTATAGGGTTCCTGGTTTAAGCGTTAAAGCAGAACACTTGAAAAGAGTTAATGCTTGCGTTAAAGGCGTTGTTATAAAAGCTATGTTTATTCGTTTTTACTTCTTTACCTAGATCAGCCCGTTATTATAAGAAATGAAGACACATAAAGAACGTAAATTCCGATTGTTGTAGGGTACACAAACTGGGCTGCTTAGATGATGATTACGAGTGGAAAAAGAAATTGCGTTAAAAGGACGGCAGTGTCGTTCAAGGATTGATATAAATGAGATAACAAAAATTTTGTTTATTTTATTTATTTTGAAAATATTGCTAATTCCAAAAGAATCATAGCAGGAAGGCATTTACACTACTTCAATACAAATTTGACAAATTGTGATACAGTGGCAGTAATAAGTAGCTACAAAAAAGTGTAAAACGATCGCTAGCGTGTGAATGCGAAAAAAAAAAACGCTCTCAATAAGTCACATGTCAATAAGAGGCAAAAGAAAAAAAACAAAGAATGAGAAAACAAATGTCTTGAAGAATTCATGGTTCAAATCAAGAGTGTGTAGGAGCTGTGTTAGTGGTGTGCTTTCTATTATGTGTAGGAGAAGGTTATTCCATTCTCCTATGGCCAATGGAAAAAAAGAATTTTTGAAACAGTCTGCATGAAAGGTGTATTCCGTAAGCATCTCAGTATGATTATGTCATGTAGGTTGTGTTTGTAAACTTGCCAGAGGTGCGTGACTTCAGTAACCACTTTATTATGAATAAGTAAGTACATGACTTAAAGTCTAGCTATTTTAGCTCGGTGCTGGAGGGAATCTATACCACTTTCTATAAATGCAGAAGGTGAAACATGGGGCCAGTATTTTTTTATAACTGAACCTTATTGTCTTACTCTGTACGCCTTCAAGTTTAGAGATGTCTTGTTTAGAAAAAAGGAAACCATACGATGTTTGCGTATTCTAGTATTGGTTTAATGAATACGTTATAAGCCAGGAGTTTGGTATCTGTAGGGGCTAATCGATGGTGGCATTGGATGAAAAAGAGTCATTTGAGCACGGTCGCTGTTATGTTGTTTATGTGACTGTTTCATTTAAGGTCCTCAGATATAGTTAACTGCAGGTATTTATGTTCACTGACAGCACTTAATACGGTGCCATTAATTTTATACGGGTATAACAATTTATTCTGTTTCCTCGAGACAATGAGAAGGGTTAATTGTTTCGCATTTAAAGTAATTTGCCAGCCGTAGCACCAATTTGTTACTGTTTCTAAAGCGTAGTCAAAGGCTAGGTGATCTTCGTGCGTTTCAATCAAATTATAAATAATGCAGTCATCTGCGAATAATCTGATGTTGACATGAATATTAGGAGGTAGGTCGTTGATTAATATTAAAAAAAAGAGCCGGGGCTAGGACACAGCCTTGTGGAACATCGGAGATTACTTCGGCAGTACCAGGCGACTGGCCATCATCTTCAACAAACTGTAAACGATCCCATAATTGATCAGATATCCAATCAGATATGGGGCAAATTACCTAGTATTAACTTAAGTTTGTATTTTCATTCCTGATGTGTGACTCTGTCGAAGGCTTTCGAAAAGTCTGATAGTATAAAGTGAATTTGTTTTCTGGAATCAATGTCAATGGACACGTCGTGGACAAGTTTCAAAGTTGAGTAACCGTGAATAATCCACGGCCATGTCGGAAAAGTGTTGGGATAGATTCGGTGTCTAGAAAGAATATTGTGTATTTGAGAAAAAGTGTTCCAGTATTTTAGAAGCTGCCCATGTTATAGAGATAGGGCTGAAATTAGCTTCATCATACTTACTTCCTGATTTTTGTTCGGGTGTGTTTCTTGCAGTATTCCATTCGTTGGAAGCCTACCAGTTGATAGCGATTTGTCAGAGATCAAACACAGATACTTCGCAACCCATTCACCATTTCTCATCGGAAATGCATTTGGAATCAGGCCCAGATCGTTTCTTGGCATCTCATTTATATAAGCAGATAATTAAGGACGCCTGACTCCGTCATTGTAATAGGTTTAATGTGTAGCTTAGCAGACGAATCCATAAGAGGAATACTGCCATTATCACTTGTGAAGACTGATTTGAAATAATTATTAAGAGCATTTTGCACTAGCTAGGCTTTCGCATGGGGAAACCGTTTTTTTTTTTTTTCATCCGATGACTTGGGATATAAGTACCAGAATTTTGTAGGTGATGTTTTTGTAAAGTTATTCGGTTTGTGATAAAATAAATGATCTCTTGCAGCCTTTCAGGTTACTGTCAGACTAATTATAACATCATCAAGCATGTTTTTTGTTGATGTAAGTTTTTTCTTTAGTGATTTTCGTAGTCACTTTCCTTTGCGTTTTGCGTGAATTACGTCACGCGTTATCCATGGGTTGCGTTTCTTTAACTTTTTGTGTTTTACTTGGTACCGACTTGTGAATGCACTGCCAGACGATATCTCTGAACGCATGCCATAATGTTTCGAAATCAGTGGAGACCTGGCAAGAATTTTTGTTGAAGGAACAGAGCTAATGTGAAAGATGGTCGATAATCCTAGTATCGTCGGCATTGTAAAAGTGGGGAAAAGATTTCACCCCTGAACCTTTGGAATTTTCGTTAGTGACTGGTATGCTACAGTTCACCATGTTATGGTCAAATTTTCTGTCTGTTACCTCTATTTAATATTAGAATACCAAAATTTAAAGGTAGTATGAACGTTGTTTTTTTTTCTTTCTTGCTCTAAGTTAGACAGAGGCGCCGCACTTATGCCTAATGAAATGTGACGTTAATCATAAATATATATTTTATTTAAGCCCCGAAGTCAAACTCACAGTGACTAGTTTATTTTTCTAAGGTGCTTGATTAGCGCGTAAAAATATCTAATATTTGCCAATGTATCTATCAGTTTGATGAAAATGTTAAATACAACGCCTTCTTCATGACGCCTGGAAGTAGCTGCACACGACGTACTCTGCCTACCTTGCACACAAAAGTACTTTGATGCTACGGGTGTTGTTTCTGAAAAAGAAAAGTAAAGGAGGCGGGGAGATGAGTTTTACGAGTTGTACTTATGCGTCCACTATATCATAGGCAGCATCAACAGACAACCTATCCGCTAAGGCTGCTGTCCCAAATTCTACGGCGCTCAAACTCATCCAAACATTATTTTTTTTTTGTGCCGTCTTCTCAATTCTTATTCGGTAATGGGACGCGCACTATCCATTCGGGCAAGGTCATTCACAAAAGTGGTTTCCACAAGGGTTAATTAGCGCGCTCTTGATATGTTGCAGTGTTCTGTTTTCTACTCTTATGGCGATTTCAAGGTTCCAAGCTAAACAGCCGCACGGAGCGCCGTATAATTTGAGACAGCAGCATTAGCGGATAGGTTGTCCGTTGATGCCGCTTACGATATAGTGGATGCAAAAGTAAAACTCGTAAAACTAATCTCCTCGCCTCCTTTACTTTTTTTTTCTTTTTTAGAAACAGCACCCGTAGCATCAAACTACTTTTGTGTGCAAGGTAGTCAGGGTACGTCGTGTGCAGCTACTTCCAGGCGTCATGAGGAAGGCGTTGTATTTAACATTTTGATCAAACTGATGGATACATTGGCAAATGTTTGACATTTTTACGTGCTAATGAAGTACCTTAGAAAAATGAAGCAGTATTACGTATGTTTTTGATCAAACGGTCGTAAATGAGACATTCTTGTTCATAGCAAAAGCCAGCGTGCTTTACGACAGAGGAAAAAAAAGGAATTTTAGTAAGCAGGTGCTTCAATGCAATCCTTATGCGCTAAGCGGTAGAACTCGCATAGGGAATGTGAATGCTTTATTGCAACGATAGCGTAATGTTGCGTACTCTTTCAATAGGATAATCCGAAGAAATGACACTTCAGTTGAAGACACGCAATCACACTCAGTGCAAGTTAAGTGGGTTCTAACAGTAAGTTCCTCGTGAGAGAAAAAAACAAAGTCTACAGCTTATTGCTTTTGGAGCAAACGGAACTGCTTAGCATACCACGCGGACCCGCAACTCTCTTTTTTTTCAATTTTTCTGCAGGTTCCTAATTGTCAGCTACACTTCCAAAAAAATGGATCCAAGGGCTCAGAAACATCCGTGTTCCCTTTATTAGGTTTATTTTTTTCGGTAATAACGCTCCACCACTTGTTCATCGCAACCATGTTTTTTCTTCAATAGAACATAGCACAATAACGATGTTCATGAGCATGTTGTTTAAAATAGTAAATATAGGGAGCTTGCCACACGATGGCTGTGCATATCAGCAGTGTCCCATCCACGCACCTCCCTTAGCTCAGTGATTGCGTTCGGGACTGCGAGGAATGTACATTCCCCACCGTGGGCCCCGGTGGCATCGAATGACAACGAAACACTCCGGACGCATATAATACACGCAATGCTGTCGTAGACATGGTTGCGTATTATGGCGTTGTTTTCTCTGCGAAGTCATGATTTCCGAATTCCGTGCTCGTTTAGGCAGCGTGAATGTCCGCATCTCCACACTGCTTGCTGAACGGCTCACGAGGTTTCTCCTAATGTTATTAAAGAAACGGGTCACGTGAACGTAGGCCGTTCGTGCACCTCGTTCGGTGTCGTACAGATGCAGCCCTGGGCACACCAACCATTCCAAGCAGCGTGACTAACCGACGAAGCTGCCCTTCTTCGTCATACGCTTACTACGAAGCTGTGCTTCGCAGGTGCTGAATGTCAGAAAATGGCGTAAAGAAAAACAAGACAAAAAATAAAATTACATATCAGATGGTCATGGCCCTCAGCCCCCCCCCCCCCCCTATCCCCAAGCTTATGCCACAAGATAATGTCACCGTTTCGACAGAAGGCGTTACAAGGTTCTACTAAATTCACAGTTCACCACAGACAAAGCTGAACTTAACAGGAAAAAAACTGTCAGTTTCTGATTGATAAATACTAGTATTCTAGGTCGAAATTTCTTCAGACATGTTTCGGTCTCCAATCATGCCTAACATAAGCATGTGTGGAATCTCGCAAAGCACTTTCCTTTACCTTGCCACTCAGTATATCATGTTTCGACATAACCTCAACCAAGTTAGAAAAAAAAAGCAGATGGGGGTGAAGCAGAAGTTCTAGGCAGGTGAAAACAAGGACGCACAGTGTTGGTCAAAAGTTCCCGAACCGCAGCAACCGGCCCACGAGCGGCAGGTCGCTGTTATCGGGGCGCTTCCATCGTAATGTCGCCACGGCACACGCTGGCGTCGTGCGTCTTTCTATCTTTTTCTACTTGATAAGAAAGCAAAAAAAAATAAAGACTGTGCGTCATGTTCTCGCACTATTCACTCCCCGAATTTTGCGATCGTGTTGCGTGCAGAGAGGAGGCAGTGTTCCGGAAACGGATGCATCATGCATTCGGCAACATTCAGATAGACACCGTATCTCGCGGAGATCGATGTCGCTCGTTTAACTTGCTATCTAGGGACACGCTGCTGCTCTCAGACTTCGTCCCAAGTGCATTTTCTGCATAAGAACGGGCTCGGGGTCGTAGATAAATGCTTTAAAGGTGAAACGTATCAGAGATCTGCTTGACTGGGTAAAAATTTACGCGAATGGAACACTCTCCAGCCACTTTTAGTCTATAGTTTGTACTGTTAAAATTAAAAATTAAAAACCAGCCTAGCGTTTCGGGACCGATTCGGTGCCTTCCTCCGGGGTGACTATTCAAACGCGTCTCTGAAGAAGTTTTTAATTTTAACAATTCAAAAATATAGATTAAAAATGGCTTTAGAGTACGTTTCATTTGCGTCATTTTCACCCAGCCAGGCAGATCTCTGTCGAATATGTTTACCTTTAAATCATTCATTTATGGCCACGGGCGCATTCGCACGCAGCAAATTCATTTGTGCAGGTGTCTGGGAGCCGAAGAGTGTCCATAGATAGCAAGGTAAGCGCGTGATATTGATCTCTGCGTAGACACAGATACGATGTTTATCTAAGTGTGGCCGCAAGCATGATCCATCTGTTTCCCGAACACTGCCTCTTCGCTGTATGCAACACGATTTGGAATAGGATCGTAAAATTCAGGTTTTGTAAAATTGTAAGTTCAATCATGAAAAACCAACTAGCCCAATACCTCACTTCGCTCACCATTTTTGTATAGGAGAGAAAAAAAGAGGGAGGGATGCACATACCCCTCTCCCACGCTACCCCAGCGTGCGCCGAGGTGAGATTATCATAGCAGCGCCCCAATAGCCCTGAGCCACCGCTCATCGGCTGGTCGCTGTGGCCAGGGAACTTTTGATCAAGACTGTACTAATGCGACAAGACTACTTCATTGACGGTATATTTCAGGAGGCCATCTCAAGCAGCTTCCTTTACGACAAATCATTGCTGTTAAATATTTAGTGACATGCGTATTGGCTTAAGGACAAAAGTACTGATCCAGCTGCTGGGTTACCCTGAGAAGCTGTACTTGAACGTACGGCTGAGGACTTAGCAAGCATGAACTGTCATTTGGCAGTGCGAGATACATGAGTGATCCAGAACTGTTCGACTGGTTTGTTTCTGTTAAAATGCACCGTAAGCACACTATATTTATTCTTTTTTGGCTGCGGAGTTAGGCCCGCACAGCGTGAGAAAAACACCATTTCACACTGGCGCTTCATGCATCGAGATAGATAGAAGGAGATTGATTATAAAAAAATATGTGGGCGAAAGCTCCTGGGTATTAACACAAAGTACTGATACGAAGACATGTTGTACTCTAACAATCAATATTATTAATAGTAATAATAATATTATCTGGCAGTTAACGTCCCAAACTACGATATGAATATGAGGGGAACCGTAATAGAGGGCTCAGGAAATTACGTCCATCTGGTGTTGCATCTAGTGTCGTAGCCACTACAGCACCGCAGTGAACAAGACAAGAAATGAACATGCAAACAATAAGGTTACTTTGGACAAGGCTCGGGCATGAGCACTGAAGCAGGGACAATCGAAACAGCGGGAAAAAGTAAGAGTGCTCTCGACTTCAGGTCATGTGTAACATGATCAATACTGAGGCCACATTCCCCAAGCTTTTCATTCGTCAGTAGTATGCTTGCCACACGTGACCACTTTCTCTGATAGGTAGCATATACAATGAGCAATTGATCGGCAGCGCCTCTTAAGAGCAGCTCTAGCTTTAAGGTGCTGGAATCAAATATGCAGCGACCATCTTGCGTCCTTGATCGTCCTGGACAAAAGCTACAAGCTGTGCAACATATCGTGGGCGCCTGATTGCCCCTTGATAAATATTGAGTGGTTCGTTGAAGCTCGATATGCGATGCGCTTCGTCGTATCACACTTCCCGTTGACAAAATTTAATTTCTTGAGTGGCTATCTGGCCGGGCACTGTCTCCAGTCTGGTATGGTCACATTCCTCTACGCTGTTTGAAAAAAAAAAACATTTCGAAGCTATCAATCGGGCGCACACTATAAAAGGTTTCCTAAATGCCTGCGATGACTGGCGTTAGTATTAATTTGCGTCTTTTTCTCACCCATCAACGTCGACCCACCTTCTTAAAAATCTCTGTTCAAGTTACGTGGAACACCAAGTATAGATAGTCGAGGCTGTGCGGCTGTGATAGGAAGTTAGAACGAAAATGCGCAATGATATTACAGTACTGATACCTTGTCTCTACTTTCGACGTCTTGTTAAAGGCGCAAGCTACCCTAGATCACGTTCACGAACTAAGTAGACAACTATGATTGTAGTTGTACGTGTACGCATGTATTTAGTGTACATACCTATTGTATGTTGTATGACATCAGCTGTACCAGAGATTATGAAGGATGCTACATTGGACGTTGAGTTTGCCTATTGACGTAATGGTTTCGACAAGGCAAAAAGTTTCGGTTATGTGCCTTACATTGCACACCTTTTTACCATTTACGCACTGTTCCTCAAACTTTGTGTGTGGCACTGAAAATTTCTGAAGTATGCAAAGAAAATTAATCCTTGACTCTTTATCTCTCTTTCAAAATTGCTCACAGACACTCACGAGTGTTTGTTTTCAGAATTGAAATGAGCTAGCGCATTTTCTAAAATGAGTTTGAAAAAATAATTGTGTTGTGCTGAGATACCTAATGGGTCTCAAAATTGAGATCTTAAATAAAAACAAAAAGCCAACGTCCCTATCACGTTCATAACGCATAAGAGTGAAGATGAAATAAGGCTCCCTCGATAATTATAACACACGTACGCACGCAATCTGCAAAATGCTTGAGGGAAAACAAATGAAAAGAAATACGTGCATTTTAAAATATAATAAGCAGCATAACTACTGACCGTGGGTTTGCGGGCTGTGAAGTATCTGAAAGGTAAATTTAACGTTACGTTTTGCAAACAGAAAAAAAAATAGAGAAGCAGGTAATTCAGTGTTGTTTTTTATCTTCCCTCTTGAACATCGATCTTTCCCAAGGGAAAACAAAGCGAAGAAACCTTGGCGAGGGCCCGAGTCACCAGCGTACTCAAAGCAACTGAAAATGATAGGCGAAGCAGAGTGACGTTTTTTGCTTATAAATAAACCCAGCTAAACAACTTTGGCTGCATTGTTTCGTCATCGAATATGCAGAAGGCTGCTGTTACAGTATGTGGTGTTATAAAAAACTGTGCCTATTGATTTGAGATTTGCTAGAATGCCGTATAACAACAGCTGTGTACTTCTATGTAGGCTGATAGCGCATTTGATCGAATGCTTCTTTTCATATGGCCTTGTTCATTTCTTCGTATTTTGCGTGCTAAACATTATAGCTATATATATATGACTACGAACTTAATTTAGATTCCTACCAAAATTATTGCTGTTGCACAGCAGACTCCTAAAGGCGATGTTTTCATCCATCCTACAAATAAAAAAACTGCGTGTCATATATATGATGATACGCATGTACGCTTCTGGGTCCAGATAACTTCCCGACAGCTGCTAACTACGCGGCAGGCGAGCGGCTTCCACCCATTCAATTAGCCGCTTTTGAACAAATTTCTTTTGTTGCCGCTTCTTCGCTTCAAGTCGCTGCTACCGTTTTTCTCAACGTTGTGCCATCACATCGTTTACGAGTTCTCAATACTGGTTCACTTGTTTTTGATGCGTTAGTGCGTCATGGTCGTGAATGAGTGCTAGGATACTTGTTGACTCGTTGTCGTTTGAGCACATGACCCCCCCGTGTAGTTCTCTCTATCTACTTGTTAAGTCGTGTATGTAACGCAATAGAGCCAGCTATAAACCCTGTTGTACTATAAATGTCTCTCTCTATTTCTCTATTTCTCTCAACTGTCACAGTTGAAGCTAGGTTAAGCGCAACAAGCCCACTTCCAAAATTTTAAAAGCATCGTGTGTGCTGTCTTTAGACCCTTGCCAGCGGTACAAAGACGAAAAAAAAAATACAGCTTTATTGCGTGTCTGCCGGCAGTGCGAAGCAAATTCTCCAGCTGAAATTGTGAAGAATCTCGCTTGACGATTGCTGGTGACGTGGAAAAGCTGCTGCTACCGCTAGATGTGACGCAAATAACGATGCTATGTCGATACAGTTCTTGCTGCTATTACTTCTCGGTGTCAATAGCTTCGATAACGTACTCGTTGATGCATTAGCGTCGCTTATTTAGCAAGCATACCTCATGTTGTACAAAGAGTGTTGGTGTTGTGTTAAAACGGAAACGCGTCTCCGGAAACGCGTTTCATTAATTGTGCCGTGTAAGTCATGTTATGGCGGAAGCTGGTGAGCGATTAACCTTGTCCCTTTGTGCCCCGAATTTCCCCGAGATGCCCCCTAACCACCGTGCTGTACCCAGTAGGTATCTACACTTGTCTCTACGTTGTGGTTGTTGTTTTCATTTCTTTCTCTTTTTTCTATAACAAGAAAGGCGTGAAAGAACTTATTACGCAAGGATAGTCGTTCCAGGCTTTCTTCGCTAAAGTAACATGCGCGACCACATATGATCGTTGTTCTGTGGTGACCAGGATCACATCGAGCCCCACCTCTCACGTTGTTCAGGTACGCGTTAAACGAGCTTGAGTATTCGTGTTCTTACTTTTTTACAAGGAGAACGGGTAATCGACAACTCACCCGGGAATTTTAATGACGTTGTGACTCGTTTCTAATCAATCCTTGCGGTTTCTATTCCTTTAGGTTTCAGTACGAAACCGAGTAACACGGGTTCGTTATGGCGGGTCTATCTAAAAGCTAAAGAGAGAATAGTTCGTTTGTTTACTCGCCTTAAACATTAGTCTAAGTGACTCTTTCGTCACTAAAGGATAATGTCTGTCGCCTAATATTTTGATTTGTCGCACAACAGTGACAACCCTGAAGGCTGTTCGTCTTCACAACCTTGTCTATCTGCCCATGGTGACTAACGAGCAGCCACTATATACGGAACCATCAGTGAACTGACCTGTTCACGTAGAAAGCACCTCGACACCCATATGCTCTAAATCATAGACGACGGGGCTTTAAAATACTCTTTTAGCTACCTTGCGTACACTTTTCACTAGTCAAGAAGGGCGCGAACAATAACGTTGAGTTTGTCAGCTTTTTACGAAAAACGATTTACTGTCACTGCTCACATTGTCTCTCGCTGTGACATTGCGTTCGTATGCAGCCCGGCAGAAGTGGCCACGTTATCGTGCCAATTAAGCATTCCACAGGTCCTCGTATGCCCAACAACACTAAGGAATATTTAGTGATCCGGCTACAGCAATTCGCTTTTCGTAATTCGTTTTCGCCAATAAGGCCATGGGCGGACGTGTTGTCGAGGGCACTCGCTCAAATAAACTCGGCAAAGTTTTACCGCACGGTTGTTTGACGGGCTACATGACAGCAAATGGTTTCGGGAAACATGGATGTGTGTTAGGTGTTTTTTATTCTCTGTAGTATTCGATTGGCGAGGGCATCTATTATGCGTGCTTTCCATTGAAAACATTTTTAGGTGCAGATAATGCAGCTCGGTTGTTGCTTGTAACTATATGTCATTCTGCATACGCCTACTACTTGTTTTTATAGATGTGTGTGCTTCAAAGGCATTTCTCCCTGTGCAATTACTAACCACATTAATACGGAAAGACGGGCTAGTTGGTCCCCTTTCAGTTGTGGGAACTTTTATGTCGGTCAGACTGGCCGATGCTTAAATGTGAGATTGAAGGAGCACATGACCAACTTGAAAGGGAGGCCGGAAACACATTTAGCACTGCACTGTGCGCGTTGTTCTTTTAGTGCATGTAAGCCGTTGTTTGATCAAACTGAGGTGGTGTATGTACACCCAAATCAGACAACAAGAGAAATAGTAGAAGCGTGGCACATCTCTAGACTTAAAGATATGTGCGTCAGCCATCCGTCGATATCGCTTAGTGAAAAAGAAATTGAATTGCTGAACAACATGTGATATTTGGTTTTTAAGATTGTACGATGCCGTTTTTGCTCATGCGCGGTGATCATGGGGTGCAAGTAAGCGTATATATTCTGTTTTCTTACTGAATAAAAATCAGTTGTTAGTCTGCGCTGGTCCTTGTGTTCCCTTCTTCTGTGTCCTTGTGTGTGTGCGCAAAAACTTCAATTATGTACTAACCACAGTCAGGTGTAAATGTGATGTAATATTTTCTCATGCTTCGTATTTATCAGCCAGCAATACTCGATAGGAGGAGTCCTTGGGCAATGTTACCGGCAGCTGCGACGCCACGTTAGAGCTGAACGTGCAACGGTATCGAGACCACAGGGCAAAGCCACGCATGTAAAATAGAACAGAAACTTTGTCTGAATGCAGAGATTACGACGAAGACATATCTCTTTTCTCCTTCTTAGTGTTCTAGTCCCAGTGTTCATGTCGTGTTCGGTTGTCGCTGTGTTACGCCACGTTGCTGCCTGTAGAGTGACGCAAGCCGCTTGTTTTCTGCGGAAGCCGGTGTTCTCTGTAGTCCACTGGTGATTGCATGTTAGAACATTGTGCGTGAAGCAAGACGCAACAGATGTAAGCAGGTGCAAGTGCGTGAGTGAAACTGAATTATACGCTCGTTGACATTGCTGCCACATTGATTTTCGTTCACCTCGATGTGTCTGTGTGTAAATAAAGATATAAAGAAGAGTTATATCATCACTTATGCTGTGATCTTGTTAGCTGGTTTCAATACTCTATGCGTATATGCCTATATAAACAATGAGGCCCAGCAAAGAAAAAAAACTAAATTAGCCAGAAAAAGTATAATAAACGATATTTGCTCCCAGTCTGCTCTCAGCTTGTTCACTTCTTTCATGTTGTCATATGCCGTCTCTATGACTGAGACTCACTTTATCTACAGGCATCGCAACTGTGACTTTAAGTGAGCGGAATTTAAAAAATAATGGAGCCTTTATAACCATGTGAATAAACATGGCAGAAACGGTCCTTTCTAGTTCCTCACAGAGAACGGGCCAGTTCTGTTGTCTACGTGATAGACGTTTCTTTCTTCTCGCCTATGTCGGCTCACGTAAGCACCGTTATTGATACATAGGGTAATCCATTTTGTCCCTTCTTTGCTGGCCTCGCTCGTGGGAGAAGTACGGCCGTGTTATGCTCAAGACTTTCGCCTCAACCTGCACGGCAAGCGAAGGCGAACGTTCTGAATGATTCACGTAAATTACTCAAGCGAGAGTAATAAATCGGGAACGACAAAAAGTGAGTCATTTATCTCTCTTTTTTACATCTGAGCAAAAAAAAAAAAAAAACGCCAGGCCTGCACGGAAGGTGCAGCGCAGTCACAGTGGAAGCTAGAAGAGCGGCTTTTCAGAGCCTTTTGAAAACACTCATTTGGTAACTATACTGCAAGCACGCTTGCTTGATACCCACTAGGGCATTAATAATAAACCTCTGGGCAGTTGACCGACATTCGCTATGCTATTTTTGTGTCATTCATCTGAGAAGCGTGGTATCCGCTAAACTCTTGCAAGGAATTTCGTGCCAATTATTCATGCAGTGGCTGACAACGATTAGGAGTTATGGCTGTAGTGGGGTATGCCCCACAGTTCATAGGGGAACAAGAATAAGCTTTTCTAATGGGTCGGAGCAATGAACGGCCCACTCGTTACTCTATTCGCATTGCGCGACGACTGGTTGTTCTTTGGTTGTTTTAAAACGCTTTATAAGCAGTAATAATGTGATTGATTTCCCGACATCAAGCCTGTCTAAGGCATGTTTGCCAAGAAGTTATAAGCACCTGCGTATAATAAAGAAAAAAAAAGTTATAAGCACCTGCGTAGCTCAGTGGTAGAATACCGGGCTGGCCCCCAGCGGACCCGGGTTCGAGCCCCACTGCGTCATTGGTGCCAGGTTTTATTTTCTAATTACGTGCGATGTGGTTAAGAACAGCGGTGGCGGCGGACAAGTGGATGAATGGATGCTATGAGCATCCCCTTTATGACGGGGTGGTGACATGTGTGCTACCAGGCTCACAACAAAAAAAAAACAGTTTGTTTTTATGTTGGCTTAATGCCTTCTCTACTTCGATTAATTGATCTTATTATAACAAAGAAAGATATAAATTTGTGTTCTATCCCTTTGGCCCTTTAGCCAGAATGACCTCATTTTCCCACTATTTTTGTCCTATATATCTACTGTTCTGCCACCAATACTCTAACCGCTTTCACTTGCTTCTATCGCGGACGTGTTCAGCTTTATATGTTTGTCCCTGAAAGACAACGCCTCATGTAGGCTTGCACCCGCACGTATACCTGGGTGGATATCGCCGCATTCAATCAAAAAATGTTCCATCGTTTCCGTAGCTCCCCCACAGCGTGTACATTGTTCTTCCTCTTTATTGAATCTCACTTTTGGCTACGTGTTCTATGGCAACCCAACCTCGCTTCGAACAGTAAAGCGCTTCCCCTTGAACTATCGTTTGGGTTCCAAGCGCTCCAAACAGGCGTTGGGAACCTTCGCAGCCTCCGAGATGCAAGGCCACAAAAAAAAAAAAGATGTCTCGAAGGCCATTTTCTACAGATTAAGAATATTATACAGCCTCAGAGACCACTTACTTTGTGCGTGCTCGTCTCCGAGTTTATTATTATTATTATTATTATTATTATTATTATTATTATTATTATTATTATTATTATTATTATTATTATTATTATTATTATATGGATCTTTCGCATGGATCGCTCCGTGTAAGCTGCCCCACCAGAGCGGCAAGCACATGATGCCACTGTGTCTATCCAAACATTTTAAATTAAACATGAGTGTCACTGGAAGAGCGAAAGCTTATTTTCAAGTGATATTCTTGGTAAGCACATGCCCACTTCCTTAGTGTTTGATGAACGCGGGCACGAAGAGTTGGGTTCTTTGCACTGCAAGACGCGGAATACAGCTGCCATATCATGAGTATAAATGACACACAAGAAGCGTAAATATAGGCAACATTATAAAAAGACCCACAGGACAGTACAACTGCAATGAAAGCACACAACTACACATACAGTGCACAACGCAACACGGTAGTAGTTGCCTCAGCGCTTGATTCCGGCATGAACCAAACAAAGAAAATAAAGATGTTGGTTACATTTTCTTTTCCGCCTTCGCAAAAGTTTTCACCTACACTTTACATCACTCTTTCGTGAAAGCAGTCACAAGCAGTGGCCGCAGCAAGAACAAAGCAATTTTAGGTGTGATGCAATCAGTTAACGAGGCAGAAGTGTTTAATCGGAAGAATGCGCCCCAGCTTTAGCTAACAAATATTTTTCTGGATTTTCCACTTCCCTAATATTGCACTCGCCAGAGCTTTGAGCAATTTGCGAGCGCCACAGAAAACGATACTGAGCATAGCTGCACTTTTCAGAAATCCTCTGTCATGCAGCAATTTCGAATAAAGGTACCGACACACAAACAAAACCTGAAAAAGCGAGCTGCGGCTCACTTTCTTGAGCCAAGAAACAGTTTTCTTGGAAACGTGCTGCGCACTATTCTAAACATTTTTTCTCTTTTTTGTTTGTGTGTATGAAGCAATCCACGAAAATATTACGGGAATTGAAGAACACAAAAAAGCTCGCTGCGCCGAAGAGCCCATTGCGAGAAATTTTAGTTCAAGGCTTCAATGGTGAAAGAAGTCCACACTTTACAAAGTAACGATGGCGTTCCTACATAGCAGCATCCAAGCCTAGAGGCCGATGAAACAATCGAAGACCACGACACAAGACAGACACGCTATCGCACATCTTTTATCGCGTCTTTTATCGCGCGAAACAGTCGCCGTCGCATCGACGTCATGTGCACTTTTCTCACATTCAATTCATGCCTGATTCCAGCCTGACGATGTCACACTGTTCAATTCCGCACGATGAAGACGGATTCAGGCGAGAATCACAGTCGCAAAAACACGTAGACGTATAATCATGCGAGGCACAGTGCGCAGCATGTGAAATAAAAACTATGGAACTATAACTATAAACTATAAAACCTCATTAAGAAGCACGAACATGTAACCACTAATTGTGAAAGGCTTCAGGTGCACGTCGGGTTGAACTCACTGCTAAACACCGGAACGAACGCTTCAGCCTTTGCTGGTTCATCTTTTGTACGGTGTGCTTAAGCGGCGATTTTTTTTTATCATTATTACACTGTGACAACAGGAAAAAAATAGCTGAAAAACAGGTCCGTGGTTTTATTCCATGTGTTTTTTTACGTTGTTCTCAACGTCACGCCATCACCTTATTAGGGTAGGGTGAGGGGAAATGAGACACAGGGCAAAGCGCGACATTTTGACATTGCCGACTTCTGTAGATAATACAAAAACTTCTTTCCTTTGTTTCTTTTTTCTAGCAATAAGTACCGCTCCTTGACCTTTTTATATCTAGAAGTTGATCGCTCACAGCGTTAGCACGGGAAAAATTACGCGGTTGGTGTCGGTGTGTTCGTGGCCCGTCAAAAAGGGGCAAAATTTTGCTCGGCCAAATCTTTGGATCTGTGCATGAAGCTACTCCTGTGCCAGTACCGCAATATAAATATTTATTTTGTTACTTTAGAATACGAGCTACATAACACAGATTGATTGATTTGTGGGATTTAACGTCCAAAAACCACCATATCATTATGAGAGACGCCGTAGTGGAGGGCTCCGGAAAGTTCGACCACATGGAGTTCTTTAACGTGCACCCAAATCAGAGCACATGGACCTACAACATTTCCGCCTCCATCGAAAATGCAGCCGCTGCAGCCAGGATTCGATCCCGAGACCTGCGGGTCAACAGTCGAGTACCTCAGCCACTAGACCACCGCGGCGAGGTTACATAACATAGAAGTCTTTTTTGTTTCGTGCCTGAAGAGAAGGCGGAAATTTTCGCGAATTCTGGCTTGTGAAAGAAGCAAAACGTGACAAAAACGCATCCAATTGCCTTAAGATGTGTATTATTATTTGAACCACTTACTTATACCCACTACACATTCTAATATTTTTAGGAGGGTTCGGATATTCAAGATAATGTCATGCAGAGCTTGCTGGGTGGCAAACGACATGAAAAAGTATTGATTGCTGTTCAGCACATGACCCCCTTCATTCGCTCTGCATCGAGGTTTTTTTCGTGTTCCCAATGGTGTTCTCAAAAGACGCATAAAAAATGACGTAATCTCCTAGTCAAGTCGTTGACAAACACGTCTTGGGACTTACCCCCGTATTCTAGAACGCTCTTCACTCAACGCTCCACCGTCACTTGAGAAAGCCGATGGGAGCGCCATCTCTAGGCAGAGAAAGTCACTGCATATCAGTGATAATTTGCTGCTATTGTTTAGAAGCGCAGCGTCATTTTCAGCCGAGCAGTGGCACAGTGCTCAACTAGGTCAAGTGAAGGGTGAAAGTCGAGTCGAGGAGCGTTTGTGAGTACGGGGGTTAGTTTCAACGCCGTTTCTCCGATACCCTAATTGAAAAAAAAAAACAAAGGAAGCAGTAGAAAATCTGAATCAAGCACACGCAGTTTAAAATTCATTGCCTCACAAAGACTGGCGGACGAAGTTGAAAGCCATGAAAGGCCTGAGCAGTTCTGCATCAAAACGGCAAAAATAGGTGAAAAAGGTACGTCGAAACATATTTAGCCTCCAATTATTTAATAATCCATTGAGGTGCAAACGTTCAACAAAAGACAACATTATCACAAAGAAAGACTGGTGATTTTTGATCGGCAAGGAGTTTAGGAGCAACACAACACCATGTTCTGTCTAGATTTATTGCGTGGAGTCCTTAAGACTACGTAATTGCCTATAGAGTGAATTCGAAGCCTTTCTACTGCAACAACTGAAAGAATGAATCTTTTTAACACTGTCTCGTTTTGCCCAGGAGGTTGGGTCTGAATGAGACATCTGGAGCAACTTTTATTTATTTGTAAAGTATTGTTTTGAACGGCTGCAACATTGCAATATTTATGTAGCACATATCTTGCACCCAAATAAAATTTTCTGTATTGGTGTTTAACATTATGGAGTAAAATAAAAAGACATATTCACTATTTTAAATGTTTTGTCACATTGCACCCTATACCCTACCCTTCTAAGCTTCCTCGTCGTACCGTCGCGAAGAAAAGACGCCAGACCTGCGCGGAAGGCACAGCGCAGTCTCAGCGAAAGCTAGAAGAGCGGCCTTTCAGAGCCTTTTCTAAACACTCTTGGGGTAACTGATGCAAGCACTGTTGCTGGGTGCCCACTACGGCATTATCAATAATAATTTCCGAGTAGTAGACCAGCATTCTCTCTGCTATTTTTTGTCATTCGACGTTGTGTTCCAGTGGATACCAAGTCATTGCGGTATCTCCAGCAACGACCTTGCCGATGAAGCAGCCAGAATTGCACACGAGTACAAATAAACCCTGTTTTCATACCTTTATCTAGGTTTGACGCAGCTAAATACAAAGCTGGGTCAAAAGTAAAAAAGTAAGCTAGTGCAGAACATGACACTCCAGAAGTGGTAGTCATCACTGTTCGCACATCATCGACTGTATTGTCTCGACTTATCTCTACGACTGCAGCTACCCTCTGGTCTTTCCAGGGAGGAAGGTACAGTGTTGTGCCGTCTGCATCTGGGCGTAGCCTTCACCAATGCCTACTCATTTAAGATTGGGATGGGTGACAGCGCGGAGTGCAACGACTGCCGTCGATGAGACTATTGAACCCTTCTTATGTTCCTTCCCGGCATACACAAACGAGAGGCTTCGCGTGCGCAGTGTTCTAAATCAACTGGACAGAAGCGATTTGACTGTCGAGAAAGTATTGAGACTATGGCACTGCCCATTCCAATTCCAAAAGGCAACAAAAGCACTGTTGCGTTTTCTCAGACACCGGCCTGTTTCATCGTTTGTGATGTGGAACTGTTACGCGTCGGCTCAGTCAGTGACTTTTTTCTCCTCCTCTATAACTTTCCTTCCCCCTCTCTCCTTCCTCAGTGCCTGGTAGCGTACCGAAGCTCAGTCCTGGTTAATCTCCCTGCTTTTCTACTTATATTCTCGCTCGCTCTCTATTCTGAGAAGCGTTGTATCCGCTGCATTATGTCCTGTGCAGTAAAACAAGGTCACCTTCGTTGCACTTAACATGGGGTTCCAGTACTGTGGTTCTTTTTTTTAACCACACTGGGACCATTAGCTTCATTTAAAAATTCATTTTTATTAGCGAGTTCTTGTCTAACAGTTCTCGTCCAAGTCGTTTGTAGTGGGCTCAAACGTGGCGTGCGCGACCTACCCGAGCGTCCGGTCTGTTCTGTCCAAAGCCGCCTTTTCCGTTCCCGGACTAACCCTAATCTGGCCACAGGCACGTGCACCCAATACAATATGGCACAACGGCAGGTGCGAGTTTGTGTTTCCACCTATTAGCAACAACACCAAGGGCACTTTGTGTGACAGATTTGGCATCACATCCAGCATTTTTAATTTGTTATATATCCTTCTTTGTCGTATTTACGTTACTTTGGAAATTTACACCACTTGTCATAGATCACGTATCCACCATTCGTAAAAGATAAGTCATCACCTCATAAAGTGCTTTGTTGTACACGTTGGTTCATTCTGGAATAGATCAGAACGCAAATCGACAGCACACAAAACCTACTGAAACGTTCCGTATGCGATGTCCAATAATTCCGTATGTTTCCGTAAGAATCTTGCGGAAATATTTGGAATATACATAGGAAATATATGTATTCTGTATGGAAACATGTGGAATTATTGGACTCGCATACGGAACGTTTCAGTAGGCCCGCGCCGGCAGCGGCCGGAGCTGGATCTGTGCTGTGGTGTACTAAACTTTATATTCCCATGTATTTTCCTAATGAAACCAGTTGGCAGTGAGCGCTCGTACAGTCGTTTTTTTCTTCTTGTGTGTTGATCATTAGCCCTCAATTCTATTCACCACGTCACCAAGTCACCACGTACAAATTTAATCGCTATCAAGTACACCATGTAGCGAAGTCAGACAGCGTTTCTTTCACGAAAACTATGTGTGCATTCAAAGCATGAAATTTGGAACAAAGAAATCATACAAATTCAATAAATACAAGCTTGTGTCGTTAAAACAGCGACTTCAGTTAGCGCCCCTAACTTCAGAAAATTATATATTTCACTAAAGATGTACGTTCAATAAATATAACCCATATTAGAGCGCGCCTGCACCACCTGGGACCCGAGAACTAATTCTGTATGACATGCTCGAACATAGAACTTTGCCTCCTGATTTGTCTGCAACGATTATAACTCTACTACATCTGCTGCACTGCACTTAAGGATAACTTTAGTATACGCAGAAAAACCAAGAGGTTAGAAATGCTTTCCAATTTTTTTCAGGAATGGGTGAAATAGGTAACGAAATCTACCTTTTACCCCCTCACTTCATATCTGATAGAAGTGACCCCTCTATAAATAAAATTATTTGTAGAACAAGTATTTTTCAAAACTCGTTATTTTTTCACACAGAATACCCCAGTAGAATCAGCGACCACAGCAATCTGGACAGTGCGGCACTGTGTCACACTGAAGCATCATTTAGAGAATCACTTTTAGATATATATTGGTTAAATGAGTAACGTAATACCTTCGGGTCTGCTTTCAAATCAAGCGAATGAGCACTTGAAAGCAATTTATTGCGTGTCACCCTAAATAATCATATCTGGGGTTTTACGTCCCAAAACAACGGTACGATTATGAGAGACACCGCAGTGGAAGGCTCCGAAAGTTTTGACGGTCTTGTGGCCTTTAACATGCACAGACATCACACAGTACACAGATCTCCAAGCTTGTCACCCTTGGTTAGTGCAATAAAGCATGCTATTTTATGTAGCCAGGAATGCATAGATGTCTAAAAACACGTTTAAGAACACTTATGTAGCGCTATCAAGTAAACGAACGCGCTTGCGCTGAGCGGACCACACCGCGCGGGCTAGAGCCCGATGTGGCAGTCCTGCCATCTGGCGGCAAGCGTAGAAAAGGCGCCACTTATGGAGGACGGCGGGAGTGAAGAGTTTGACAACTAAATCTATGCTAGTAACGTTGCTCACGAATTCAACGCCGCAAAAAGTTTAAGAACACCTCCAGTGCGAGTGGAGTTACAAGGGTTTGTCGCATGCTGCAATTGCATTCTCTCTTCTCTCGTCCCGACAAAAGCACTGGAAGCTAAACAGAGAGGGGTGGCAGGGCAAAGAAACTACCACGCCTCGTGACCTTGGGCACTTTTATTTTCGAATGCGTGGCTTTTTCAGTGTGATCGCGCGCGCACGCGTGGAGAACTAGCAGCCTCCCGCGGCTATCTCGGTAACTTGATTTTTCGGTCACAGACGCACAGACAATTTTTCGCTCACAACCAGCGGGGCCGACGCCGGCGGCGGGTTTTCTGCGACACGAGCTTTTAACGGTATCGCGTTAATATCAATGTGGACATATAGTCGCGCACACTTGCCCCAGCACTAAAATCTAGGCCCGTATTCCCTAGAACAACTTACGCTAGATACGCCAACCGAGCCAAGCTTGGTTAACCTCCCTGCCTTTCCTCTCTATTTATCTCTCTCTCTCTCTACGCAAGATACGCTCGTATAAGAAATATTCAGCTGTTTGCTGGGCATTTCATTAGGAAAGCCCGCTATTTAATCGCTGTAAGCACTTACGAGCAAAAATTTCTGTGAAAACAGGTGCTGATTAATTAGCACTCCCGATCATTTCATAGGAGCAGGAACTGAGGAATAGGGAAAGCACATAGCGTAACTATAAATATATTGCGGTTTCCGGACGTTAAACCCCAATGACTGTAATTAGGGATAGAAAACATTAACGTAAGCAGACTATATTTTGTTCGTAAGGGGTCTTTCTACTGAAGCCGCTATAACAGAGTGCAGATCAAAAGGGTCCTATATACTTAGAAACAGACATGTTTCAGGTTTCCCCACAAATGCCTGGTGAATATGGATCCTGCACGTACAGCCAATACGTCAATCTGTTTACACGTCATATTGGTAGCCGTTTGCTTATACAAAGTCGTAATATCGATTTATTCGTGACTGAAGAACATGTCCAATTATTGTTTACGGCTGCCTGGCACCGACTTCCCTACGGATAGTTGCCATAGATCGATTGATTGATATGTGGAGTTTAACGTCCCAAAACTACCGTATGATTATGAGAGACGCCGTAGTGGAGGGCTCCGGAAATTTTTACCACCTGGGGTTCATTAACGTGCTCCCAAATTTGAGCACACGGGCCTACAGCATTTTCGCCTCCAACGAAAATGCAGCCGGTGCAGCCAAGATTCAATCTCGCGACCAGCGGGTCTGCAGCCGAGTACCTTAGCCACTAGACCAGCGCGGCGGGGTGGATAGTTGCCATCGAGTTCGATGCTTTACACCAGCAGTGAAACTTAATTTACATAGTTTTGGGTCACCCCGCCGCGGTGGTCTAGTGGCTAAGGTACTCGGCTGCTGACCCGCAGGTCGCAGGTTTGAATCCCGGCTGCGGCGGCTGCATTTCCGATTGAGGTGGAAATGTTGTAGGCCCGTGTGCTCAGATTTGGGTGCGTGTTAAAGAACCCCAGGTGGTCGAAATTTCCGGAGTCCTCCACTACGGCGTCTCTCATAATCATATGGTGGTTTTGGGACGTTAAACCCCACATATCAATCAAATAGTTTTCGGTCAAAGATTACGTCCTATTACACATCAACACCTCCAGTTGCAATGATATTGTAGTATAGAACGCATTAGCCTTTATCGACGAGAATTCTTTAACGCCGTCCCCCGAAGTACTATTTGACAGGCTCTCTTCCCACTCGAAACAGCGTCGGTGGTACAGTGTTTACGTTACTCGGCTGCAAAACCACGGAATCGATCCGGGTCGGGATGGTCGCATTCCGATTGAAGCGCAATGCTTGAGACCTTTGTACCATGCGATTTGAGCACACGTTAAGGAAAACCAGGTGCTTAAAGTTATCCTGAGCACTCTACTAAGGCATCTCTCATCTGGAACATAAGACATCATGAACCAACCAATCATCTTCTCCCAATCTATTTTCATCACGATGATAACTCTGCACAACCCCACGATAAGGTCCTTACTCATCGTAACAGCCGATGCTATATACATGAGTAAATAGTTCGGCTTCGCTTCAAAATTTGGCTGCCTCGCCACTTGTTTTCACAATGTCACGCGCACCTGTTAGAATAAAATAGAATACAATAATTTGTTTTGTTCTCGCTCACTGCGAGTGCTCTTACACTGCTCGTTTGATTCATGCGAAGCCTTTGTTCGTGTATTTCGTAACATTTCGTTGGTAAGGCGCCAGTCTTTTAAATGGGAACGCACAGGCTTATATATGTAAACTATATCATAGTCTGCGGCACGCTCCACAGTAAGTTTTCAGCCCACACGAATGGCCAAAGGGAGGGCAGCGCGAACAAACAGGCCATTACATAAACAAGCGCGAAATAGCCCTACGTCCTGAACAGGCAGCGAGGAAGGCAGGCCCCAGCTGCACCGACAGTCGAGAGAGACGCGCAGCGGGAGCGAGTCAGCCGGGGCGTCGGGATTCTCAAACTCAAAGCCGGGCAGCGCCGGGGATAAAGCGGGGGAAGAGCACGTCGAAAACGAGCACCTCATTAGGAGACGACGCAACGGAGAGCCGGCTGCAGATCCCCCGTGGCATCCTTCGCGAAACCCCTCCTCCCCACCTCTTTCCTCCTCCGAGCTTTCTTATAGCTTCGTTTGTCGAAAAATTTTGATCTGTCTAGATCCACATAATATATTGCATACTTTTTTGCCGCACGCGCCCACTGGCAGAGTTTGTTGTTAGATCGAAACGAGACGGAACGCGGCTTTGGGCGCAGGAATGGCAGGCGGATGACGCGAGGTCGGCGAGAACGTGTGTTCGTTGGGCCCTTGCGGTGTGAGAGACGAGCCTCCGTGTGGGACAAACCCGGCCGGGATGTAGGTGCGCCGAAAAATAGGGGAAGCGGTTTTTTTTTCTTTTTTCTATGAGTGACGCACTCGCCGTCCGCATTTCGCAACCAAGCCTCAGCGGGAGGGATCGAGCACGTCATCTTCTCGGCGGTCTTCGACTCGGAAAAGTGGCTCCTCGAATAGAGACGGCTTCTAGTCCTTTCTTTTTGTTCACCTTCTTCATAGGCGCTTTTCTATGCATGCACCTATGTGCACTACGTAACGAAAGCGGCTCCTCGAGTGAGATGGTCTGTTGCCTCGAAAGAACTGTCCAAAATGTACCATGTCTCAGTCGGTTGTTCCTTCGCTCACTGCCCGGACTTACACAATTCAGGTGCCGCTGCTGTATACGCGACCGCTTACATTGCGTGTGTTTGTGAGAGTGTCATCCAAGAGAATAAAACAAAGTAAATATGTAGTTATTTTCAACAAAAAGCAATTAAGAAATTAACGCATGCCATGTACTCTCTGTATAGCAGTGGTGAATGAACAAGCGGCTCTTTGCCGGAGGAGACTAAAAAGAATTGTTTTGCTGACGACACAATAATTAGCCAGCAACAAGATATACCTTTACGCAACACCGCCACGAGCCACTCGTTGAATTGTTATCCGAGAGTTTGACGTGATTAATGTCTACCATGTTACATTGACGTTTCAGCTCATAAATGCAATGAATGGGGTTTAATTGTGCTATATGAAGACGTTGTGCTATATGAAGACCACGGAGACTTAATATCGTGAGCTCAGTATCGCGATGCTTTTTGCTAAATATTATACTTTTTACGCATGGTTATGAGTATCACACGCACAGTAATGCCTGTCTTTGTCAGTTTAAACTAATCCTGTTAACTTTATTACTAGGGCTCATCGACTCATAGTCTCACCAGAAATTTATGGGGATGCGAGTGCAAATAACACTGATTTCAGTATATATATTATATATATATATATATATATATATATATATATATATATATATATATATATATATATATATATATATATATATATATATGTGTGTGTGTGTGTGTGTGTGTGTGTGTGTGTGTGTGTGTGTGTGTGTGTGTGTGTGTGTGTGTGTCTCGTGCTGTTTCATTGTTGTGTAATGAGATTCTCCTTACTTGCTCGCGTAATTTGCTCGAGCGTTCACGTGCACGCCCCGTGTAATTTCTTTGGCTTGCTGATTTTCTCATGAACAGGACGTTTTCCTAAGCTTACTATAAATTGCCGTTCAAAAGCTAGCGTCAAGGGGCGTTATTATTTTTATATCATAAAATAAATAAAATCAACAGGGAGTACAAAAAGCCCTTAATACACTTAATATTCAACTGATAAGCTTTCTTGTTGTTTTCTTTTACCAATGTTTGATCATATGATAACGCTGGGCACGAATAAGCTGTAATGTTCTCAAAAACGTCGGAAAATGTTTGCGTTCCAATTAATGCCTCTGTTGTCGTGAGTGACGCGCTCTCAAGGTGCAAACAAGAGCAAAAGAAGTTTGCCTAAATTAGAAGAAGCCGCCTACAATATACCATAGAAGTACAGACTGCTGGACGAGTTGGTAATTAATCTTAACTAAGGTGCGGTGAAAAGGTTTTGCGGGACGTCAAAGCGCAGGCAGGAAGTTCTGATCATGGTATGCGCTTGAAGGAACTTCCTGTTGCCAGTCTTCTATACCTACATGGTTTCTCATGCCGTTTTAAAAAAATTGGGGGCGAGGTACGGATGCAATGGTTCATTTTCGGCTGCAAAACGTTTAGGCAGAGTTTGCGCGGCGACGGAGATAAAGGTCGATGGTGTGAAGCAAATCAAGGGTCTTCGCCAGTTCAAGCACAGGGCCAAAGAGGTCGATTGTCCTGTCACTCTGGTGTACGACATTCCACCTTCGTGGGGAAGCGTTATGTTGTACAGACATGTGCGTTGTATAAATAATAGGCTTATGTATCACAAAGCTTCTCTGAAGAGACAACCGTACTCTAAGATTTCTTTGCATTGTAGTGAATGTGGCTGTGTATCCTCGTTCAGTACGTGCTACGACAGTGAAATCTAAACTCGTCGATGGCGTAGTGCGGAAATTTAAGAAGCGTATTTTATCAACAAAGCTTGCGACTCATTTGCCGCGAAGCCCTTGGTCATGTTACTTGCCGCTGAGGTAGCCTTTCTGGGAGCGCGTAATTAATACAATGTGTCTGATCATCGAATCATTTCTTCTACATGTTCATGTGACCGCTTATATAAGTTTGTTTGCTCCAATAAATCTTCAGTTGTTAGCTTGCACTCTGCCTATGTGTCTCCCTTTTGAACTTGAATTTTTCGCGCACCTCAGTTGAGATACATTCGACAGTTGGCAGTAACCAAATCGGCGTGGTTCGAACGCTGTCAAAAACACCTCAAAACTAGTGCGACATGAAGAAAAATCATGTTCTCGAACAAATCGTAAGACCAGTTTCAAAAGCACGAGAGGTTCTCTGGGAACCTAAAGGATTCGACCCAAGAAAGACGTCGCTTCAATTAAAACATCGCATGGCCTCCCTTGGGAGGTTAGCGTCGACTCTTAGTTCTGTTCTCAGTGGAGTTGATTTCTCTGTACCCTGTGCCTATTGGCTGAGTAAATGCCTGGGTTTGAAGGTCGGTGACGTGATAATCAAATTTGTCAACGGGCGCTTTTCTTTATCATTTTATTTTAAAGCGCGCATGCGTTCCAGTGCGACACGCGTAATTGGTGAGCAAAGAAACGGGCAAGTTGAAGCAAGCGTAGGCACGCAAGCGAAAATAAAGCATACATCACAAAAACAGGAACCGGTAGAGAATAAATCGAAGAACGAGTAATAAAATCTATCGTATTAACGGAAGCAACCGTCGTAAAGTAGGAGGTGCGGTGGTGGGCGGACACTTAACTAGGCAGCTGAGGGGCTAATGTCGGGTTCTGCAAGTGTATGTGTGTGTTCGCATGTATGCGTAGGTTTAGCAGCCCAGGCAGCCCCGTATAAACACTACACACGAGCCATGCATGGATGTGAAGGAATTGACGGAAGTGCGGGGAGGCAGGATGTAGACCGAGGGCGGCTCACAGAGGGGTTGCGAATTTAAATTGAGTGGGGCAAGAGAAGGGTACGCACGCGTATATGTGTGGGTGAAAGCCGCATTGCGAAGCTGCGCGCTGGGGATCAGGAGGCCCACTTTCTCTCCCTTTCTCCCTTTTTCAACGAGGGGGGAAGAAGCGTGGTGTGTTGCAGGAGGCAAAATAGAGGAAGCAGCTAACCAGGAAACCCCCACCATTAGATTATGTTTAAAAAATAAAGGCGGCGAGGGAGGAAGGTGAGGGGGCACGGGGAGAGAACAGTGCTCGGGGGGGAAAAGGGCATGATTTTGAACGCCTGCTTGCTCACCATTTCCACGGGTGTAGCCCCTCCGCTGTACCCAGGCATCCGCGTTCCTCTTCGCTGGCACGTTGAACTTGCGCATCTGCTGCGCCGGTGTGTGCTCACTCGTTTTCCGAATGCTTGTGTGTATCTGGAGAAGACCTCTGTGTACCTTGCGAATTACCCGGCACCCTCGAGCTCCGAGCGATTCCCCGGATCCCTCGCTCCCCTCTCGCTGCTACAACAACGACAGCGGTGCGGGCCGCTCGAGGAGGGGGATCGGGGATCGGGGAAAAGTGTGATCGCAACCGGGAACGTGTTCTGGCCCGTCGGCCTGCGCGTGCGCTCGTCATTTGAACGGGGAACGGATCGAACAAGCCCCGGAACCTGGCGATTTCGTGGTGGCGTACACCAACAGCACATTCAGTAGTGCACTTTTGAGCTATATATACTGAGCGTGGGCATCTATCTATCTATCTATCTATCTATCTATCTATCTATCTATCTATCTATCTATCTATCTATCTATCTATCTATCTATCTATCTAATCTGTCTGTCTGTCTGTCTGTCTGTCTGTCTGTCTGTCTGTCTGTCTGTCTGTCTGTCTGTCTGTCTGTCTGTCTGTCTGAAGTTTTAAGTTAGGCAAAGATACTTGCGCATCATGCGTCGTTCCCAAATGAACGAACCAAAACTTGACATGTGATGAAAAAGTAAAATAAAACAAAAAAGGAACCAGAAAGACGGAGGAAAGGCATAGATGTCAACCCAATTAGCACATCTGGTACGCTACTCTGCGCTGGGGAAAAGGAGAGGGGATTTTAGAGGCAGACAGAAAGAGCGGCAGGGAGAGTACATACGCTTAATGTGCCACTCTTCAGTCACTTTGTCACCATTAGTACATAACGACCGCTGAAGGTCTATTGTCCTCAATAATTTTTGGAATGTCTTCTTCGCCTTAATGCGCAATGACCTCTCTGGACGACATTACAAATTAGCTGCTGTCACAAAGACTGCTGTCAAAATGGCTGCTATAACAGCTGTCACGAAGAGGGTTGACAGCTATCCCGACGCTGAAGAAAAAGTAGTCCGTGATAGCCACTCTTAGCCATAAACGGCATTGCAGAGTGACCTATTTTGGTGGATCCCAGAAGGTGTCTTAAAACGTGTGGGTAGTGTTGCTACTGGTTGTTCAGTCTGCTTGCTGTAAGAGAGGGGCAGAGTAGATTAATAAAACCAAGTACTCTGATATGTCGCATCGTCCTCCAATTGAAGGGCTTTTATTCACCCTAACAAGAAGGAAGGATAGTGCTCAATAACTTCCTGACAGCTGTGATTTGTTTCGTTTGAACATGGTGGTGCCATAGGGGTTTTCTTGAGCATTTCAGTGCTCGTGTACGGTAATGTGAGAAATAGAAAATTGTTCTGTTTCTTTTTATTAAGTCGGAATGTGATGTAGCATACAGAGAATCAATCAAAGCAAATAATTACGTGGTATGGTATGCAATAATGTGAAGCAAAATGAAGAGGTGAACAAGTTTGTACTGATTTATTACGGCGTAAATGTAGCGCAAGAAAAACAAGGACATGAAGATGTGCGGGTAGCTACTACAGCTACGTGAACAAGAAAGTGAACAACACTAGTAAGTGCTTGTGGCGTTCACTTTCTTGTCTGTGTCTCTTTTTTTGCGCTACATTGGCGCAGTAATGAAATAATGAAATTTGTTGGCATGAAATGCAATCAGCTCTCGCAAGACTGGGGTTATTTATTATTTAGAGGCTGTTGGGAAAGGAGAGAGATTGTGCTGTATTCGGACATGATGATGACGACAACAACGATGACAGAAATCATATTTCTGTGTTACAATGTCAGCTTCAGTTACCCACCGATTTCTGGGCCGTCTCCGAGTTCGACCGCACAACTTCTTGAGATAGCAAGATGTTTTTATACACAGCTGATGGACAAGGCGCTGAACACAAATTAAAGTATGACTTTTCATGAAAAAAGTGCTATTTACGTTGCTTTTTAAAGGCCTTTTTTTTACTCAAGAGACCTATGCCTCTCGGACTTACTTTTTTCTGCATGCAGAAATGAATTATAAAGTTACAATACCAGTGTCCGAAAACAAGATATGCCGGATGCCTCTGATAATCATAATATGTATATATTTCTTTAATATGAGAGGCATATGGCTCTCTCAGGTACAACTAACGTTGAATGATTGTTTTTTTTTTTACAACACTGTTGTGCGGAACCGGTGGTAAAAGAAATAAGCATCAGGAAAATCACACAAATTTTCATTGTGTTCATCCGCCTGTCTATTTCTGCGCTTTTCTATAGCGCTAATTTTTCTTAGCATTGACGGATATATGAATTAAAAACACGGCTGTCTATTCATACGGGCAAAAACAAAGGCCTCCTAAAAAAGGAAGCCAAATAACTTTTGAATTATTTAAGACTAATTCAAAGTATTATGCGTTTATATATTCTGCAAAAAAAATGAAAGTGAGCTTCCCAACTTATATTTATGGAAAAGACAGCTGGAATAGTAATCAACCTTCTTCATTTCATTGCGACCGCAAAACAATCTATGACCAGTTCTACTTTGGCATATGACTAGTTCTACTTTGGCACCGATAATGGCACCGATCTCAAAAGAAACATATTCCTGTATCAATAAACTAGCCTGCGAAAGAATCGATGCGTACACGTTGCTTCAGCACTGTGAGCAAATGCTGTTTCACGGTAGCCAGCTTCAAGAACATGTAGTATATTTCAACAGAAGTGAAAGAAGACACTCAGAACATTTACTGGTAGGACGTGGCAAACAGTTCGCTTTTTTGAAAGATCCCTATACGCACGTAAAATTAAATGAAAACCACGTACACGTGCGACCTTTCTCGGAGTCTACGTGTTTGTCAATGACCACGCAAACAACCAGCTCTGCTTTCAGAAAAAAAAAACTTTACTAAAACTGTAATTGTATAGGCTTAACGGTCGAAGTTAATTGTGTTTGCACGTCAAGAAACTTGATTCCTTTTTTTTTTTTTGCATGGCAACAATTTCTTGCTTTACTTTTCTCGGGGGGTTCAGGGTTTTTTTTTTTTTTTTGCACATGAGAGTAGCATTTTCGTCATGACGCAGGAGATTTTCCCATAAAATAATTTCTCATCTCCATGGAGCCCCTCTGGTTCAAATTAAGTTCATTATTTGTAAGGCAGTCTCGTACGGCACGGAACAAGACTAGATAGCTCGCACAACACAACAGTACAATACCGCTTTATTTAAGTTAATTATAAATGAGCACTAGATACATTACGAACCACCTTAGAAAGTTTAGACGGCTGCTAATTGCACATTATTATTGATGTTATTATTAGTAACGCACCAAAGCAGACGAAACTATAAACCAAATTCAAGCATATATGTAGACTACCTTACGGATGGGTTTCGGTGCCGCCATAATGAGCAGTTGATCTCACCTGTCTTTATCAACAAACAAACTGTGCCGGGGCATACGCATAAAAACAGTTGGTTTGTGCCATCTACTTTTGACGACCTTATCTATTTACGTCACAAAGTTAAAAAAGTTGGAAAAAACATTGATTTAATAGCCCAGGCTGGCAGCACCCACGGGTCTTACGTCAAATCGCCTATAGCCTATGACATTTCGAGCGCGCTCAGCTTGTGCCACCTAATCTTCAACTGAGCTATGCCGACGAGCCGCGCTGACTATGAACATTTTGGTTTCTGCTTCATGCGCAGCTTAAGGGAGGTTGGCACTTCCTTTTCTTTTTTTTTTCTCGCCCTATAGCTTGTTATCAGAGACGAGTATTTCTGATAGTTTTTCTGACGCATCCACGCATATACTATTTAAACTCAAAATTTTGCGCGGAGGCTGCTCGATCGGTGGAGCACGCGATTCAACTTTTTTTTTTCGCTTACCTTTTCTCGAACTATTCATCATCACACTGGGTTTAAAAACGGTGTTTGAGATTTTCAACAGTTAATAAACAGCAATTTCAAGCTGCAAATTTATAACGGTAAAAAAGGTGCTCAAATTATTCTTATCACTAAGACAATGATTACTTTGATTGATTGATTGATCGATCGATTGATTGATTGATTGATTGATTGATTGATTGATTGATTGATTGATTGATTGATTGATTGATTGATTGATTGGAAGTCCTATGTGATCACGCCTGTATCTCTGCAGTTTTACGTCAGGTATTCTTTGCGAGCTTCCCGGATCTTCATGCTGGAGGCGGATGCTTTTACGAATAGCTTGCACATAAGAAAATGACCTGACTTATGCTTGAAGTATGGATAAAACCTGTGTATCTCAGGATAGCAACACGATACCCTGATAATTAGGCAAAAGCTCTATTTAAAATTCTATCTCTCCGATTGCCAATGGGGCCTTTCAGGTGGCCGCAATGGTTCACATTGCGGAGTGAGGCAAGCCTCGCTGTGGTTTCTTTTTTTTTTGCGAGAAAACAAATAAAAATATGCGAAAGAATTAAATTAGCCATTTATGTAAACACTTTGGTACTGTATTTCTAGGTATTAACCACAATCTTGACGACTGAATATCTTCACCATGCTTAACAGACCAGCCTTTTGGTAGTTGATGCTGTGGCTTAGACAGAGGTCTGCAATGTTGCATGGATAGTTGCTTCGCATAGTCGATCCTCTTTCTATTCAAGAAATTATGAGTACCCGTTTATAAAACGTTGCACAATTTCACCTGTTCATGAGACGATGAAGTATTCGGTGTGATATCTTCATGCTAACATGTCATCTCAATCTCGTAAATAAGAACAAAAAAAGAAGTGCATAGACATTACGCGTGCGGTCATCTAAAGAGATGTCCCACTTTTTCATACTGCGTATACTTGCACGTTGCATCATTGGCGTCACTTATAACTGTCTTGCCTACAAGCACTCTTTTCTCGGCATAAATACGCCACAAACAGTAATACTGCGGCGGGGAATACATACAGCCCCACTCATTTTACGTCTAAAACTACCAGCAGATGAGCGGTGCGAATTTGCCTCATTCGATTGAAAAGTTACGAACGGCAGACGTTCACACACAATGTTCGTTTTTAATATTGCCTGCTTAATCCACCCATTTATAACACATTCGCGTTCACAAACGCCCACGCACTTTAATAACAGCCGAGGTCATCGATTTTTCTTTTTCCTGACGTCGTTTTAACTTTCATTCAGTGAGAGTTTCAAATGGGTGCAACGCGCACACGCACAGATGAACAGCGTCACAAAGTCCGGCAGCAAGTAGAAACTCAAGTCGCCGGCTTGGGTAGCGCGTCTAAATTGGACACACAGTATACAGAAATGGCGCAGGGCGTCCCGCAGCGCGTCATCCACCCGGCGACTCCAATTCCGCCCCGACAGCGAGAAACGCTGGACGCAACGCGAACGGTACGAACAGAAAGTAGTAACAAGCGACGTCAAAAAAGTGTCTCAAACAGAAAAGCCGCTTAGCACTCTGTAAACACAGATATAAGTTAGGCGAACCCCGCTCCCCACGGTTCTGGTCTCGGCACGACGGCCGAGGTCTCAATCCAGTGCCGGTCGCCTTCTGTCTCGAGACGTGATCAGACTTGGGAGAGACTTCGCCTCCGTCCTTATAAGCACACCTCCCCCATTTCCCTCGTACGGATATAAGGTCTCCGCGGGAAAGGAACGGGGGAACTGCATGGGGAGTGCGGCCCGGCTTGCCGGGCATCCAGGCGCAGCAACACTACACAGAAAAGGCGAGTGCGCCTACGAGCTCGGGTCGTGCGAACCGCTGTGAAGTTGCGGATCAAAGAAATACCGGCCGAGGTATACAACGAATGCGAAGGGGGATCGAGTGGTGAGAGCGAAATTGATGAAAGAACTATAGGGGGAAATAGATCTCTGGAAAGGTCCCTTTATCAATCGCGAGCTAATCTCAAGCGTGGTTCAGAAAGGGAATCATGAATACTGAGAGGACTGTGGATATCGATGGGACAGCGAAGCAAACATGCGCTCCAGTACACAGCCCACACGAGAATGAGCCGAAATAGCGGTGGCGACTCACCGCGTTACAACTCCACCCTCCTATATACGTTCGTCCTGTCCCTTCCGAGCTGTATAAACAGCGGCTTGCATCATATCGAAGAGGTCGAAAACGTCCTGTCACAAAAACTGGGTGTATCGATAAAATATAACGCATTCGCTTCGGCTGTGCCGGGAAAGGCGCATTGGCCCGTTTTCATAATTTTACTGACCCGAGCGCACTACTATTATACATACCGTACATATCCACAATATAGACGACTGTTCTGGTTTTTTTTTTCTGGGTCGTTCTGGAACTCGCCTCCCTTCAGAAGTGTTGCATGCGAGCTATGCACATGAAAAATTGATAACGCAATCAGGCCGAAGGCTTCTTGCCCATAACATTTCAAAATGCAAACCGGTCATGCACAGAATACTATAAGTCGCCTTTAACTCACAAAAATATGAGTGATGATCAGAGTTATATTGCAGTGTATGCTGAAAGCGAATAAAGCGGCAGCCCATGCATTATTACTGGTATACTACACCGACACATGCGCTTCTTTGTGATCATGTAGAGGCAGGAAGAAGCATTGATAGGTCAGCTTTTCATTTACTATACTGTCATATCATATACCTAAACACATTAGTTGAATAGTAACCGTTGTCTCGATACATCCTTTGCTTTCGTAGGAATAGATGTTACGGGTCCTTTTCTTGGTTCCCATTTCTCCATAGCAGTGTATAAATTGCACCGAAAGCAGGTTTTAAAAAAATTAACAATGAACCCCACTGCTACCTCATCATTCCATCGGTGGTTCATTTCTTGTCAACCGTTTGTCTCGTAGCTAGAAATGAAAGAGCGCACACGATGAAATGATTACGTAAAATATTTGGGATAGTCTAAATTTACCTGTAGTTTCCCAATTACGACGTGCCTAACACGCAAACCATTGTGTTGTCACTTAAAAGCCCATAATTACTCAATGTTATAAAGTTTCTTTATGGAAGACGAGAAGACGAATTTGGCATACAGAAATTTACTAACATTTCGGCATCTGGTCTGGCACTCGCGAGTAATTGATTGATTGATATGTGGGGTTTAACGTCCCAAAACCACCATATGAATATGAGAGACGCCGTAGTGGAGGGCTCCGAAAATTTCTACCACCTGGGTTTCTTTAACGTGGACCCAAATCTGAGTACACGGGCCTACAACATTTCCGCCTCCATCGGAAATGCAGCCGCCGCAGCCGGGATTTGAATCCGTGACCTGTGTATACGTATCGCAAGTGCTTGTTCCTCGATGCCGTATCACTGGTTTCCGCATATCAGTGGCATCAAACTCACCTCAAGTAGCATGCCGCTGGCACAAAATTGTGCTCTTGCAAGGGCCATGTTTGCGAAGAAGGCAGGACCGAAGAAAATGAGGGGGGTGGGGTGTAGTGTGTAAACATTTCAGCTATTGTGGATATTTGAGAGCCCCATTTCATATTTCATCCAGGGGCTATTAGGAAGATTTGATGCCAAGATACGAACAACATATTAATACCGATATCAATAGCCAAAATTATGAAAGTATTGGCCCAGAGTCTGCGTTTTGTTACATAGTGATGCACCAATACATGGCAACCGGAATGGGTGCTTCGGGAAAAAAATGCTTAAGACAAGTCATGCATGGTTTACTAATAAACATACTTCTTAAATATATATAAAAATATTGTGTGAAGAGAGTCCCAAGCAGGCTGTAGGTCACTATTATATAAGTCGATGAGCTGCGTATTGGAGATCTCCGCTGTATAGGATCAAAATACTCATCTCCGCATAAATGCGCTTATGAAGTTGCGGTGATTAAGCTTGGGTGTATGCGCACGCACGTGCATAAGCTTTTATATGTGTGTGTACATACCCACACAGGTCGTATGCCCATACAACTCAATATCATCTGGCTATGCATATACGCCACACACGCAGCCTTTTTCTTGAGGGTAATTAATCGTTCCCCACCTGCCGCAGTCTTGCGCAGCTGCAGCCAAATATGCGGCTATTTCGGTGGTATATCAGTGTCATGTGGTGTTCGAGTCGTTCATCATCAACATTATCTGTGAAAATAAACTGTCCTTTGTTTTACGCCATATTTTTTTCTGGTTGTTTTATGATTTTTCCGCGCGCTCTCGCATTTTACTGCATTTATCAACCGATAAATTATCTTCCCATAAGAGAAAGGCGTGCGAAAATAATAGCTTTTACAGATTATGCGTCGTCGACAGGCTTTTTATTTTTACCAAATGCGCCTAAGTAAGCACAGATGTTCCAGATCAATCCCGCAACTGCGGGCAGACGACGTGAGTCGAGCACGAGGCGAGTCACCTGAGCTCCACGCAAGCTGCTCAACCCCCAAAAAAGAAAGAAAAAGAAACCTGATTATTAGATGAAGCACGCTATGCTTTTATTTATGGAATAATCTTGAAATATGTTCAGTGGTGGATAGATGAACCCCATAATACACCATAAAACCCTAATTCGATGATAATGATTCGAAAAATGTTCATTTTTTGCGTATGACACCAATCATGCGATTACATGGCTACACGCCGTTCTAGATTTTCTTGGAGATGAGGGTGTTTAATGTCACGAAAGAAGCTCAAATTTCCCATTCCATGAGGCATATAAAGCTTCCGCCTGAAATTCGTGTGGTTTTACGGACCGAAACCACAATCTGATGAGGCACGCCGTAGTGGAGGGCTCCAGAAAGTTATACTACATGCGGTCTTTTAACGCGCACCCAGACCTTGACTTCACCTCAATTGAAGTGCGACCGTTGTGACCGGGATCGAGCCGGCGTCGATCGTTACGATCAACAACCGAGCACTATATATATGACCACCGGCTGCACCGCAGCGGTCCATGCAGTTAAAGAATGCTGAGGGAAGCTCCCTTACGGTGTCGTTTGGAGGATCTATCTATCTATCTATCTATCTATCTATCTATCTATCTATCTATCTATCTATCTATCTATCTATCTATCTATCTATCTATCTATCTATCTATCTATCTATCTATCTATCTATCTATCTATCTATCTATCTATCTATCTATCTATCTATCTATCTATCTATCTATCTATCTATCTATCTATCTATCTATCTATCTATCTATCTGTCTGTCTGTCTGTCTGTCTGTCTGTCTGTCTGTCTGTCTGTCTATCTATCTATCTATCTATCTATCTATCTATCTATCTATCTATCTATCTATCTATCTATCTATCTATCTATCTATCTATCTATCTATCTATCTATCTATCTATCTTTTGCTGAGCAAACAAAGCGAAAGATGATGTAGAGGTAGATGAACTGAATAAATAGAAAGAGAGGCAAATAGGGAAAGAGAAACAGACCGATATAAGAAACGTACACCAACGAACGCGATGCATCGCGCTACTATACGCGCTACTAGCAGCAAGCATATAAAGGCCACAGATTGCGGCTGTTTCCAAGGGGTAGCCGGGTTCCCCTTCGGGCTGGCATCTCCCACAGCGCCCACTTGGAGCCAAAGGTGAGCACCGCGATGACGTACTATTATGCTTCCTGCAAGTGACAAAGCTTACGAATCGTCATTAAACTGCATTGCATAAAAAACAGAGGACGCACGCGCGGGCTACGAAGGCCGCATGTTTGTCTTCCGCAGTGACAACCGTGAAAGTACTGCGTATACGCATCATTCGAGACTAGGAGAGTACAAAACAACGTTCTTCGCGTTCAGCCGCCTGATTCCTGTTTGCTGAAAGAGGTAAAAGCTACATCAATAACGTTTTCTGCTACCTTACGTATTCAATCTATGACGAAATTATAAGATACACCATAAAGAGATGTACAGGAAAACGTCAGATTAATCTCTACTGCCAGAGTTTTTTGTCGTGCTCATATGTCCATTTGCCAGGATGTCATTTATTTGACTCCTCGAAAGCGGCCACCGTGAAAGGAAGTCCAACCAGTGTCGTTTGCAGCGCCAAAAACTACGTGGAAAGTGGTCATAGCCGGTCAAAAAGCTATATTACAAATTGAAACATATATATTCATTTAAAAAGGCCTTCTGCATGCAATTCAAGAAAAAAACCTGAGTATATTGTATACGCCCATTGCTTTTAATTATGGTTTTGTAAACTGCAGTATACTTTATTATTTTGTAGAGGATAGTCGAAGCACAGGTGCTTAATTCCCACTCAATAACGCACGTCGGCCACGTACTCGTCAAATAATATCTCAAAGCAAGCTCCATTCCTGCTCCTGCGAGGCGAGGTTCTCAAGCGTTTTGGTTCTTGGCAAAAGCTCAGAAGGGAAGCTAGCCAGGGAAGCAGTGCAACCGTTTTGGATAGAAAAAGAAAGCCGACTTGTGTATACGAGAGACATCAGTGGTTTTGCGCACGTCCGAATTCTAACTTCACTCTTCGTAGGTCGACTATAGATGCCTTTCTAATGACCTAGTGTTTTGATGTTTCATAATTACGTGAGGCAGTGCTGTTTGCGCATGTGGGGTGCAGCGTATATCTTTTCTGTGGTTCTCTTCGAATGCCGGCACCATCTGTTTTTGCACAGAAAATAAATCAAGGCGTTAGTGAATTTTTCGCGTGGCAGTGGCCGATTAAATAGGCTATAGCAGCCCCGCTTTTGTTATGTTTTATTTCGGCCGTATACTTTTCTCTTCGCTTTTCTTCTCCTCTTTCTTCCCATTCTCCCTCCCCTTAGTGCTGGGTAGCAAACCGGATGCTACAATTCTGGTTGACCTCCCTGCCTCTCTCTCAACTTATTCTTTGTCTCTCTCCTACAAAAAAAATCAGTTGCCAGGATACACTGTTTTCCTGTGCTTCTTCATTCTTCTTGTGGTTTTTTAGGCGTCCAGAATTTTCCCTCAAAGTCTCACTTGATTGCCTCTTTTTCTATCGAAATCACCGTAGCATGTGAACGTAAAATTTCGAGCAAGGCACATCGCGTGCATCACAACGAAGCCTTCACTGTAAACAAGGCTCCCGCGTGAGCGCCGATATGTCGAAGAAAATATATCTTCACCTTAATCTACGTCTTTCAAAGTTTTCCCCCAAAGTTTCATTCAAATCACACGAGATTTTGTGAGACCCTCGACATCATAAACGTTACAAGTAGTCTTCTTCACGCTTATTACCTAACTTTCTCGATGATTTCTAACTCATCACTTAATATTTAAGTTGACAATTACGTGATGTTTCGTTGAAACAATGGCACCCAATTTACAGCTGTTCTCGATTTAGACGAAAAGCTACATGACCGTCTGTGGCACCGTATAATGTCTTCTTCTTCTTCTTCTTCTTCTTCTTCTTCTTCTTCTTCTTCTTCTTCTTCTTCTTCTTCTTCTTCTTCTTCTTCTTCTTCTTCTTCTTCTTCTTCTTCTTCTTCTTCTTCTTCTTCTTCTTCTTCTTCTTCTTCATTGAAGAGCCGCATAACGGCCTCCTTTGGAGTGTTTGGTTTGCTGTACGTGCTCACGGAGCCCTCGCTGCTCTTGAACTTCTTGCAAACGCGCGTGCCTTCGATGCGGGCTCACTGCAAACCTCAATTGATCGAAATCAGGGAAGGCGATATAGACACAGGCAGCTGCTCAATGAACTCTTGTGCAAGGTTGAGCAAGGACCACTCGCGTACGACGAGTGTTGTGCAAGCCAATCCGCTAAATCTTCGCCACTAAAGCACGTTTTATTCGCAGAATTCACGCGGATGCAGAACAAAGACGGTAGAAGTGCGTAGGGTGAAAGCACTTGATAAAAGATACTCCAGGTCTTTTGAGAACGAAACCGCAACTATAGACTCCATACAAATACGACGGCATCAGTTTGAGGAATCCGACGATGACTCAAGATGAGAAGAAAGTAGAGCCCGAAGAGTCACGTACAGGTAGCCGTCTTATTGTCTAGTCATGCAACAAGGCCGTAAGAATTTCAGATGACGTTCAGGTTCATTTTCTCTTTTCGCGCTACACTACGGTTATTAGAAGACACCAACTAGCCCAAGAGCGGGCAAGTCCTTCCACAGGTGTCGCGCCAGCTCTTGCACCGTTGTTCAATGCATGCGTCCCACTATGACACGAAAAGTACAAAATCTTTACGTGGTGTCTTGCTTCGCTGCCCATACGCCAGTCATCATGACCTTCCTTCAACCGGTCACCATCTTCAACCTCTCATGGCATAGCGCCGTATACATCTCACGCCTGGCTTCATGCTTCAATTCGGTAAATAAATGTAGCCTTTGAATAATTAATAAATATAAAATGAATGCTTAGCATTAAACATAACGACCATTCTTAGGAATAAAGATAAGTATCACGCGAGTTTAAGAAGGACAAATGTATACAAATTTTGTACATGTCACTCTTAGTTGCGAAGGATTTAATTAGCTACTTCACTAAAGCTTCGCTCAACGGATAGATAGCAGTGTGACTGTTGCTTCAAAGCCCTATCTTTTACTTTTATTTCTTCCCTTACCTATTTTTTAGGGAACGAGGGAGGGGGGACAACTTTTTTTATTCTCTTGAGCGGCTACCTGTTTCATTAGGGTAAACGCCCCCTTTTACACTTGCCACTGGCATCATCACTATTTCCCCGCCTTTTATTACTCATACAGTAGCCACTATGTAGTAGATCTAAAAAAATAAAAAATACACAGCCAGCAGAAAAGTTCCGTGTGATAAAAAAACAAATTTATATAAAAAGCAAATCGAGGTTACAGCTTACAGTTTAAAACCTCCCTCTCTCTCTTCAGATTTTCCTTTCGCAGCCACGTGCTAGCGCTGAAGACACTTTAGGTGGGTTTTATCAGTGAGGAAGTGGAAGAGGAGCCGACGACCACTCATCAGTGACGCCCAAGTGCGCAAATATATATATATATATATATAATATATATATATATATATATATATATATATATATATATATATATATATATATATATATATATATTGAAGTAGGTTCACGACGAGCGTCACGTTATGGGGTGGGGAGCGTCTGCAATAACGCCTCTATATCCGAGCTCACGCGATCCTATACGTACACGTACGCGCGTCGGTTCACCGCCAATTCTGACCGGTTTACAACACGAACCAGCTTTGCGAGGATGGCCAGCGTTTCCGAACATCCGTGCGAACCTCCCGCCCCCTCAACCAGCCCGGAATTAAAAACATAAGCGGCAGAGAGACGGGGAAAAAAAGGCACGATCGAAACACACAGAAATGCACGGAAAAGGCGTGCGGGCTCGGGCCGCGGTGAGTAGTGTTCTCTTCATCGATCCACAAATTGGCTCATGAATTGGCAATGAGCTCCCACACAGGACTTCTCCCCGTTCTTCCTGCATTCCCTTTTCCGCCCCTCCTGTTCTCCTCTTCTGTTTTGCGCACGTCCGAGCCACCGCCTCTGAGTCGGCACCAGGCTTTCGGAAAATCCAAAAGCGACCGCCGCCTATTTCCCAGCTGTCACTCCTCTTTCCTTTGTCCGACTCTTTCCGATTCTCTTGAGGAAATTCGAACGATAAAAAGAAGCAACAGAAATAAGAATTGAAGCCACGGCTGTGAAGTGGAAATTCCGGACGACCCTTCTGACAAAGAGATTTTGCGTCCCTCTGCGTGGAGAGCCATGTGTGTGGTGAAGTGCGGGAGGATAGTCAGAGTGGGCTGCCGATTGGCACGCGGGTAAAGCCGCTCAGCGCACATCGCAGTCCCGCTCACGGAAGGCTCGGTAATGATGCATAAGCTCGTTGAAGAGAGTGCGATGTTACGATTATGACGACAATTAGTGACGCGGCCGAACTGTGGCGATCAGCCAACTTCCTTGATTTGAAATCTAGGGGCACAAGGTTCGTTCCAATGTCGGTTAAACGTGAAGCTATGTTAAGATTAGGAAAAAGGACAATGTAAGTGCATCTTATGAAGCCATATCTGTTGGTTCGCATTTATATGCGTGGGAAACGTCAATATCAACTCTGAAAAAAAGGATAGTGTCTTCTATCAGACGATTGTGAGCTGGGCTAGTTAAAAGAAATCATTCGTAATGATTCTGAGCCCAGAGCACAAACAAAAGACAAGAAAAAGAGTGCTATTATACAGTAGCAAATGAAACATACTATAACGACTGATTCATTTGCTTGAGACTTACCAGGTTAAGCGGTACAAAGCCCTTTGAATTTCTGTGTACTGCGTGTTATATTTTTCATAAACGAATCAGAACGAATTTATAAAGAACCTCACAGAATGCATGCACCGTCACATGAGCACGTTCGCTGATTCTCGTCAGAATTGATGTGTTTTATAATTCACGTGCCAACTTCGCTGCGAACTGGGCGCAAAAGAAGATTATAGTGTTAAAGGCGGCATTCTCGCCTTTAAAGGGCGAGTTCCAGAAGATGATCAAACAAAAGGAGTCCGTCTGATTTCAAGAAAAAAAAATTGATGGGGTGTCGTTCGCTGCGAGAGACAGTGAAGAAAATGCCCGGAAATAATTGGAAAAGGGGCCTGCAAGAAAGCGGCGACACAGTTTAACTAGCCTACTATGCGTCTATGACGCCCGCCTTTTAGGGTTTCGAAAGTAGTTCCGCCCCTATCCCGGTGAAGGAAGAGTTTACACGGTGTTGTCGCGGATGAAACGGTGTTAGTTTTATGGGTTTCTTGAAGTAGAATCAAAAGGGAAAGTTGATTGGAGGAGGCTTCATTTAAACATGGATTTCAGCGAGCAGTGAGCTATGAACCAAAGGGAGAAATAAAGGGATGAGCTATAGGAAGAAATAAAGGGGAAGAGGTGGTTGGGAATGGGGGTGCAGCTAAAAGGCGAGTTGAGGGAAAAAGATAGTTTAGAACATTGAAAGCAGAGGGAGAGAAGGTCATCGAAAAATGTTCACTAAGAAGGCGAAGACAACGGAGCAGGTGGCCAGCGGGGCCGCGAAGAGGATGGGAGAAATTGGGAAATTAAGGGTAGTGGGGAAAAACAGAGTTGGACGGGCTGATCACGATAATGTGAAAAAGAAAGGAAGGATAATTTGAAAGAGACAGATTGAGAAACTGAAAGCGAAGCGGGTTTCAGAGAGTAAAATGTTGCACACAAAGAATGTGCGAAGCGCCGTTACGGCGGCCGGGAACGAGGGAAATAATGAAAGGGAAGGGATTTTGTGGAAGGAAAACGGGAGACAAAGAGAAAACGCAGGCCATCCGCGGGAGCAGGTGTCGGGATTCCCACGTCCCCTCCGTCTCCCTCCTCGTCGGCTCGCTTCCCCCGTCGTACCGCAACGAGCGATTCAATTCCTCGTGACTCCCTTTCCCTCTACTTGTGCGTCTGTTCCGCATGTCTCGGTGCCTCTGCAGCGAGGAACAGCCGCGAACCAGAACAAAAAACATTTCGAAAGAAAAAAAAATGAAGGGATGCCAGGAAGGACTGCGCATGCGCCTCGCGTGCACGGAGCGCTAAGGCCTTTTATTCTTTCCTCCTCATGGGCAATTTCTCCTTTCCCATTTGCGTGATAGAGCCCGCTCACGGGCCACTTCTGGATAGGGGAGCACTAGTGCCGGTGCTGCTCGGCGATGGCAAAACAAAGGCGGATTGGGGAAGGGAGGAACAGCAGCGAGTGGTGCTGGAAGAAGGCATAAAAAAAGGCTTGCCAGAACACAACAAAAAATAGCTCGTTCAGTACCTTAGCACGAGACGGCGCCGAATAAGGAACGAGTAATGCAGGAATAGCGAGGGAGAGAGAGAGACATTCGCAGTAATAGATGGTGCATGCTCGCTCTTGAAAAAAAAACAAGAGCGCAAGTGCAGGCACAAGTTGGTGCAAAGTGAGTACGTCGGCGTTTCTTTCGAGATGCAGCAGCGTAGCTTATTCTCCAAAAGTTGGTGCAGAGAAGAAGGAGGAGGAACCGACGTTCCTGGTTGGATGCTTCTTTTCGAGTGAGACGCCTCCAGAGTGTCACCGTCTGTGCGTTGCCAGGGAGACAGTGTCTTAAAAGTTCAGCCGATGAAGGAGTAAAAAAAAATGATAATAATGAGACAGCGGGCCACTACGTTTTTTTATGTGTGGGATTTGCGAAATCCCTGTTTTATTCTAGTAAAAGCAGGAAAGCAGCCAGATACGTGTACATCAAGAACGCTATCCTTACAGCCTACGGATAGACACTCAAGTGCAGCAGCGCCAACATTCCGACATTTCTTTAATTTCTCGAGTGAATTCCTCGCTGAAGCGTGGGAGGCTGCGATCTCCCAGCCAGACCTGGTCAAACAGCGTCAACTCGTTGCTCGAGCCCGGCGGGCTGTCCATGCCAGAGGGTTCCTTGAATAAGGAATCTTTCCACTATCGCTCAGTCTTTACTCAATACATGTTTTCTATCTCTCTCTCTCTCCCTCTCTCTTCTGCATGTTCTCTTTACCAGCGAAATCACATGACAATGCAGCGTTTTCCTTGTATAAGATTCTGCATGCCTCTAATGTCTTGTAAGGCACTTTCTGGCGCTTGCGCTCCAAGAAATAGATCAGGGGTCGTACTATGATACGAGCAGCTTCAGCGTAGAAGATATAAATGGAAGAGAAAAGGATAAATTACAAGGCAGATGAAGACTGCGTCCCATACAACCCTCGAAAACTTGACGACTGGTGATGTTATCTTCATAACCGTCGTTCTTATCTTTGTAAGAAAAGTAAACTTCCAGAAGAATCATTAGAGGTATACTAGCTCTTAAAGGGCAATCAAAATTCCTTCTGCACCCAGTTTGGCGGCTGCGATGGTACTTGAGCAGCTGCTGCAATCCAGCCGAGACAGCACTGCCCTTTATTTATTTATTTTTATTAGTGCAACCTACATCACTCAAGTGGGTATTATTGTAGGGGGTTGAGGAAACAAAAAGCAGTATTACAGTTGAACAAAGCGTACATTTGTGCCGTCGAAAATGGCATACATGTGCGCAGCAGCTTCCTGAGCCTTCGAGACTTTTTTTAGACAGGGTGAAGTAATCGAAGGTGCTATTCTCCTCTATAAAATTTTGCAAATAACTGTAATCTATCAAAAACCATTGTATTATGCTACCCTTATATCAAAAGAATGGAATAAGTATTGCGGGCCAACTACGAGTAACCGCAAAAAAATGACGATGATGATTTCCTTTCTTTCTGCGAATATAGGGTACGCTTTGCTGCGCTATTTCAGTTATTGCAAAATATGCCTTTCCAAAGAAATATAGTCATTTGGTCGTTGACTCTCCATCGGCTATCGTGAGTACCACAGGAATACACTCACCAACTAGTGCATTATTCACATTCCTCGGGACGTTTCACCAATAGTTCTAGTCCCTGTGACTGGTTCATGTTTTTGGAGTGTACTATAAGTATGCATTAAAAAAAAGAACGAAAAATGGAGACAACAATTCAACAGATACACTGGGTGCACAGGCTCAGTATCAGTCCTCATCATTTTCTTCTCGTTTCGTGTGCTGCATAAACTTACTACAGCTTTAGTCATTTGAGTCCCACCCAAATTAACGGAGGACTTCGTAAACGACACCTGTTATGAGATGTCTACTTACACACAATGTGCAAAGTTTACTCTTGATTCTTTTTTCTCCCCTGGTGCTCTTTTCCCTCTCCGGCTCACGCAGACAAGTGAGCTGCCCCTGCTTAGGGTAGGGTGAGGTAAAATGGGACACGGGGCGAAACGCGACATTTTGACTTTGCCGACTTCTGTGAAAAATACGAAAACTACTTTTTTGTTTTTTTTCTAGCCATAAGTTCTGGTCCTTGACCTTTTTTTATATTTATAAGTTGATGATTGCTCACAGCGTTATCACGGGAAAAATGTCGCGGTTGGCGTCGGTGGGTTCGTGGCTCGTCAGAAAGGGGCAAAATTATGCTCGGCCAAATTTTTGGATCCGTGCATGAGGCTAGTCCTGCGTCAGTACAGCAACGTAAATACTAACTTTGTTACTTCAAAATACAAATTATATAACACCAAAAGTATTGACCGTTTCGTGCCTGGAGACAAGGCAGAAATTTTTTTGAATTATGGCTTGTGAGAGAGGCAAAACGCGACAAAAATGCATCCAATCACCTTAGAAAGTGTCTTGTTATTTGAACCATTTACTTACACTCACTATATATTCTATTTATTTGTTTTAGAGGATTCGGAAATTCAAGATAATATTATGCATAGCTTTCTGGGAGGCAAACTACATGAAAAAGCATTGATTGCCGTTCAGGACATGACTCCCTTCATTCGCTCTGCATCGAGGTTTTTTTTTTTGTGTTCCCAATGATGTTCTCAAGAGGCGCATAACAAATGACAAGCATGCCTTGAAATTGAGATTTAACGAGTTTTCTCTAATGCCCTTATAAAAACAAAAAAACAAGCCCTAGAGAATCCGAATCTAGCACAGTTTTAAAATCATTGCCTCACAACGCGCGGCAGACGAAGTTAAAAGCTATGAAACACCTGAACAGTTCTGCATCAAAACGGCAAAAAGGAGTGAAGGAGATACGTCAAAACATATCTAGCCTCCAATTGTTGAATAATCCAATGAGGTGCAAGCGTTCAACAAAAGTCAACATTAGCACAAAGAAAGACTGGCGCGCTGTTTGATCGGCAACGAGTTTCGGAGCAACACAACACCACGTTCTGTCTAGGAAGAATGCGTGGAGTTCAGGGACGGGGCTTACTAAAACCGAGTAAAGGCCCTCAGAATGAATTTTAAGTCTCTCTACTACAACAAAAACTGAAGTAATAAATGTTGTGTGTGTGTGTGTTTTTTTCACACTGCCTCGTTTTACCCCACACAGTTTCTCGTTGTTGCCCCACAGGTTGGGGCAAAATGAGACATCTGGAGCATTGTTCATTTTATATTAAAATAATTTTTGAACGTTGGCAACATGGCAATATTTATGTAGCACATACCTTGTGCCCAGGTAAAGTTTCTGCATTGATGTTCAATAGTAAAGAGTGAAATCAAAAATAAATATTCACTATTTTAAATATTTTTTCACAATTTCCCCCACCCTATCCTTACCTCACTGTTCATGAAATAATCTCTCTCTCTGTTTTTGATGTTTATTATCAGTGACGTTTCACAGTGTATCTTAGTCACAGTGTTAAATTAGGTGGTTCTGAAAGCGAATAATGCCATGATACGATTACGAGGAGCGCAGTTGTCGAAAATTTGGCCATTTGGAGTTCTTTAACGACCAGCCAAATCCAAGTGACCACGTGCTATTTCTGTTGTTGTTTTCATTTTGCCTTCATCAAATTGCGACCACCAAATCCCGTAACCGAACCCGCATACCAGATAGCTTGATAGTACAGCAGCTTGGCTTCTAAGCAATACGGCTTCAGTCACTGCACTATATTTCAAAAGCTGATAACTCTGACTCTATACTAGCAAAAAGAACATATTTCCTTGTGTTTACAATATATTTTAAGAGACACTAAAAATATAGCGTGGCAATAAATATTTATTCTTATTTATTTATTTATTATTTATTTATTTATTTATTTATTTATTTATTTATTTATTTATTTATTTATTTATACGCCCTCTTATCTGCTTGCGCCTCCTCGAAAAATTGAAGCAAGGCTGGTGACGCACGCAATCATATTGCGGCCTCGATTTCTTTTGGTGTGACTGGCGTTAGTGTACGTTTCATGCAAGCAATTCCTTGACTACTGTGCAAGGACACCAGTGAGAACTATAATTTAGTTCTAGTGTACGAGCTTATTGCAAACAATATTATTATTATTATTATTTAACCAGTGAAAGAGTGCAGGAAGGCCGGGTCATAAAAACCTATGCACAACTTTATCCGCCAGTGGCAATATCGGAAATGTTGGACAAATGCTAAATAGGACAAACCTGATAGGTTACCTTTCACAGTCCAGTCTAATTATTTCGATACTTGGCATACATGTAACGTATTATGTACAAGATAAACACAATTATAATGCATTCTTCGCAGCTAAAGGTCGTCGAAGTTAGTATCTGCCTCATTGTTAAAGTTTAAGACATGCTCTCTCGCGCAAAAGCAGCCTTAGAATTTCTTAAGTGTGGCTATAAATTAGTCAAAGGCGCGGCTAGGAAAATTCTCCCACGCAAGAGCAGCTATACAAAAGTGCTGCAATATGGGAGTTACCAACCGTAACCAAAGTTAGCGGTCATTGTGGATGTAGCGTTTGCGTGCGGGATTTTCAAATAGAGTTTGTCCACCGCAGTGCGTGGTTTCCTCAAGATCAGCGCAATGGGGTTTCGCGGGCCTAGCGGGCCGCATGCGATTTCGGATTTTATGTGGATTCACTGCAAACGCGAATGGCGGTCAGCGTTATGATGCATTCACAGTGGCAGCGACCACAAGGGATAGCATACGCGAAACTTTGCGCACGCTATTCGAAAACTCTCTATTAAGTATTCAGCACTTTCATTTGCATGTTCCTTGACGTTAGATATAATTATAGCACCTAATTTTCTGCAGGACGCTTTTTTAAACGAAAGTGGATTCAGCACTTTCCAATATTTCTCGTTAATGCAGCGATTTGTATGCCTTAGTCTCACGGTCATTCTGGCGCGAAGTTCTTACTACTTGCGCCTTCACGGCGAAGCTTGCTTGCAAGGGAGCATATGTAACGGTAGTTTCATTTTGTTAATCCTTGTTGGTGGGCTAGTTGGTCTTGACGTATCGTAACAAAAAAACAGCGCAACGTGGGAGGCTGGATAATACAGTAATAATAATTGTTGGGGTTGAATGTTCAAAAAGCACGATATGATCACTATATACGCCGTAATGGAGTGCTCCGGAAATTTCGACCACCTGGGCTTCTTAACACACGGGCCTCGAGCATTTTCGCCTGCATCGAAAATGCAGCCACGAGAGTTGGTATTCGATCCCGCGACCTTCGTGTTAGCAGTCGAGCGCCATCACCACTACACCAGCGCGGCGGGGCAAGAGAGCCTGGAGGAGGGCTAGGGACGAAGTGCTAGGAGGGCTAGGGACGAAGTGCTAGGAGGGCTATGTACGAAGTGCTAGAAACCTGCTTAAGCCGACCTGTGACGGGTGAACAGAAACGAGTATCACCACGAACCGGCGCGCGCGAAGTTTTCGCTACCTTCATTCCCAAAACACGTGTGCTCATCTGTCTGGTGTTGGATGCAAAAAAAAACTCTGATGGGCGGGAGAATAAGTATAGAGAGAAATAAAGAAACAAAGAAAGAGAGCAAAATTCTTGGTGAGGTGGGATTCGAATCCGCGTATACTCATGGCCCGAAGGCGAGCGTCCTAACACTTAAGGCAGACACGCTAGCAGAACATAGTGTGGCAAGGTGGCGGGAAAGGAAAGTGAGCGCGAGGAGGAGATATCTGGCGATGAGAAGAAGATGAGGAGGGGAGAAAGCAAAGCGTAGTACAGAAAGAATAAGTGACAGAGAAACGGAGAAAAACGAATGCAGAAATAAAAAGAAAGACAGAGAGAACATCGATGAAAGAGAAAGAAAAAGATACAAATAAAGAAGGAACAAGTGAGAAATAGAGAGATGGAGAAATAAAGAGAAGGGAGAGAAAGAAACAACGCAATAAAAAGAAATACCGAAAAATAGACATACGTTGAGAAATTAATAAATGGGAATGACTAGAGACACAAAGTACAGGAAAACAAAACAGAGAGAAAAAAGAAAGAAAAGAAGAAAAGAAGAAAGAGAAAACTAAATATAAACAAAGGAGGCTGCCCAGCTTCCCCCTTCCTTGACGCTTGGCACCACTATTGTGTGAAGCAGCCTTAATGTTTTATTATTTATTTTCGTTACAAGGTAGTTTCGCACTACAATTTTGTGCTCGACTCACGGCGCTTATGCGAAGATAGCATCTACTTATCTGTTTCTGTACGATAAGCATGTCACTTGGCAAACTTTTTGTCGTCGCGCCCTTGTTACAAGCACATCGCCACTCCTGCACGTGGCAGGCACCGCGAATGCCGGCGTGACGAGCGATTGGTCGCACACGCAGTGCCATCGCTGACATTTGGATTATGGCGTAAACAAAGGCGAAAGCAGGATTCTTTCTCGAATTGGCTGTTTTCGTACGTACGCCCGTCTCGCGCCGGCGCATGTTCTTGGCAGCAGGCCCACGGCCGGGCCGACAAACAAGCAAGACGTTTGCTTTGGCTTCAACCTGGCGCCGGCTGATTTGCCCTCAGTGCGCCCCCAAGGTATCGCACGCAGGCAAACGCGGCGGGAGACGCCAATTAGCCGGCAGGAGTTCCCCCGTTTTCAGACAGGAGGTGCTCCTCATCCTCCCCCTTCGCCGACCATCCTGCTTGCCTAACTTCTTATTTTGCTGCCGATGAGAAGGTTCCTGCTTCGTGTTTAGACTCATGGGCCCACGCCTACGTTGGGGCGAAGAGGGGATCCCAGCGGGGCTGGTTTATTCTGCGAGTGACTCGGAGAGCTAATCCGGACTAACAAGGAGCGCATCAGTCCCTTCCTTCCCATTCTTTGGGCTTCTTGCCCTGACTCGCGTGTAGCTGGGAATTAGCGGCCGGCCGGAGACACACAGCGTCGTGAGGGAGGCTCGGTGTGAGGAATGAGGACGTGCACGGAAACAATCAGACCGCGCCGGACTCTCTCCTTTGATTTCCGTCTGCTTGTACCTCTGCTGTGTGACAGGGACCTCTCGTCCACCGTAGCCCTGGAGAGCGGCTCTTTATATATGACTGACTTGGCTGACGTTTACACTACACGTTGTATGAGACACGTCTTGGCGTCTGGAAAACCAACGGCCATTCCGTAATTCATGGAATCCTCGGGGCGCACGGATGTTTTTGGCTTATAGTAAAAAAAATGGTCGCTTGTAGTCATGTCAAGACAGAGTACGCAGCGTCAGCAAGTGTAATTGTCGTGCTATTCTGAACGTATCAGTCGACCAAAAACATGACTAAACAAACAAAAAAACAAGAAGAACACTCAAATGTACATTTGTTGTGAGCTTCAGTGCCCTCATCTTTATTTCTAGCCGTAGCTGCTCATGGCCTTAACGAATTTCGAAACGATTAGCTCAACCCTCAACAGATGCTGAAAATTACAGTTTTTGGGTTCTATAAATTCATCTTAATCAAATCAAGTGGCTGTGCTCAGAGAGGGAGGTGGTCATAAGTTCAGATGCAGCATATTTGATACCTATAAATTTAAATTCGTTCAGATTTCATAACTTTAGTATCAAGTATCTGTGCCCTCAGCATTTTGGGAGCTAGCAACCAGTTGATAGAAACTTTATATCAGCAGCAGTTGCGGGAGGTACGACATCGTCCCAGAAGACCTAGTGTTGTATTGCTTCTGAAAATACATTTGTTGTAATTCCTCTGTATACAAAGCCTGTTATTTGCAGGCATTGCAAGTATAGACCTGCCTGGCGGGCATCATCTACGAAGCTCTCTCTTATAGTGTGTCTGTGGCCAGAAAAAATTGTTTTCTCGGCATGTTGATGACACTTCATGTTTGGCAGCGTACCGCTGTATTAGTTGAAGGCAGCCAGTGGAAGTATGCTTTCCGAAGTAATGAGTGGAGGGAAGGCTCTGTTTCTTGGCTTGTGTTACCTCTTCGATCATGCCACGTGTTGTGCCTGCTTGATTTAGTACGCACGGATTCAAGAAATCTTCGCCACCCTGCACAAATGCATTGTTTTTATGAGGAATACTGTATGATTGATATGTGGGGCTTAACGTCCCAAAACCACCATATGATTATGAGAGACGCTGTAGTGGAGGGCTCCGGAAGTTTCTACCACCTGGGATTCTTTAACGAGCACCCAAATCTGAGCACACGGGCCTACAACATTTACGCCTCCATCGGAAATGCAGCCGCAGCAGCTGGGATTCGATCCCGCGACCTGCGGGTCAGCAGCCGAGTACCTTAGCCACTAGACCACCGCGGCGGGGCAGATATGCTGTGTGGGCTACGTGCAAATGCGCATAGGAAGTTAGTTGGAATCGCCCTAAGGTTTATGTCGCGCACAAAAATAGGCAGTGAAAGGCAAAAAAAACGTGGGGGAGGGGTCATACGGAGTGCATAATTATAGGTAAAAATGTCAACGTACCAAGTTGTTAGGACGAAAATATTTCGAGTTACTTTTCCGGTTGTGTTTCAACATATACTTGCAATAAGTAGAGCAACCAAGTGCTTCAAGCACCTGGATGTTCGAAGGAAGAGAAATCATTAAATTTTGAGCTAAGGCACGTACCCTACAATAACATATCGCAACAAGGGTGATTCCTAGTAAACTTCATCTGATGTAACCAAACGGCAAGGTACTCAAGCTCATGCTTTCTCAATACACGTGGTGGGCCTGCACCAGTTGTCGTTGAATTATTCATTTTTGATTTGGTAACAGCGCATGCGCATCACCTCTTGGTGTCAAGCGTGCTCACGTCATTTGGCGAACAACTGCGTAGCATGCATGATTTAAGTGAATAATTATTATTATTATTATTATTATTATTATTATTATTATTATTATTATTATTATTATTATTATTATTATTATTATTATTATTATTATTATTATACAATTTAGGTTTGGTATTCTCCTGGATTTCTTTACTAAAACAGTTTTTCTAAGATACAACTGGTGTGATGGCATTAAAGTGCCGTATGTTGCGCGTAGACCACTGAGAGAAAAAAAGGCGCTTTACGGTACCGTGGTTTTCTACCAGGTATATGAAAGCGTGTAGAAGTGTATATATTCCCAAAATTTTCAAAGAATGACCTGAAGATGTTTTTTTTTTTTCAGCTAGTTCAGAAGCAAATTGAGAAATTACTCTCTGAGCTATAAATCGCATGGCTAGTTGGTGATTCACGGTTGCACGTTTACGGAGCAGATAAAAAACCGGGTTCACGACTTGTATCTGTCTTTTTTTGTCATCCCTGTTTTTCGGCTGCGCAGTAAAGTAACATCTCGAAGCTGCCACTCCATGATCATTACGCCCGACAATAGCCGCAAGCTACGTGATATTACGCTTCAATCGATAGAGCCCCGGTGAATAAATTTCTTCCTTTCTTTATTTATTTTTCTTTCTTTCTTACTTTCTTTCTTTCTTTCTTTCTTTCTTTCTTTCTTTCTTTCTTTCTTTCTTTCTTTCTTTCTTTCTTTAGAAGAGAACACTTCATGAGCAACCTACTTTAACGTTTCTTCGAGCAAGCGCAAAAAGGAAAACAGGTGCAGCATTTAGGGTTGTTATGCTGGCGAAAGACAAAGAGGGAAAGATGTGAGAAAACAGCGGCACGACAGCAATGCAAGGGCCATATCTAAATAAACAAAAACGCACACAACTAAATGTGAAAATCAGGATGGCGTGGGAGGCGGGATGCGAGGGAGGTATAGCTGGAACGAGTGAGTCGAGGCCAGCGGAGTATACGAGGGACGGCGTTTCATCGCCGCAATGGAAGCCGCCGCGTTGCGCTGCTGCGCGGTAAAGGCGGCCGGATATCTTAGTTGGCGTTGGAGGCCAAGACCGTACACAAGTGTCTACTATTGCCCCGTCCGCTACGCACCACGGCAGCCAGCACGCCTGAACTTAAAAAAGAGTGGAAGTAAAATGAATAAGAGAGAGAGGAAGGATTGAACGAAATAAAGTAGGGACAGAGAGAGAGGGAGGGAGGGAGCAGACGTTGGAGAGGGCGATACAAGAGAGCCGGCGAGAAGGACTAATCTGGACCACCGGCAATAACACTTGACGCTGGTGCGCCCATAGAAAGGCGCTTTACGAGCGGCCGTGTTCCAGCGCCTCGGCCGCTAGCGAAACGACGAGACTCGAAACGGCGGAGCTTCCCAATGACGAGAAAGGTGGAAGCGGGGGGGAGAGAGAGCACCCGTTTGGGAAGAAAGCCAGCCGCGGACAAACCCGCAGAAAGCGAGTAAACGGCAGTGGAGAGGGGACAGTGAAGAGAGGAGAGAGAAGATGAACAAACAAGTGGACGCTCGCAGAGAGACAGATATAAAGGGAGGCGAGGGATACTTACGAACGCGAAGAAAATGAAAGCGCAATAGCGCGAACGAGAGGGTTTTGGGAGGAACGAATAAGGGTGACTTCTTTCGAGGGAAGCTGGAACAGCCACAAACACGCGGATAGAATGATGGCCAAACAACGAGGGAGGAAAAGACAGGCCCTGGAAACAAAGGGGAGAAGGACGGCCTTTCGAAGAAAGCCGTAAAGCTCTCCTGCGGTGCCATTCCTCTTCGCGTTTCTATAAGAGCACCCCCTTGCGAGACCCCCGATGCGGCACTGGGCCCGCAGTTAGTCTTCGTCCTCTCTTCACGAGCCCGCATCGCCTGCCCCTTGGGCAATTTAAATGGCGAATGAGTGCTATTCGAGATGGCAGTACGGCCTAACGGGACGATATTCTGTTGTTTGCCCTCTACGAAATGTGGAACCAATGTCCAGGGGCGAGTTCGTTAAGGGCTCGCATGCATGATCGGCTCGCTTTGTAGTTGGACCCATAAACACGGTTTTTCGCGAATGGCCTATATGGGCTGCTATGTCGCCCTCGAAACGGGGACACTATTTCGCGTAACGGCACCATACTTGTGGGCGAAGACAACCCCGTCACAGCGGCAACGACAACGAAACAACATTATTATAATAATAATAGTCATAATAATAATAATAATAATAATAATAATAATAATAATAATAATAATAATAATAATAATAATAAGAAGAAGAAGAAGAAGAAGAAGAAGAAGAAGAAGAAGAAAGAAGAAGAAGAAGAAGAAGAAGAAGAAGAAGAAGAAGAGAAGAAAGAAGAAGAAGAAGAAGAAGAAGAAGAAGAAGAAGAAACCTTATTCTATACGTTGAACAGGATGACGCAGTAACCTAGTTGCAAATGATGAGTAACAATTGCGCAGGAAATTTTTGTGCGTTGATGTGACGAGTACATAAGTTTCAAGAATGTTTTTAGGGCAAAACATACCAAAAGGAAGAAAAATCTGTGCAACGAACGGAATGTGGTTGGTGTGCTGTCTTCTACAAGACACTTATCAAATCTCGAGAGCGACGCGTCATCAGTGTTTTGATTGTTTAGTCGCGTGAATCACACCTACTACGGTACATTGGACAAAAACTTGGGTTTTTGCAAAGTGACGTTCGAAATCAACCATAATTTGCAGTGCATCAGGGTGAGATGGAGAGATTAACCAAAAGGGAAGTCAAGGAGGTAAAACAGCAAGAAAGATCCGCTCTTTTGCCCTGCATCGGAGGTAGGAAATAGAGGAAATAGAGATGACAAGGAAATAGAGCTAGGTAAAACAAAGTACATGTACAGAATTCCTGCTCTATACAACACAGAAGGACACTTGTCTACGCAACATTTCTACCTGCATGTTCACGCAGGTGGTCCATGCAGAACAAATGGGTGGTCACTGCACTGGCTATCTCTAGTCGCGAAATTCTAGTATACTATTTTTATAGCATCCAACACTTTCAGTGCACTTCTGGTAGGTGCAGCCTTCAGGCTTGACATGAAAAGTTGGACGACGTCTATGAGGGCCCACAGAATGTATATAATTTGTCTGTCTGCTTTGGGCGTCTCATTGGTTACTGCTACCGGCCCAGCGGAGGCCACGTTCTGAGGCTCTTCGTGAAGGTCGTATCGGAAGCTGAGTCCATTCCTTCGCCGAAAGAATCCGCTTTCGTTAGCAGTTGAGCCCCGTTGTGGCTTCATTGAATTACGCACAGGCTGCACGAAGAAAGACGCGCTTGATTTTGAGTCAATACGCGCCTTCTTCGACAATGCATTGTGACGCCGGCGCCAGACAGCTTCTGCAGCCGTCCTGTGCGACGACCTGTCCCGACTCATTTGTCTTAAAACTGTGATTTTTTTTATTTAAGATGAGGACTGTGTGAATGATGCATTGCAGGCCAAAGAGCAGATTGGTGCGGGCTGAAGTTTATGGTGCGAATCATGTTTTTTTTTTTTTTACGCACAACCTAAAGAGCTCGTTTCGCACTAGTTCTGGCGTCGGCGTTGGCATCATTGGTTGTGAGTGCAAAACAGTCTAGTCCATGACAAAAATTGAGAAAAATGTGAATAAAATAAATGAAAAAAATTGCCCGCAGCTTCCCTCGGGGGAACACTGAGGAGGATGCGGACCATATAATTGGTTAACGGGGTGTTAAAGTGCGACTTACTTGGGTCGATGGCTAAATTGGTTAACGTGGTTGTGAAATGGGGTGTTAAATTGCGACTTACTTGGGTCGATGGCTAAATTGGTTAACGTGGTTGTAGGAGGGGCTGTTAAATGAGTGAACACGTACACACGTATGCGAAAGGGCGGCGCTGGTCGAAGGGACGTCGATCATTGTGTTTGTGGATTCGTTGGAATTCATTTCACCGCGACCTTGGACGTCGACGCGCCGTACAAACCAACCGACGAGCGGCAACTGAGCGAGCGAGCGAGCGCCGACCTTGAGTATATATACAGCACGACGGCGCATGCACTGTCAGCTGTTGAATGTTCTCGAAGCGCGACGCCACATGCGCGTCCACTGGAGAATCAGGAGAATTGTAGATGTCGAACGCGGTGTGTAGAGGAGGAAGGGTGCACAGATGGTAGAGGAGTGAAGCGCGCGCGGTGTGTAGAGGAGGAAGGGATGCACAGATGGTGGAAGAGTGGGCGACGGCGCGACGGCGCATGCGCGCGCGTCAGCTGTCGAATGTTCGAGAAGCGGTGCGGACGGCGCGGACGGCGCACTACAAGGCGCGAGTATAAGATGCTCCGCATCTAAAAATTTTGGTTTGAAGTGGGAATACAACTCTGTCCGACTGCGTGGCAAGCATCCAAGTCATTGCTTGAAACTGTTTTGAAAAAAAAAACACCGTATGAATGTCATATAGTGACATGTTTTATTGTAGTGGCTTCTAGTAACAAATATATTCTATGGCGGAATATGGATTGTGTAACAAGTGACTTGTTGAAGCTGCCCACTTGTTACAATATCCAATGTCCGCAACTTTTGCGGGATCTTAATCAACAAGTACCCCCTCTGAGGCACCTCGGCAAAGGTCAGCTCGCCTCAGTCAAGAAATCACAAGTCCAGATAATTATTGCCGCATAGGCATGTTACGCTTGATGGAGGAACCAAAGTGACTCGATAAATACCTTGTAGAAACTAACCGGCTAGACAAGACGCTTTCGGTAAAGAATGGTACCACACTAAGTGGTCGAATACCCTGACATTTCAGTGCAACGCGGGGCCAAAGCTTACCATAATCAATTTTGTTTGCTGTGGCCTTCAACGTGCTTCCCATTGCGTTAGTTGACGCCTGAAGCACGTAGACTTTTATTTGTCAAAAGAGCTTCCCACAAATGGCTCCCTGGGCACCACGATAGTTATCTCTGGGCTGCGCTGAATAGGCGCGACCCCCCAAAATGCACTGGCGAGGCAGTGGCGTCCACGTTAGTACACCTGTGCGCAGCCCGGCATGATGGCGCTTTCTCTCTTTTGTGAAGAAGTCTATACAAGAGACTATAGATGAAATCCTCTTTCAGAATACGCAGATTATGCATCAAGTGCCTAAGTAGCGATTGTAAAATGCTGCCTGATCGTTTTTTTTTACATAACTTATGCCAGCGCTCCTAGTCTTTGCTTTTTGTCTTTGTTTTTCTTATACTTTCTTTCATCCTGTTTCTTGGTCAAGTTGCTTTGGATCAAATAATACGTTGCTAAATACGTTTTAATGAAATTGCAAGGCTTTCCCGAGAAGCACGCTTTCATAACAGCGTAGTTGCCTACCTGAAGCCAGGGTTGACTTCTCGCGATGTCCATGAGCCAAAAGAACCTGCTAGGAACGCATATTCAATGGTTGGAACAAGCGGCGTATCAAAATAATCTTGCCATATTAGTTATTATTAGGAATATGTTATAATTATGTTCCACTTGTCGCCTTTTGTTTTCGCTTATTTTCATAAGATATCCCGCATATCCTAGTATATTATAGTTTGTCGGGTTTTACACGTGAAATTACAAGATATGGTTATGAGGCATGCCGTATATAGTGGATGGCTTCAGACACTTTTTTTACCATCTTTGGTTTTTCAACGTGCACTGGCACTGCACAGTACATGGACCTCTAGCATTACGTAATGGACCGTAGTGGTCGGAACCGAGCCCTAAACTTTTGTGTTAGAAACTGAACACAGTAACCACAGCACGACAATGAGAGACTCCCACTAATATGAGGTGATTCTGTTGGAAGGTGAAAATTGTCACGGTCCCGGTATTCAGCTGCTGTGGTCTTGAACCTCCTGGGTTTAATGAAAGTTTTGATATAGGGCAACACTCTCCCAAGCAGTTTTTTATTCTTTAACCATGGGAATTCTTCATAATGCGTTTTTTTAGAAACACGTCTGTTGGCCTGTTTTTCTGCTTGGCATAATTTTCCGTTCCATTCACTTGTACAATGTTTGCGTCTGAGCGTTCATTCTTCTGTAGATTGTATACTCTATACGAGTCCAACGCGGACGGACAAAGACCACGTGCTCAAGAATGAGTGTGGGAGAGGTCTGTTCTTGTGGTACAGATGTGAAGAGGAACACGTAGACCGCCATATCGTGCCGCGCTTTTCCCAAAGCTCAGTCTGTGGGCACCCATTCACGTACCAGAGGCGCTGGTTGCAGGGAGTGAGAATAGCCGTCTCGCGCGCCGACCAGGCCATTAATTTACCCCGCTGCATTCTCTAGAGGAGCCAAGGCCTCGCAGGCCGGCTCTCCGCTTTGCAAACAGGCTCGTTTATTCACGCCACCGCCGACAACGCTATCCTCTTACGAGCGCTTAAATGACAAGGCCGTAGTTTTCCACCATGGCGGGCTGATGGGTGCGCGACCCACAGTTCCCACTGCCAAGATGGACGCGTAATGAAAGCATGATTGTTTGTCGGTACCCCGACTGGGCTAATGGTAAAGTTCGTTCAACATGAAGAAGAGCAAGGGAGTGGTGAAGCGTCCCGTGCCCTTTGACAGTTGTTACGAACTTACGCGCAACTTGGTTTTGAGGTGGAAGGATCGGCTGATGTCCATGTTGTGTATTTGCTTGGGATGCCACGAGGTGTCATAATCATTGTTGCAACGTAATATGTCTGACGCGTACTGGTGTAGAAAAATTAACCTTTGGTCACCATGGCAACAACACCAGAAAGGCTGTTTCCCCCGTTAAGTTTATTGGAAAGATGAACCACCGTGAAAAAGTGTAGAGGGTAGGGTTAGCAACATAAATGAAGACGCAGAATTTTGAAGAAGATCCAACAGACGTGTATGAAAATCTTAGCTGCTGCAGTATTAAGGCCAAGAAAACTGATAAGTTGCGCCCTAATCACCAAGTGCTTACGGTTATAAGAAGACCTGACGTTGACCTTATGGTTCTTGGACAGTGGTCAAGCTACGCACAGTTGCGTTATATTCGCGTCATGCAGCAGGCAATGTGATTTCTACTGGGTATGATTTCTACTGGGTTTCTACTGGGTTTCTACTGGGCCGTCTTCAGTTACGAAGTAGCCCCGTTTGGGGGTTTCGCCTTTGAGTCATTTTAGGCAAATGCTTAAGTGACCAATATATTTCGTTTTAACATACACTGACTAGACAAGCAACGCATTTTGTTCAATTGTGTACCATGAATAGTTTTAATCAAGTGATTCAAATGATTTGAAACCTGGCAATATTCGTTACAGGCGACTGAATGCTGGTAGCTCAGAGGCTCGTTTAGATCCTCTGTAGTTCTTCGTCTAACTTGAGTTCATTTGAGCTTGAGTCGCCAAATTGGTTGGTCACTGCAACTAGAGCTTCTTATTTTGCCGTTGACGTTCACTGTTTTCTTTTATGTATAATACCATATGACATGGCAGCTTGGACTGGACCCGTTTTTCAGTCACTCTACATATGTACGAGTACGACCACTTTGGTTCTACCTAGGCTCTTTCGGCTTAAAAAAAGTTCCTCTTTGTCTCTACCCAAGACGCAAGTTCAAAGCGTTCATTGTCGGCAAACGCAATCCACATATTGTTCGCTGTAGAGTCTGTCTTCGCTATAAAGAGCACATCACTATTGGTGGTGATGCGCCACTTAGGCTCCGCTGGTTGATAAGAAAGATGGTTAAACACAGTGACCTTCTTTATACGGCCTCAGACATGCAAAAAATCACCAGTAAGAACTTACGTAGCGACTAATGCCTTCTTTTTTTACAACGAAATGCAAAAATTGCTCTGAAATTTCAAGAAAAAAGCGCGATATTTTTCGCAAGCCGGCACTATTTTCTTTTCTAATAGCCCTTTCAAATCCCTGGAACACTGGACACTGCGTATGCAGCCCCCTGTCTAATAGCTGATTACCTTCCATGTTCTGGCATGATTCACATCGTTTACTTACGTCATACCCGATTAAAAAAACGTTATTTAAGAGAGCCGTCGGTTCTTGTAACAATGTTGCTGTGGCTAACCTATTCCCTTTTCTATCTTTCTACAGCCAGGGCGGGTCACGCAGTTGGGAGACAATGGCCACCTCCCAAAAGGTGAGTAGGCATCAATATATATATATATATATATATATATATATATGAACTTGTTGAGTTGTTGTAATTTCAGACACAGTAAATACTGATATAGTTGAAGCTTGAAACATGTCATCGTGGTGGTGTTTTTACGCATTTACATCCTCTAACAACACGTAAACAAAAACTGTATACTATTCCTACAAGTCAAGTCACAAACACACTTCTCGCAATACGCGCATAAGCTGTAAAAGGTCAGCGACGAAGGCGCGAGTGTTACTAAAATAATAAAAGGAGACAACTCGTATAGACCACCACAGAAATTACTTGCAAGCATAGGTCGGCGAACTCACTCATTAGCCGACTCACTCGGACTCACTCAGACTAGGATCAAGCCGTGAGCCTAAGTCTAAGTGAGTCCGGGTGAGTAATATTTTGTTGAGTTTGAATCTGAGTGAGTCCAAAGCGCAAGCTATATTTCTTGAGTGAGTCTGAGTGAGTTCCAGTTATGTTGGCCAGCCTATGCTTGCAAGTATGGCAAAATGTCGCAGACTGTCAAAGTGTAACAAATGGACAATATATTTATAAGCTTTCGGAATTTCACCTAAGTATCAGCTTGTTTCCGTGCATCAACGTCCTCTTAGCAACCAAGCCAACGTGTCGTCGGCTTTGCGACCTGTCACTTCGTGGCAATTGATTTCTATTCCGCAAAATGTCTGCATTTTGATTGATTGATATGTGGGGGTTAACGTCCCAAAACCACCATATGATTATGAGAGACGCCGTAGTGGAGGGCTCCGGTAATTTCGACCACCTGGGGTTTTTTAACGTGCACCCAAATCTGAGTACACGGGCCTACATTTCCGCCTCCATTGGAAATGCAGCCGCCACAGCCGGGATTTGACCCCGCGACCTGCGGGTCAGCAGCCGAGTACCTTAGTCACTAGACCACCGTGGCGGGTCAAATGTCTGCATTTTCTTGATGTGGAATGGTCTGCGATAGCGTGATACCATGATTCTCAATCATCGTCAATAATAACAATGGTCGTCAAAGTGCTATAAACTACTTTTTGAAGCGGCGAAAACTTCACCATGACAGCGCAGTTAAAGCCTGCAACTGGTTTACGACATGTTCTGTTTTGCACTCCTCCTTCCACTACGCCACCACCTACAAAACCGCCAAGCCGTCGTTATAAGTTGTCATATATCATGATGCCATCAGTCCACCTCTACATCACCGGCCTCATACAAGACGCCAGGCGAAGAAGAGGAAACAAGAACAACCAGTCCCCGACACTGCACTGCTTGCACAGAGAACAGTCAAAGCCATGGGTTATTCGTGTAGAAACACTTGCACACCATGAGTGCAAGGCATGTATGGCGCTGGACAAGATGTTCAGTGTCACATATGTCTTCATGACGATGTGTTTCGAAAGTTCAAATGTGAAAGTGGGATCTTATGGCCAATCAGTTCTGCGCACGTCCACGGGAATCTTCTAAGGAAACTAAATACATCACTTCAAGTTCAATGTGTATCACTGTAAGTACATGCACCTACACGAGAACTGAGAACAGCGCAAGGAAATAAAGTGTTTTGCAGATGTTTATGTAAATATCAGTACTTGAAGCGTCAAACAAAAATAAAAGCTGTACAAATTGGTATAGGTACATTAGCTGCCTATTCCTGGCATTGTCAGGTGAAAAGCAGACATTAAAGCGGGAAAAACCACGTTTCGGGGCGTACATGCTCCTCAGTTCATCATTATTACGACCCCCCCCCCCCCCCCCACACTTCACTGCCCCGGGTCTGCTGGGTGACGAACATTGGTTCTAGTCGACGGTTCTTCTTGGACACGGGGACAGTCATACCGTGCGATGAACAACGTCGCCATGCTCGACATTGATGCAGCCATATTGGTTGCCGTGGCAACAAACCCATGAGACTTTTAAATTGCCGCTTCACGAGTGGTGCTAAGGCAAATAACTGTGGAAGCCACAGCAGCCGTCATTACTGTGAGCACACACATGCACACATGAAACCATCACTCATCTACAAAACGCGCAGATGTTTGAACAGTGAAGCGTACAGCTGACAGGTGGCCAGGCCATAACTCATGCTACACCTCCGCAGGGCCGCGCGAATCAGCGAGAAAGAGACTGGGGTAAAGAGAGAACCCTCACGGCGAATTGCATGAAGGAAAGCACACCAGCTCGTCACTTGAAAGCACCCACCGAATCAAAACTTCACGGCTGCACTTGACTTTCAAGTCAAACCCTCTGGAACAAATATCTTCCTACTTGACCTCCTATCAAAAAATCCCTTGCTGCATGACAACCAAATTTGGCATGATCACTCCACAAGACAATCGAAGCACGGACTGTTCAATTGCCTGTGATGGGAAAGAGTGTAAAACTACGAATGCCGGTAACTTGGAACACTTGGAATGCCAGACAAGTAAAGTATCATTTCGAGTAGAGCCGCAGGAAGCATGCACTGAAGGAAGCTTTGAACCTTATTCTCTGTTTGGAATAAAAGAAGAGAGACTTCAATGGCTAAATTTTTGCTTTGTCAGACACAACAAAGGCTTGACTGTCTGTTACTTTTCATTACTGTCCTCTCTCTGCCGTAGAAAGGTCACACCCTTTGAAAATGGAGAACTGGGAACGGTCTGAGTGATTACCCGACACCCGAGTTCAAGGCGGTACAGGAAGATGCCATGTACAAAGAAGCTATTTAGATAAACTTGTGTATAGGTATATGGCTGAACAATTCCAATCTCTGACAGTGGTCTGGAAGGCGTGGAGTTTTTATAACGACTAGCTCTTGCAGTTTTACGGATATAATGTCTACGTCCGAATTACCTAGGCAAAAGTGCAGAAATTCTCCGTATAGAACAGAGATAAAGGTCATGCGTCATTTAAAACCATGATTAGGACCATGCTGATGCTGCGCTCTCGCACAGCTTCCTTCGCTGACTGCGCCACCAGTTTATGCAACCTAGGCCATCACGGCTGACTTCCTAAGTTGACTGTTGATTTGAGGCGTGTGCAGCACAAGTTATGAATAATAGCGAAGAAAAAAAACTCACCACAACGTTGTCTACCCGAGTTAGGTATATACAGCGCAAGCTTAATTTGAAATCAACATTATTGGATTTCAAACGCAGAATTGTGGAATCATATAGATTCTGCAACCCTCTGATGCTAAGCGCGTGAGTGTTCGGCGGCCACTACCTATATATATATATATATATATATATATATATATATATATATATATATATATATATATATATATATATATATATATATATATATATATATATATATATATATATGTATATATATATATTATATATATATATATATATATATATATATATATATATATATATATATATATATATATATATATATATATATATATATATATATATATATATATATATATATATATACACACACGACTACGCTTGTAAAAATACCACGCCCGGACCCAGCAGTCAAAACAACACACACTTTGTTAATCAAGTCAACACTGACATGATTTTGCAGATTTAAAAAACAAAATTCATCTGAAACATTCATTCGACGTTATGCAAGCAAGACAGTCCACTTGATTATCTATGAGTGTGCCGGGATTACAGCCGATTCCCTCGCGAGTGCGTCCCCTGTAGTCGCCATTAGCCCACCCACGTAGGATTTTTTTTTCCGGTCTGAGCCTTCACTGGAGCATGGTTTATGTAATTGTGCATTGCACATCTTGCTGCGCTATGGGAGAGCTGAGTGCCACGGGTGCAAATGCCGAGCCTAGCCACGCAGTGTACGCATGCACGCATGGCATGAATACTCCAGCGTACACGCGCCAGTCGGCAACCGCACGGCCACTTGATCAGCCCTATGCGCGTGGAAACCACATTACATGGGGTCTGGATTCGTCCAATTAGATTACAACGGCAGCGCGTTACGCAGAAGCGCTAATTTCCGGAGAGTGCGCATATACAAGGCGAGGCCATCTGGGGCTCGTTTTTTCGGCTTTAAAGGGCGCAGCGAAACCACGCTTACAAAAATAAGATAAACAACACAGATACGGAAGATAAGCAACACAGAAGGAAAGAAAAGTGGTGTGAGGAAAATACGAAGAGGAGGGGAAACATGAGGCCGCCAGCAGCACGGAGCCGCTGAGTATTGCGAAACATTATCCGCGGTCCCCCGAAAACCGCGAAGAGCGATGTGGCGCGCGCCTGTGGTTGCAAGTATTGCGGCACAGCGCGCCCCTGATCGTGTGAACTCGGGTTTCTGGCACGCTCGGCCTGCGCAGTGTCAAAACGATCTCTGCGTATATCAGTCGGCTAATTTGGAGGAGTGCACGCCAGTTCCACCGCCGTCCTTGCTTGTGGGGCAAGCGTGGAATGAACGACGAATATGCGCCGTAACAAGCTCGGAAGAACTGTGCGTCATGCTTGCTTAACAAGACCTTCTCCGATCTATTAGTTGTACTTTCTGCATTCCTTTTTTTTTGTTACTTTCCGCTGAAGGGTCCGTTGCACCGAAGCCACGAACACGTGTCATTCATCGTTGTACAGTACAAAGCATTCGAAATAGGTGTCCGATACGTGTATATCGAATTCTAGCCAGTTGCATATACGTATGCGGCTACGCTTAGTAAAATAGTGCCATGTGGTCGCCATCGCGAAGAGATGGCAGTCAGGCCGAATAGGGAACTTTCAAATAGGGGCCCCAAAGAAATAGCGTCGAGGCCACTGCGCATTCGCAAAACGCAAACAGCGTTTGGGTATTGCGTTTGGGGACGCTATTTCTGAATTTAGCGGGACCCCCAAAGCCTGCCCCAAAATGTTTGCGACCAACACTCATGGCGGCATGCACTGAGAGGGCGGTTCTCGACGTATTCATGGCAGATAAAAGCCGATAAATTTGGCTGATAAAAGCTCGCTTGGTTTATTTGAGACATAAAAGTTGCGTTTTTATGTTTACAAAGAACAAAATCGATGTTTATTTTACCCTTCGTGATTGAAAGGAAAGCTCCTGAACTGAAAGTGAAAAAAAAAAAAAGCTTGGCAAACACTCTATACTTCTTAGATATGGCACGAACGAGTATATGCTCTCTGTGTCTGTCTGGCCAATTATGTGCTTGTATGCTGCATCTAAATGAAAAACATCCCACAACTCTCCTTAATTATTGTGTGTCCTGCGTGTCTGTTCCGCACTGCTGGTTTATTTTCTTCCTTTTTTTTCATAACGTACTCGCAGTGCAGGTTTAAGAATTACAGTATTAACTTCATCGGTACTCCGGGCGTAGGGCACAACTTTGCGCCAAACATTGTCACCGAAAAACTATCAATTTTTTAAGCAGCTCATCTTTGGAACCTACACCTTCTTTGTTTTTTTTTTCTCTCGCAGCGTTTATAGATAAAACAGCCACTTGCCTCGTTATACGGGATGGCGTTCGAGAATAATTGTAGGTGAATGCGCGATTCGAGCACAAAATGAGAGGTGTGCATATCGCAATGCACTAGGACGACGGCAGAAGGAGGGGGGAGAACGATTATACAATAGGAAATGAATAGAAAAGTGAACCCCTCAACTGTCTCCGTCAGAGTGTGACACCTCAGCAGTCGTTCATCAGGGGAGGGATAAGGCGGGAGATTGCGAAAGATGTAAAGATTGAGAGACGATTAGGGAATTTCGCTGACGGGTACCAATCGGCGAGTGGTCGTCGAAAACAGAACATCGTGGACGGGACAACCGTCAGCCGTGGAATCAACAAGCGTCTTGTCTACGACATTTCGTGAACCCCCTGCATCAGAAAGCTGTATACTTTATACTAGTATGGGAATTTGTCTTTAATTTTATGGGTGTTTGTTGCCCCTTTTCGTGTGTTCTTCGCTGGCCTCCTCAAGCACGAGCATGATTAGTCGCTCAGTATCCATCTATATGTAAAGCATTCGAGTAAGCTTTCATCATTCGTTCTTTCATAATCATGCATACTTTGCAAGCATAAGTTGGAACCCTTTGTCTTGTTAAATCTTCTTCAGGCAGTTTGATTTCGTGTACTTACGTCTAGCGAGAGTAAACGGCAGCGCAGAAGATTGGTACGGCAATTATTTATACAATAAACCGTGATACGCATTCCAACGGAAGACCACTATGTCAAAACTTTCAAGAAAAAAAATAACAAATGAAGTATGGAGAAGTGGCTGGGACACGAGCATCATCTCTTTGTAACAGCTTCGCAACGCTACCCAAGGTCGATGCGCCTTATCACGTCACAGATATCATCGCAAGGACGAGAGGGAGATTGGCGAGACGATATAGTAATCCTCGATGATATTGCGTTGACGCGAGTGAAATCCCTTCACGTCAGCCGTGGAATCCGAGCGTCGCTCGGTGGGCCTGCCTGCCACCAATTGGGCAGGAGCAATCCCCGCGAGACAAAAGGGAGAAGAGCTCGCGGCCGCTCATTTTCAGGGACCCGCGCCGAGATGATCCCGATAATAACATTTTGGGGAAAAGAGGGATCGTTGGCGTCCTGCGGGTACAGCCCTCTGGGACCACGCGTGGGATGTGGATAGCAGCCGAGCTGTACCGAGAATCCAAGGCGCGAGAATAGAGGGGAAAAAATGAATGGGGGCGTGATTTCGGCAGCCTCCTAATCTCACACGCTTTACCTCCTCTTATCTTCTTCTCCGCCAGCATTGTCCTCGTTCAATTCGTTTGTCGCAACTTCTAGAAACAAAATCAAGGGCCATTTCAGAGGAATTATTTTTATCTCTGGGAAATGAATTGACTGCGAGAAACGTGTAGTAAAATAATCTGCTCAATCACTGGTCAGGGCTGTGGGCCGTAATGCAATGTTTATGATACTCCTAATCATCCGTTTCATTGTCGGATCCCCCACACCCTCGCCTATAATAAAAGAAATGAGACTGCCCCGTTACGACAAACATTTGTCTTCATGCTTTGTGTCTTAACGTTGGCGTGTTCTCTTGTGTATTCTCCACCAAATTTTCTCCAAGATGGCGGAAAAATTGGCATCGAGGTCAGTTTTTTAAACTTTCTTTGGGACTGCCATATTGGACGGTAATTTCAGTGAGCCACGCATAACTTCACCAGTGTTTTGATCTAACTTTAGTTTACTTCTTCTTCATCACATTCTCTTTTCAAATATGCTATTCTTGTGGTCCATGTACGATACCAATTTCTTGAGTGAAATAGAAAAAATTGCTTTTAACCACCGCAGTCATCAATTGGGACGAACTGCCAGTAATTGTTTTACTGCTACATACTTTTATGTCGAGGCGCTGCAATATCAACTTGAAAAGAGCTAATAGAACAATGCTTCGTAAATATTCTAGCTGGTTCTTTTGATGATACATTAAGTGCCACCAAGTTCGAGATTCAAACGTGTTAAGGTTCTTTATGAAGCTGGTTCATTCATCGGCTTCAAACACGTAAAGCAGTTTTATTGGTGCAGCAAGTTGTTACGGAGATGAAGTGAAGGAAAACGAAGAGGCATAAACAGCTGACAGGTGCGCGAGTATGTCAATCGACCATCGTAACTCTTGCCTATGCTTTTACTCTGTAAATATATTTTGCTCTTATGCCACCAATGCCGTAACATATTGGTGGAGGTACTGGGTACAACATCAGGCAACGGAGTTCCGCAGCGGACGTCGCATCGCTTTCCCAGCTATGGCGAACGTTGAGCATTCCGCGTCAACGTCAGCGTCTTCGTCGAACACGGCGTCGCCACCGTACGTTTTCACGCCACTTAAGGATCCCGGTACATTCTGCAGGACTGATGACATCAACGTTGACGATTGGTTGGCCATGTTCGAACGCGTGAGTGGGTCGAACAGATGGGATCCCACACTTCAGTTGCCTAATGTGTTATTTTACTTGAGAAGCACAGCCAAGGTGTGGCATGAAAACAACGAAGAACTCACAAGCTGGTACCAATCAAAGAAAAGAAGCGAGAGGTGTTAGGCAAACCCGCCAGATAGTATGATCGTCGCCAAAAAGAAATTTGCCTGCCATGCCCAATTCTCCACGAAGTCATACCTCTCATACATTCAAGACGTGCTGGCCCTCTGCCTAAAGGCCGACAGTGACATGACGGAAGGTTTTAAGGTGGGACATGTGCTGAAAGAGATCGCCAACGACGCATTCAATGTCCTGATGTGCAAGGGCTGTTCAACCGTGGACGCGATCAAAGAGTTTCATGAGTTCCAGCAAGTGAAAAGTCGCCGCGTTTTCCAACCATTCGCTAGACTTCCAAACACCGCTGCAACGTCGTCTTACGAAGATCATTCCGCAAAACGACGTTCATAGCCCCAGGAAGACCATACAAGCTTTGTTCGTCGAGAACTAGAAGCAATTGCGCCCTCGGCGTTCTGTTCGCGCAACACCGATGCCACTCCTGCTACCGTTCCTCTTGTTCAAGCCAGCATGCACCAGGAGCTTCAAAACATCGGAGCGCATTCCGTGTGCCCTGTCACCGCGCCCAGAGTCAATGAACACCCTTTTGCGGTGCCCTCCCCCACCCGATGGTTTTCTCCACGCACTCGCGACCCGGCTGAGTGGCAAACTGCGGATGAGCGCCCTATATGTTTCAACTACCACTGCGTTGGACATATTTCTCGTTACTGCCACAACGCATGGTCCTCGGCACCTCGCACAACGACCAATATGACCCGTTTTGATGGTATACCACCCGCCCCTTTTCACCTGCCCATGAGTCCAATGCCGCTGAGTATTCTTGGAACACTTGGTATAGCCGCTCGCCTTCACCACGTGGGCACCAGTGTCGTTCGCCGCAAACACGTAGCCCATCGTCCCGTTCGCCGCAGCCACGGCACTTCTCATCCCCGTGGCTTCCGGCCGCACCGTCTCAAGAAACTGAGAAATGCAGCCCCCGGAAATGGTGCCGCATTGATAACTTCCGCAGCAAATCCTCCAACCGTTCCCAACACTCGAAGTGTAATAGACGTTGAAGTAGACGGCGTACGTGTACAAGCACTTGTCGACACCGGCGCAAGCATTTTGGTCATGAGTTCAAGCCTATACGCACACGTTTAAAGGAAGTTCTGACACCAGTGGCTGCACAAACACTCCCTGTGGCCGATGGCCGCACGCCGATGGTTCTTGGTCTGTGCACTGCCGCTAAAGTATAGTCGACCACACTACTTTTGTCATTTTAGCCGTGATTGACCACTGCCCTTAGGACGTTATCCTAGGCGTGGATTTCTTGTCGAATCATTGTGCTCCTATTGATTGTGCTACCGGCATCCTTCAACTAGAGCTGCCTCAGATAGTCGCTGAACCCCACACTGCTCCGCCGCCCCTGTGCTCTATTGAGCATGTACGGCTGTCACCTCAGGCAACCACCTGCGTCGTTTTCACCGCACAGTCACGGGTTCCCGATGGTCAATATGTCCTCCTTCCCCTCGTCGACGTCCTTTTGATCCACAACATTGCCATTCCATATACGCTTGCGACTATCACTGATAACCGCACCTCGCTCCCACTTCTAAATTTCAGCTTGTGCCTTCAAGTGCTTCCTCGTGGTGTATTCTTGGCCAATATATCTTATGCTGACAAATTTGAAATCGCGGCTCTCTCCACCGAGACTGATTTACTGCAATCTCTGGTAGCTAACAGTATCTGTTCTCTGCCGGATCGTTTCTCGAAGATGATTGCACCCGACCTCAACCTTGTGCAAACCATTGACATCCGTCCCTTTCTCGCGTCATATACCGACATTATTGATTTCGGCAACAAAACTCTAGGGCAAAAATCCGCCGTTCAGCACAGTATATGAACAATGGCGACGACAGTCCTAGTCGCTGACGCCCCTATCGTGTCTCCCACTGAGTGCAGAGTAATCCAAGCGGAAGTTGACAAAATGTTCAGCAAAGGTGTCATAGAATTATCAAAAAGTTCTTGGGCGTCCCCTGCCGTCCTTGTGGAGAAAAAAGACGGTGTATACCTGACACTTCTGCGTTGGCTATCGCCACCTCAACAAGATCACGCGAAAAGACGTATACTCGCTACCGGGCATCGATGACGCGTTGGACTGCCTGCGCGGAGCTATATACTTCTAGTCTATTTATCTCCGGTCCGGCTACTGGCAGATATCTGTAGATGAAATGGACCACGTGAAGACGGCCTTCATTGCGCCTGATGGTTTATACCAGATTCAGGTCATGCCTTTTGGACTATGTAACACCCCTGCGGCATTCGAACGGATGAGGGACTCTCTCCTGTGCGGTTATAAGTGGTCTACTTGTTTCTATTACATAGACAATGCGATAGTCTTTTCATCTACTTCCGACAGACACCTGACGCGTCTCGCTGCAATCCTCGCAGCCTTCTGAACAGCTGGGCTACAACTGAATTTTAAGAAATGTCAGTTTGGCCGCCACCATATTACTATTCTGGGCCATCTTGTAAACACCGATGGCATCCAAATAAATCCCGAAAAAATCCACGCTGTCCGCTGCTTTTCGGTACCCTGTTCTACAACTGACGCCCGGGGCTTCATCGGCTTATGCCCGTACTTTTGTCGTTTTGTGAAAAACTTCGCCGACGTTGCTAGGCCACTCACAGATTTGCTGAAGAAAGATACCACATTCTCATAGGGCCCTGAGCAGGCTGAAGCTATCACCGCTCTCATCAGATGCTTAACTATGCCACCCATACTTGCCCACTTTAATCCTTCTGCTGCCATCTCATGAATGCATTTGCGTTTTTTTTTCTTTTTTTAAATGCGAAGCATTTCTTAGCAAACTTCGGCGACATTGAGCGTATCTATCTATCTATCTATCTATCTATCTATCTATCTATCTATCTATCTATCTATCTATCTATCTATCTGTCTATCTATCTATCTATCTATCTATCTATCTATCTATCTATCTATCTATCTATCTGTCTGTCTGTCTGTCTGTCTGTCTGTCTGTCTGTCTGTCTGTCTGTCTGTCTATCTGTCTATCTATCTATCTATCAATCTGTCTGTCTATCTATCTATCTATCTATCTATCTATCTATCTATCTATCTATCTATCTATCTATCTATCTATCTAATCGCTTTCGTTTGGGTGCTCTCGTGGTCACCCCCTTAACTTGGCGTTAACCAAAATTAGCATTGGAGGGTAAGATGATTTCACGAATATGACGCACTGGTCAAGACATGATTATGTCACAATCCCATTGCGTACGTCGTCAAACACTTCCCGCCAGACAGTGGCACATACCCACGGGCGAGTATGTGCCGCTGGCATGCGGGTATGTGCCACAGGTGATAGCCACTTCTACCCAGGAGCAACGAGAACACACGTGGGCAATTTTAACGCGCGAGCGTTAAGAAATACCCGACATCGGTAGCGTCAACCTGATGAGTGCAAAGAATAAATGTCAGGGCGCTAGCTGGAATCGAATCGAAGCATTTTGCGTGCCAGTGAAGCATTTTACCACAGAGCTACGAAAGGTCTTACTTTTCAAGTAGGCGCTAATCTTCATGAAACTTCAATAGTGGTTGCAGTGCTGCCTACCCAATTTTATAAACTTTACATATTTACTCCTTTCATACAGCCGTCACGTCGGGTTAACTTCAATTGTGGTTAGTTGCCATGCGCCAAAGTTGATTTATGTATAGCAGTGTCCAGGGCCAGCATCCTCGCGAGCATCAGGGCTTTATATCAGCTTCTGGTGTTGCTAATACACATGTTCTATTTGACATCATAGGGCGAGTGTAAACAACTGGCTTTATAAACATCTGCAATTCTTCAAAAAATGTCTGTGGATGCAACTATAGTACATATACTTAGCGTCATTTCATGACGTGTCGCTCAATAGAAAAAAATGCAACACGTCATGAAATGGCACTAAATATATCTACAAATGTTGCAAGCACAGACATACGTTGAAGACTTTCAGATGTTTATATTACCAGTTTTTTTAACTTGCGCAACGATGCCAACTGTAACATGCGTATTAGCCACACCAGAAGCTGATATGAAGCGCTGATGCTCGCGAAGATACTATAGTCCTGGACACTGCTACATAAATCAACTGCAGCACATGGCACCTAACCACAATTAACGTTAACCCGACTTAACGGCTGTATCAAAAAAGTACATACGTAACGTTTATGAAATTCGGTACAGCAGCACTGCCAGCACTATTAATGTTTCAAGAAGTTTTGCGTGTATTTGATAAGTATAGATCCGAGACCTGGTGTAGCTCAGTGGTAGAATGCTTCATTGCTACGCAGAAATCTTTGGTTCGATTCTAGCTGGAACCCTGACATTTGTTCTATGCCTTGTTCGGGTCGACACTATCTTTGTCGGGTATTGCTTAACGCTCACGCGCTGAAGTTGCCCCTGTGTGTTATCGTCGTTCCTAGATAGATACTAAGTGTCAATCACTTGTGGCACATATACGGATACTAGCGGCACATTCCCACCTGTGGGTATGTGCCACTGTCTGGCGGGAAATGTTTCAAGACGTACGTGACAGGATTGTGACATTATTCATGTCTTGACCAGCACGTCATATTCGTCAAACCATTTTATCTTCTCGTGCTAATTTTGGTTCACGCCAATTTAAGAGGATGACCATGAGAGCACCCAAACGTAAGCGGCTAGATAGAGACGCTCAAAGTCGCCGAAGTTCGCCAAGAAATGCTTCGCATTTTAAAGCCTAATGAAAGCCAGCAGGCAATGAAGCTAATGAAAGTATGGGGGACGTCAACAGTACTCTTTGAATTGTATTGTGGGAATTGTCGTATAGATGAGAGGAAAAAGAAGCGGATGAAAAAGACATGGGACCGGATGAAAACGGTAGGGTCCGAACCTGCAACCTTCAGATAACGTGCCTGATGTTCTGCAAATTGAGCTGCGGTGGCAGTCCTCGTACCATTCACCAGAATTTATGTGCATGCATTCTGGAAGTGTTTGTCAGCACCGCTCATAGTCATGACGGCGAGTGTGTAACACTCTTTGCAATTTGGCGTTACGTAGCACGCGATCCTTTGACGATCGGAGGACATCTTAGCAATAAACATTCGCATACCGCCTGAACACCTAGAGTATACCGGGAATAGACGCTTCCTATAAATTAACACTACTCGAATGTGCATTGATAGCGATTGTCTTCGTAGTGCGTAAGACATATCGTCAAACGCACTAAGTACGCAGGTAACACACAAAAAATGATAAAAATTCATCATCCCGATTTCCCACAATGAAACTAGAGCTTTAAAGATTAAGCAAATCTTTCATTGAGACCATCAAAACCTCTTTTAGGAGTCGCATATTTTGCTAATGTCCAGCGTCCTTGACCATGACCCTGTTTCCACCCACGAAAAAAAAAACTCTTTCCAAGAATAAGCTTCCTTAGGACCAAAAAAAAAAACGTGGCGGATCCTCCTATATAGGAATCGGTATAACACGAAAGTGAACTGTGTCTTTACAGAGGTAGTTGAGCGTTTATTGTGCATTGTTTCAGTAACAAAAACAAATTGCAAAGTCATGTTAAGAATGGCAAGCAGCTCTAAAATTGAAGCGCACACCTCAAGCAGAAAGCACGCACAAACTTAGCATACACAGGCCGAGCGTGGATTAACAACTGTCACAGATCGACACTGACATCTTCAAACAGAAAGAAATATGCCCGAAACGAACGCAAAAGAATACAGAAGACAAGCGCGAACAACTGTCAGAATTCTTCCTACTTCGTACGTTAGCAGCGCGCTCTTTTTGTAAACACGGCCGCGGCAGCGAGTGAGGTGACCTTCATCCTCTTCCTAATTACGATTCTGATAAGCGGAAGCGCAGGAAAGACCATGCTCCGTAGAGGCGGCGCTTCGTGAACGCGACGACGTTTACAGCGCGCCAAACGCGACCCCGTCGCACCATCTCGCCACTGATAACGAAAACATAGCTCTGAGAACTGCCAAACAGCGGATGGTATATATATATATATATATATATATATATATATATATATATATATATATATATATATATATATATATATATATATATATATATATATATATATATATATATATATATATATATATATATATGACCTGCCTTTAGTTCCCCCAATAACGTACGCTTTGTGGCGTAGTGGTTAGCGCCGTGCACTGTGAATTGAGAGATTTGTGGTTCAATTCTGCGCTACAGATACTTGTCTTTAAGTTTGTTTTTCTTTTCAATCTGTTAGTACGTAATTTACAACGTAATATCCGTGACGTAAATATGCCAGCCGAGCCGTGCTGGATCCCGGCATAAAACACTTTCGTCTTAAAAGAAACATCAGTGTTTTGTTTCCCACGACACCTTCGCGATGGTTAGGGTGGTCGTATACAACCTTGTGCACACAGTGTACATCTGATAATTGTCGAGCATTTTAACCAGCTGCCAAAGACCGTACTACCTCTGTGAAGGCTGCTCATACCCAATGAAATTTTAACGCGATAGCGTTAAAAACTTCATTTCACAGTAATTCCAGCGCAGGCGTGGTTGGTTGAGAATAAATAATAAGCGTTGTCTTTAAGCGAGAAATCGAAATGGATGCCAATAGATAAATGATAAAAGATATTTGATTCAACTAGAAATCAAAGCAAGGCCTTCTGCGTGGCAAGCAGATGTTCTACCGCAGAGCCACGCCCATGCTTGAACTTGCATGAAAAAAAAAAATACACCATATGAATGCTAGGTAGTGTGAGGAACGTCATTAACCCATGTACTTTGCGCGGCTGAAGCGTGAAGTTTCCCCAGGCTTCCAAATATATCAGTTGCGCAACGAGTGAGTGCTTTTAAGTACTACATATATTAAAGCACATTCTCGGATCGCTTGAAATGGTCGATGTTACGCGCACAAACATTTATCACCGAGCGGCATGAGTGAGCTGTCCAATGAGACGCGAAGCAAGGCTACTTATTGAGAATGTATTTTCAAATGGGCGCGATGACCCTTTCGTGTTCTAATCTTGAAGGCGACGCTCACTAGTCTCCCCAATTTTTCTACAAAGCACATTGTCCTCTGCAGAACAAAGTAATGGTTGAGTTACTGAACAATTTGCATTGAGTTTCACCAACAAAACTATGCTATTGAGAATCGTGAATAAAAATAATGAGGTCATGCGTCACTGCTAAATCAACGCTTTAAGCAGCAGCGATTCCCAAAGACTGACAAATAAGTGAAACGAAGGTATATTTAGAACGTGAGCGCAAAAAGAAGAGTTCACTAAACAGCCGTATTGTGTGGGTGTGGATGGTTTAACTTGCGAGTGTGCTCAGACATCAATATGTGTGGTTTGTTTATTTTTCTTTGTCATTTTTCCTCTTAGCCCTTGCAATCGTACGTAGCTGGAAACGTGGGTCACGTATTGCGTAAATGTGCGCACCTCGACTGAATGGCATAAATTCCGCTTTGACAGGTTTTCCGTCGACTTTGCCGTGCTTCGCTTGGCCCCTGCAACCAACATGCGTCTTGCCTGGCTTGCACGCGCTGCGCAAAAAGTGCTCCTCAGGGAGGGAGGCTGGGTCGGTCGCGGGAGCCGAGTTGGCATGGCCGACTGTGCGGGCATGGGGAAAAGCCTTCTCCCTTGCTTCCCTAGGGGAATCTGGGATGCCGCGGGCGCATAATGCGCCGTCCAGCGTTGAGCGCAAAGGGAATCGGCTACAGAATGATGGAGCAAAGGGAAGGGAGAGCAGCGCTGGGGGATGGCGGACAGCGGGTCGACGCTGCTTGAAGAGCGGAGGGTCCCACGCTCGTTGCGCTGGAGGCGTATCCCGAAAGGCTGGCATCTCACAATTTCTCCTTTTATCCACCTTGTGCTTCCTCTTCTGGCTTTTCACTCATTTTCTTCTTTTTTTTTCTGCATGTTCCTTCGCACTGCGCTCGAACCGTCGTAATGGGTTTAATTAAAGCGGTGTTGTTCAAGGCACCCCTGGGAGAAGTGTTGAAGACAATCCCCCGCCCTTCCTCAGCGCCTGACCTGCTGGGTAGAGCACCGTGCAGCTACTATCGCAAACTCCTCTCCAGCCAATCTACTTTTCCCATCCCATGCGCTTTGTAAACTTTCCTCCTGTTTCATTTGTTTCTACCTCTCTCTCTCTTTTATACTCGCTATTCTCCCTTGGCGGCTTCCCCTCCTTCTTATCGGCGACGAAACTCGAGCAGATTATTCGTGCGTCCCGTGTTGGAGCAATCTAAGCCAGTTTGTATTTTTTTATTTGGATTTGTTTCATGTTATGTTTCCACCTAGTTCCGAAGAGAACGCCTATTATTCTTCTTCGAGGGTTTTTCTTGGCCATTCTCTTCCTCATCACTTACGACTGAGGTGTCAAGGGCGTCGTCCCGGGGCGTTTGGAAAATTCGGTAGCTTGCCTTACTCTTCGTTTTGCTCCTCTTCTCTGAGTGGCGCCCAGGGAGAGGTTCTTATCTGCGTAGGTTCTGACACCGACTGAGCACCGGCAGCCGCGACGCGACGCACGTCGTCCTATTTGTCACGCGGTGGAAGCAATTTGTCGTCCCCGCGAAGCACGAGTACCTCTCCCGCTTCGTTGCCGCCCTGGACGAATCGTATTTGTCTTTGGACTTTATCGGAAAGGCCCGACACCTTTGCTGCTTCTCGAAGATTTATAATTGGCTTCCACCACGGAGAACGTTGCAGCTCTTTTCTGAGCCATTGTCCTCAGAAAGGCTGTCGTGTCCGCTCTTTCTCTCGCACTCTCCGCCTACCTCAATGCGTGTGGGAGACTTCGTAAAGCTGGACGGTGCTTTGCCTTTCCCGTCTTACTTTTTCCCTTCCGCTTCCACATTCTTTGTTTGCACACCGTATCTCATAAGTAAACTGTCCCTCCAGGTATGTTATTCAGTTTGCTGTGAGTGAAGGACACAAATGCTTAATTTGGGGATACCTGCACCTCGAATACTGCGCGTGTAAAACATTCTTCTCGAATCAAGCTCTTCACTTCTTTTAGGCATGTGACCCTCATTATTTTGACTTTTCTGTGGAAATCAATAACAGGTCCCACCTGATGGTGCCAACATCTTCCAAGCACCTCATATTTAAAAAAAACATCAACACTACTTTTTCAGTAATGTTTGTTTCTCTTCACATAATGATGTTCAATGTTAAGGCTAAAAAACCAAGGCAGAGTAGTGTCACTTCTCACGCTTACACCTCAAGCTCATGCAAAACAGTGGGGGAATGCTTTAGCCGCTTCTGCCGATGCACCCCTTGTGATAGCTTCAAAGCCTCTTCCGGTCCTACAGGCGTTTACGCTAGCGTATGATGTTTCCGCATAGGTTAGGGTGGGGTAAATTGAGACAGGGGGCAAAACGCGACATTTCCACTTTGCTGGCTTTTCTAGCAAGTAAAAAAAAAAAGTGATTTTCCCTTTTCTCTTTTCCAGCGATAAGGGCTTGTAGTTGTCTGCCTTTACATGTGTAAAAGTTGATGATTGCTTGCAGCGTTCGCGCGGGAAAAATTACCCGGCTAGTGTGAGTGCGTCGGGGACCCATCAAAAAAGGGGTGAAATTGCACTCAACCAAATTTGGGATCCATGCATGAAGCTGCTCCGACGTCAGTACAACATCGTAAATACTTGTTTGTAACTTTATACTTTTAGCTACTGATCACCAAACGTTTGGCACGTTTTAGTCGGTTGGTTCTTAAACCACTGTCACTTATATTCCTAATATCTGTTCTGCGTTTCTGGATTGATATAAACTGTCAATCACCTATCTTGAACCCGCGTACCGGAGCCCGTAATATACGGGTATACATGAGTCACATGGGCCAGGAGAAAAAGGTTTAAAGACGTACGCGACAGGATTTTTACGTTATTTATATCATGAAGAGAAAGTCATATCCGCCAAAGCCTCTTACCCTCCCACGCCGATTTTGGGCAGCACCAGTTAAGCAGCCGATCACCAGAGCACCCAGACGTATTGATTGATATGTAGGGTTTAACGTCTCCAAACCACCATATGAGTATGAGAGACGCCGTAGTGGAGAGACGCCGTAGTGGACGCCGTAGTGGAGGGCTATTTCGACCACCTGGGGTTCTTTAACGTGTACCCAAATCTGAGCCCACGGGCCGAGAGCATTTCCGCCTCCATCGGAAATGCAGCCGCCGCAGCCTGGATAAGCACCCAGAAGTAGGCGGCTTGATAGATAGATAGATAGATAGATAGATAGATAGATAGATAGATAGATAGATAGATAGATAGATAGATAGATAGATAGATAGATAGATAGATAGATAGATAGATAGATAGATAGATAGATAGATAGATAGATAGATAGATAGATAGATAGATAGATAGATAGATAGATAGATAGATAGATAGATAGATAGATAGATAGACAGACAGACAGACAGACAGACAGACAGACAGACAGACAGACAGACAGACAGACAGACAGACAGACAGACAGACAGACAGACAGACAGACAGACAGACAGACAGGCAGATAGATAGATAGATAGATAGATAGATAGATAGATAGATAGATAGATAGATAGATAGATAGATAGATAGATAGATAGATAGATAGATAGATAGATAGATAGATAGATAGATAGATAGATAGATAGATAGATAGATAGATAGATAGATAGATAGATAGATAGATAGATAGATAGATAGATAGATAGATAGATAGATAGATAGATAGATAGATAGATAGATAGATAGATAGATACTCTCAAAGTCACCTAAGCTTGCTAAGAAATGCTTCGCATTTAAAAAGTACTGATTGCTGTTGTGGACAAGACACTCCATTCGCACTCCGTCGAGCTGGTTCCGATTTCTCAAGGATACTCTCAAGAGGCACACGAAAAAGTGGAAGAATCTCCTACTCAAGCCATTCACAAATATGTTTTCTATTCGATTTTCAGTTAGATTTTTTTCATACTGAAGTTTTCAAAACAAGAAGTGACAAAAAGTCTGCAATTCATTGCGTCACAAAGCCCGGCTGACGAAACCGAAAGCCATGCAATTCTCTTGCAGTTCTGCATCAAAACGGGAAAAATAGGGGAATAAGAGGTGTCAGAAGATGTCTAGATTTCAATCATTAAATAGTCCGATGAAGTGCAAGCGTTCGAAATAGACAAAGTTAGCACAAGGAAAGACGGACGGAGTTTGATCTGCAAGAGTTTCGGAGCAACAGAGCGCCGATGTCTGTCTGGATTCAATGCGTGGGGTGCAAAAACTGGGCTCGTGAGGACTGCGTGAGGGCCAACGGAGTGAATTTCAAGTGCTTTACAGTAACAACTAAAGACAAATGTTTTCACAGTGTCTCGTTTTGCCCCCCCAGGTTGGGGCCAAATGGGACACTTGGTTCTTTTTCATTTCTTTTTATAATAAACTTTCGATCTGTACCAACATGGTCATGTAAGTAGCACCAGGCCCGTAGCCAGGGGTGGAGGAACTTAGAAAGCTTGAGACCCCGAAATTTTGGTCTGGGGGGGGGGGGGGGAAGGAGTAGGTGTTTTCGAGCAGGGAACACGTCTTTCTCGCGCAAAATACAAAACACATGCGAGTGCGAGTGACTTCCAGTTCTGCCTCTCTCTGCTAAGCTAGCAAAGGGGTCGGCGTGAACTTGAGGATTAAAGTTAGGGTTTCGTTTTCTACGCGCGAGCCGGCGGCCGGCATGGCACAGACCGAAGCCTCCGAGATTAGTTTCATTAACGCACCGTTGCTCAAGGTGCGTTGCCGATGCTAATCTTGGAGGTAGCACACGGACTCAAGAAAAGGCATGGAGGAAGGAAACAACTGAGCAGAGGCCCTAACGTCATTCGTTGTGAAGCCGTGGTGAAGCCGGAAGTTGGCCATATTGGCTGGGCAAATTTTCCTCTCCGAATATGAAGCAGAAAATGCGACTCTCTCTTCGGCTCGGAAAGCACGTGGGCTGCACGGCGTGCGTGTCGTGGCGATCTAAAACTAACGGAACAGGGCTGAACACTGCGCCAGCGTGATATTGTTGGCGCCGTTGGCGAAATCATTTTGTCCGTGTACTAAACAGAGACTAACGATTCACCAACAAAGAAGCAAGCACAAGAGAGCGCGTGCTAGATCACAATCGCTCGTGCGTCGCCTTCTGTGGTTGCAACCCGTCGCTCACGCGGCCGACGCGGTGCCGGGGTCACCATTCCCGTGTTCATGCACGTAAAAACACACCACCGTCAGCATTGTGCAACTGCAGTGACCTTGAACATTTAATAAAACAGCTTTTAATTGAGTTAAATAACTTGCATACCGCCATTGTGAAAGAAAATAATAAAAATAATTGTTTTTATCAAATAGTCAAGGCTTTCAGTAGGTGCCCCCTCCCCCCCCCCCCTCGAAAAGAATGACTGGATACGGGCCTGTGTAGCACATACCTTACACCCAAATGAAAATTTCTACATTTTCTGTAAGGAATAGAATAAAAATGTATATTCCCTATTTCCGGATTTTTGTCTCATTTTGCCCCACCCTACCCTAGTGACTTGTGCGCTTTCGTCACCATAACTCCGCAAAGTCGCGAGCTTCTGGTGGGTGAGCGCCCACATGATATACATGTTTCGCTCCTTTCTTGAGATGCTGAATTCGGCCTGCGAGAAGATATGATTAGACTCCCCAACCGGACCTAATCAGGACTGAGGTTTTCTCTGTCTTCTTTCTTGCTTTGCCGTCATGTCTTGTTGGCAAAGAAAAGGCCGAAGGACGATCGGCTGTGGCTGCCCGTCATTTGTTCTCTACGAGAAATGTGTGTGCGAACCAACATAAAGGGGTGCAGGCCAAGGAGGAATTGAAACGTGTTAATAATAACAGCGGATCTATTTAGTCTGGTCAGGAAAAAAAATATACATACATGCGTAACGCGAAAACGCCTCGCCGAGCTGCGCCTAGCGAGTGCGACGCAATAAGTCGTTCGGCGCGTGCTGTCTTTGTGCTGCTGAGTATTGCAGATACCCGAAAATGAGGGCCTTCTGAGAAGTAAAAGCATGCTGATAATGTGCATGTTCCCACCGATAATTCATCACCTGTGGCCAGCTGCGCGGATATGATCTAAGCATAACCATAGGTCGGCCAACTAACTCATGAGTCGACCCACTTGGATTCACTCAGACTTAGGTCGAACCGTAAGGCTGGGTCAGAGTGAGACCGGGTTTGGTGAGTCTGAGTCCGAGTGAGTTTAAAGTGCGAGATGAAGTTCTAGAATGAGTGTCAGTGTGTTCCACTGATTTTTGCCAACCTATGATACTATCTACTCATCTTTAGCATTAGTATACGCCTTGCCTGAGTTAACGATTATAACGCCCATTCACACGTATTCCAAACCACTCACATTCATAGACCACTATTAATCAGAGTTGTGAATTACGTATGAAGGTGCCTTGACACCCCCCTTGCCAACTCTTCCAGGGAAGTTCTTGATAAATATGTCTTATGTGTAATCTCTAAGAAGAAAATGACCTAACTGGTTTGCGAGCCTTCATAAGTCGTATTCAAAGATACAATATCAAACAAGGCCAAGAGGAGCACGAATTACGTGAAACATTAAGGTTAAAGAGCATTGACACCTTGGTAGAGAAAGCTAATTTAGGCTAGCGGACTCATGAGTGGACTCGCTCGGACTGAGAGGCCTCAGTCTGAGCGAGTCCAAATGAGCAATAATATGGTGAATCTGAGTCCGAGTCAGTTCGGTTGAATAAGGTTTCCGTGAGTGTGAGTCTGAGTGTGTCTGACTTCGGAGAATTCTGGTGAGTCTGAGTTCTAGTGAGTTCAAAGCACACAATTTATTTGATAAACGAGTCTCAGGTCCACAGGTTTTGCTTACCTCTGAGCATAGCACCTCTACGACATCCGGCACACACTGCCGGGTGTAAGGCAAAAAGTGAGGAAGAAATGAAACAAAAAACACACCCGTTAAGTTTCATTTATATACAGAGAAAATTAAACATCACTGAGTGATCAGGTGCGCGTTCTCTTCGCGCAGAGGTGGGTGACTTCATCATTCCAGGTAGCCATAGCTTGCAGCCGACGCCCGAGCCCTTTCCACCAGCCGGAACTGGTCCTCAGTGTTTACCGACTTATGAAACGACAAAAGTAACGCGTGCCTCCGCTGTCTCAAACACCATATACAGGAGGATCTGGGGGAAGCCGCTCTTGCTTTGGCTAAATTTTTTGCCGGGCTCTTTGCTCGAGTGTCCTGGTCCTCGCCATTGCCCACCGTTCCCCTCAGCGTTCCGTTCTCCTCCGACTACCCCTCGCTCTGCTTAGCGGTGCTATTTTTAGCTCGACGAAAAGTGCGCATGACGAAATGACAAACCTTAATCTTTACAAATAGAATCATAGAAATGACAAACCTTCAAATGACAAATACATTCATCGTGTAGCCTTACGCGATCAATGACGTCTGAAAGCAGACTGGCACTCACACACCATCGACGGCTTCAGCCGCAGAGCCGGAAGGGCAGCGAGACACACAAAGAGAAGGAAGCCACTCTGAAGCGACTAACAAACAAGTTCGCGATGAGATTTGGAAAGAAGGAGCCATTGCAAAGAACGGTGGTACGCTGAGAGGACAACACGCAAGCCCATCGACCGCAGATTGACTCCTGTTTTTGTGTGTATGCGTACGTCGGGCCGAGGACGTACAAAATATTCGCAACAAATAACGGCAGCCGGCAAATGTATGATAATCAATAGTACGATTCCCCTCTCTCTTTCGACGTCGTCTCACCGCTGACAGAGAATACTGAAACAAACGAAGCTATCAGAACCGCCGACGAACGACGTATTCGTACGAGCCTTATCTGCAGTGTGACTTGCTTTCCCAGCCCGCTTGACCACTCTTCAAACCTTGGTGGCATACAGTGATCAAACTAAAGGCATTATGGTTTGAAGACGTTACTGTAAAAAGCAGGCACTTATTGTAGAGGCTGGTACTAATAGTAAAGTTGTAGCAGTATTGTGTTAATCAGGTTTAGCCCAGAGGCTTCGGCGCTGTGCTGCTGAGACCGACGTCGCGACTTCAATCTCAGCCATGAAAATCACTTCTTTAGACACTGAAGAAATACAAAAATGATCGCAACCGATATATTCCCAAGTATACGGTACGTGTAATTGCACTCAGCTGCTCAGAAACAGTGCACAACATGTCGCATAAATTTTCTCATTTCCTCTCATACGTATCTTACAGTGCGTGGTGCGCAACTCTTGCAGTGACGCACTTCTGAAAATTAGCACAGGGATGTTGTATTTCCCCATTAACTTGACAGTGCATGTTGATATAGACGACCTTCCTTCCTTCCTTTATTGGCTATTTTCTCTTTTTCTCTTTTTTTTTGCTTTTGATAATCGCCTTCTCTCGATTGTCGGTGAACCTACGCTTTACAAAAGGTTGGTATCAACACGTTCTGTAACTGCATTTTTTGTTATCAATGCAGCAGGAAATTCGCGTTATTTATTTAATCATCAATGCCCAGCTAAGTAAGGTTTAATCACGCCCCGCCGCGGTGGTCTAGTGGCTATGGTACTCGGCTGCTGACCCGCCGGTCGCGGGATTGAATCCCGGCTGCGGCGGCTGCATTTCCGATGAAGGCGGAAATGTTGTAGGCCCGTGTATTCAGATTTGGGTGCACGTTAAAAAACCCCAGGTGGTCAAAATTTCCGGAGTCCTCCACTACGGCGTCTCTCATAATCATATCGTGGTTTTGGGACGTTAAACCCCACATATCAATCAAATCAATCAAGTTTAATCACCATATTTGCCTGATAATTCGCTTAATGAGAGTTGGAGGCGCATTGCCTCCAACTCTCACGGCCAATAAAAAAATAGGGGAAATCTAGGGCTTTTAGCCGAGGCAGCCTAGAGAAGGCGTACGTGAAGCGTCACCAAATCGTGCTTCACTTCCCATTTAGTGGCCCTAGTACAAACCACGCAGGATGATGAGCCGACAAAAAAGATGTCACAGTCTTTCCGCAAGAACGAAGCAATGAATTAGCAAGAAATGGAGTGTTATATTAAGTAAGCAGCTAACGCTTTTTGGATCCGATCTGGTGCTAGTCTAGAAAAGGTTGGCTTAAACGACCATTCAATGCAGAAATTTGGGCTATTTGCTGGTAACTAATCCCTTGTACATCTTGACAAGTGCAGAGCAGCAATCACAGAAGGAATAGACGCGTATGTGCTCGTCCCGTATGCGTGTCTCTTTCTTATGAAATTCGTACAGTACTTTTGTTGAGGTGTTCAAATTCGGCGTGAGGGCCACTCTAGGGAACGGCCACCCATGAGAACGAAGCGGCTTTCGTGCTTTCTGTCGCTTCAACACTAATTAACCGATAAGGGCCCAGCGCGTACAAAGGTATGGTCTGTCTACTGGTTCATCTGTCGAGGTAGAGAGTGCGACTGCGCCTTCGTGATCAAAGTTCGAGTTGCTGCCCGAGTGACACAGCCCCCTCCGGCAACCCTTCGTTTTCTTTCGTGTGACCGAGGCGGTGAGCCCGTTTCGTCACTGTTTGAGCCACGCCCATCTGCAGCCTTCGCAAGCTATCCCGTGAAATATATGACGGGCGAGACGATGTTACCAGTCTGGGCTTTATTTGAAACATAACGGCGACGGCGATGTCAAAAATGCGCCTCGAGCGTTCATATAAGAGTAGTTACAATATAAATGTATGTCGGAAATAATGACATGAACAAACAAGGAATTAGGAAAAAGGAAAAAAAAGTATTGCAGCGGCCCTCAAGACAGTGCATGGAACAAGCTTCCCGCACCAAAGTATTTCTCTACTTTGGGGCACAGTTATTTGTTACAGTTTTTTTTTTGCCTTCGGGGAAAAAAGCGTGCCGATTTGTCGCATGTTTGTATAATGATGACCATTTCAGATTGTCTCTGCCCTCTTATTGTTACAATGTCTAAATCTATCAATTATTTGATTTGTTAAGTAAGGAAATACTAATACATAAAAGTTACCCTGAAGGCCAAGCATACGAATAGGTCTGTTCCATTTACATGCACTCCCTTTACCGTGTCAAGCAGTGCAGCACACTCGTTCTTGATTTTAGCATGTAGCACGCACCAACTTGGCATCGTACAGAACAAGATGAGCTCGCGTGCACTAGTATAAGTGTTGTCGTGCACTCGCTGTTTTGGAAGGCCGTGTGTCGTGGAAGCTTGTGTTAGCAGTTGGTATGATACAGTGCCAGTCGATTAGCAGCGCGCGGACTTGCGCGAATATACGATGCCCTAGTTACAACATGCTGTTGACTATAAATCCATCTGCAGTACCGCACGCAGTAGCCTCAGTTACGGGTGCAGACGATATGCCCAAATCCGAGAGATCATGCAGTAGCACTGTGCCATAAAGAGTTTTCTACAGAATGTTACGTGAGAGAATAAACTCCATAGACTGGTTAAGCGGTACAACAGGCTCTGATGAAACGTTCTTCCAGAGCATACGGAACGATGGGCCTTCCACAGTCGCTCAGAGAGAAGAGCGACTGTGGAACAGCGACAAAAATCAAGAGAGAGAACAGCGACAAAAATCAAGGTGGACGTAGCGTAAAAGAAAACGAACATACGTGGTTAGGTCGGTAGAATACACAATGAATTGCGTACAAACTTCGACTACGTCACATGAATAACAAAATATTAACAACGCGAGAGGAAAAGAAAGTGCGCCGAAATAACCGACAATGGGTTCCGCCTTTCTTATACTTGTATGCTTGTCGTCGTCATTGCATCTGATTGCAGACCTAAACGAGCGGGAAAGCCAATCAATACGCGTCCTTTCCCACAAAGGGGATCAGGTGTTGTTTCTGGGGACCCCTTGCCACTCCTCGTCTCCTTTCGCGCTGCCCCGGGCGCCCTTTGTTTTGCGGCACGCTTCCTTCGAATCTCTCCCCGAGTGTCGTTCCTCACTGTCTCGCATCCGCCCTCGGCACGTTCATGGAATCGGGGAGGGGGGCATGGCGCGTGTCCCGGCATCGGTTGGGGCTGAGAGTTGTTTTACCAGTGCGCCCGGTGTGCCCCCCGCGCTCGGTTCGATGCCGGTATACAAGTCGGCAGCCCTGTTTTTGCTTCGGCCTCGACTATTTCTCGCGGTTCCCGCGCGTGGCGCTTATTTCGTTTCATACCAGGTCTTATTTTTATTACTCTCGTTTCTTCTCACGCTTTGTTTTTCGGCTTCATCGATGGATTGGCGATCTTCGCGAAACAAACGCCGCACAGCAGCCGTGTCGCAAAGCGCCCCGTCTTAGATCGGTGAGCCTGATTCCGAAACCGTCAACACCCTGTGGACGTTGCTTTGCCCGCCTTTAATTGTCGTAGAAGCGATGCTGCAATAGCCCGTCTTGAAAGTTTCTTTTTTTGTGTGTGTGAGATAGCGTATACTATAACTGCGAGCTATATTTACATCACTCCTCAAATGCCAGCGTGGCAGATACACAGGTCGACAACGTGCGCATACGGTAAGGGCTCGTGACGGCGGTGATTATTGTGCTATATCTGCTTGAGATGCTCGAAGGCAAACTATTTTTATCCGATTAATAGAATCGTATCAGTTTTCTTCGCAAGGCGACGTTATTTTATAAATGGGCAGCTAAGTCATTCTTATCTTGCCTCGCGCAGTCGCCTGATACATCCCTCGAGGTTAAATGCACAAGGGCTTCGACTTTCGATGCGAACCACGAGCAAGTGTTAGTGACCTAACATCATCCATTTATCAACTTCCAGCAAAATTTGTCGTGGCATATTCACCGCTTGCCCAATAATCTCCAAGCTTGCGGGGGGTGCAACATGTTTTCCCTATCAGAGAACTGGGATAATAAGCTAAACCTTATTTTAATCTATTGTAATGGGGTCTCTGGAAGGAAAAGTGGGAGTTTAGCAGCTTTAGCGGTCGGACGTGGTACCCAGCACCTCCGCCAGAGTGTTACAAAAGGGTCGAAGGCAATTATTTGCGAGGTTTGGCAACGAAGCACTGGAGGTGGTAGCATGCAGTATGTGAAATGTTACATGGCGTGCTATTTCCCATTCGCACGCTAGAATGCCACAACAAGATAATGAAATTAATAGATTTGTTAGCTGGTCTTCACTGAGCTGCCAGTGTACCTAACGCAGTGCTTCTCCATATTTCTGCACAGTAAAGCAGGTGGGTAACTCTATAGATAGTTCGTATTATAGTTTGACTGCCTGATTTGCATCACATGAAATCTCACTAGAGATAAAGGGGGCAAGATAGAGAATATAGAAAGAACAGCTGAGGATTGAAATTCAGGATATAGTGACCTGTGCCCTTGTACATTCAGAGGTGGTATACGTGGCTCCACTTGCACGCCATACATTTTCAATCTTAAGCTGGTTATACTTTCTTTATTTTCCACCAACAGTCACAAAAGTACTTGGGCGACTCAAAAGTACGTCGTGGTTGTGTAGTGGTTACGGTGCTTGGCCACTGAACCAAAGGTCGCGGGTTCGACCCCGGCCACGGAGGTCACGTTTCGAAGAAGGCGAAATGGTAGAGGCCCGTGTAATGTGCGATGGCAGTGCACGTTAAAGAACAGCAGATGGTCGGAATTTCTAGAGCCCTCCACTATACGGGGGAACTCGTAATCATATCATGGTTTTGTCACGTTAAACCCCATGTAATATAGGGCAACACAAAAAGTTCATCTTCGACAAAAACTCGATGAGTTACTATCGCAGACCAGAAACGTTTGTGGTGAAGCTCCAGCTGAGCATCGATGGCTTCCAGCACATCTAGTAGCAATCACTGCTCGACTACGGCACCCGCTCTAGTTCGTAAGAATCCCCCGTTGCATTGTATGCTCTTTGTGCTTCGTAAGCCGGTGTTTTTTTTTTCTTTTTTCATGGGTGGCTCGCGTTGTCGTTCTCAGAGTACACGTCTCATACAAGCAATCTGTCTCCACCATTGACACTGCTTCGAAGCTATTGCTGTCAGTTTGTTCTTTGTGCATGAAGGAAAGTTTGATTTTGAGTACATACCTCATTTTATCTCACCTGTTCAGTTGTCTGTGTGCGCTGCTGGGACCAAATATTATGACAATGCGATACCTGCCACGTGGTTGCTTCTACGAATTTTTTTGTTAATTCGCCGAGACCTCATTTGCATCCTACAACCAGTACCACCTGATGACGGAAGTCAATACGTATGCTTAAGAGGGAAAAAGAGGAGGCTTACAATCACTGTGGTTGGCACATACGCATTACTATCAACTTGGTTCGATCACAAAAAACTACGACAGATCAATGCATCAACTCCTAACTCGTGTGTTATGATTGGGGATTTTAATGCTCATCATACATTATGGGGAAGCCAGAAGATAGATATGAAGGGCATAAATTTGGTGTCTTTTGCCTCCGACAGTGAACTTTGGTTACTGAACGATGGCTGCACTTAACACTGCCCTACTCCACTTTACAGCTTACCACTTCAAGCAATTTCGCACCACCACGTGATTCCATTATGGATCTCCCGTTCGCCATCCAGGAGCTCAAGTCAGCACTCCCTTCGTGCTGACTTGAGCTCCTGGACGTACATCAGCACCAGGACCTCACAGAATCTCTAACAGAAACCTGTGCCATTTGGGTGAGCGCGCGAGAATAGCTCTGCTTCAGCTATAGATGATTTCAAGGTCACAAGCGTTGCAATCAAAAAAACTTCCGGTCACCTCAATTACCAGCTTCTAACGTCAAAATTGAAAGCATGTTTTCAAGTTCTTTTCAAGGGTAAAGAAAGTGTCTCGTTCGTTTTTCACATAAAAGGACCATGCGTGAAGTGCAAGGGCATGTTGTATAATTTTTATGTAGCTCACAGGAACATTTATTTGAATACATTTTGTCAAATAAGCAAAGAAAACTGTAGAAAATCAGCGGGCTATTTTCTAAAGCCCTTGTTGTCCACCGATGCTATTAAGGCACATCGGTGGACAAAACCAGATGTCTTCAAGGGGATGTGTTCTAAACATTGACAGGGTCTGTATAATGATTCTTGACGAGAAAGCTCTGTCCACTCAAATTAGAAAACTAGTCGTCTAGTGCCGCTGCTAAAACCTGACAAGTCACCATTGGATTTCTCCTCCTATCACCCTATCGCATTGGCTAGTTGCGTAGGTAAAAAGTGATGGAGAGAATGGTCCTGGGCCACCTGGAGTGGTACTTGGAGTACAGACACTTTCACTGTTTGCAAACACAGCCCCTTGATGGCATTCGGTATCGTCCACCGACGTGCCAAAATAACATCGGTGGGCAAGCAGAGCTTTAGATAATCGCCCGCTGATTTTTTTACACTTTTTTATTATTTGGCAAAATATATTCAGATAAATGTTCTTTTAAGCTACATAAAAATTGTAAAATATTTATTTGAACTTTGCGCACGTTCCTCTTATAGGAAAAACTGAAGAGATACATTTTCTACATTTAAAAAGAACTTGAAAACGTGCTTTCAATTTCGACATTAGGTGCTAATAAATTAGGTGTCTGGAAGTTTTATGGGGTGCAATGCTTGTGATCTTGAAACCGTCTATAATGAGATCTACGCAAATGTCATGGCCGGCTTTCAACGTGGTCGATCATCGATTGATAGCGTCGTCCGCCTAATCACTTACATCGAGCACGAGAAAGGCCAATAAGCGTCTTTACGCTTCTTTGTTACTCGACGTGAAAGAAGCCTATGATAACGTTACTCATGAAGCCGTCCTTGCCGCAATTGAAGAAATTGGAGTGGGTGGCCGAATGTTTAAGTAGATACGCAGCTATCTTCACATGCTATCTTTTTTTTTGTTTGTGAGTACGGAGGCCGAGAAGACCTCTGCACTTTTAAGTTGCCGCGGCGTTCCTCAGGTTGGCGTACTGAGCCCCGTGCTATTCAATCTAACACTTGTCGCTCTCTATTTGTACCTACCAAGCAATATTGGTCGATCGAATTACGCAGACTAGATCTGCATCTGCACATCTGCGGTAACTCGCTTGCAGTTAGCTGCGAGGATCCAGAGAACTGCTACTGCAACTGATTTATATTTCCGCAATCGAGGCCTAGAAATGTCCTCCGGAAAGTGCGTTCTTCTGGAATTTACGCGCAAACCTATGACGAATTACAGTGTGTCAAATAATGATCGAAATATACTATACTGTCAATTTCATAAATTTTTGGGTGTCATTATCGACAAAGTCATATCGTAGAGCCCTCACGTCACGTAGTGAAAAGCGAATGACGGGCATATGGCAGCTTTTCAAGTTTCTCACGGGAAATACTTCGGAAATGCAACCGAGTGCTATGCTACGACTGCACAGGGTGCTGTTTTTTGGCTTTCTACAAAACAGCTTGTCCGCATTGTCTAACGCAAGTAAAACAAGTCAGCGAACGATACAAAATATTCAGGCACAGGCGCTCCAAATTTGTCAACGCCCGTCTCAAGGTGCCTCAACAGGGGCGACTATAGCCTTCGCCAAAGACCATCTCGTGCAGCAAACCTGTCGACTGCACTGCACACACAACGAAACTCATCTCGACCTATGTTTAGAAGCTATCCTACTTTGATGCCACGATTTCGAAGTCTCTCTAAAAAGGCGCATCATTCCATAAAACGTTCCTCCTGATTATGCACACGCACCGCTCTATTACAATCTGCTGTGTGCTTGTGTGTATGTATATGATGTACTTGTGTGCGCGTGGTACGCATAGGCAGCATCGTCCAGTACTCTTCCACCCTGCTTGCGGTGGCCAAGAGGTGCGATTCCTACGAAACTTCGTCGGTGATTTACCGTCATAAAACACGCCTTCTAGTAACGAGGTCACGGAACAACTGCGCCTAAATAAAAGGGCACTCTTGCGATTGTTCAGCGCCCCTTTATGGCTGCAGGTCTCCAATTTGGCTTCGCCAAAGACGTGAGGCTCAAGTTGAGCAGTTTGGCGCCGCTGCTGTCGCGGCGCTCTCATTTAGCCAGTACCAGCTTTCCATTCCCTCCTGCTGCTGTTATCAGGCTTAGAGGCAGAGCGGAGGGGGAGGAGGGGATGCTTTTCGTTAAGAAGGAGAAACACAAAAGGTCCCGGAGCTTTCTTTTCCTAGCAGTTCAAGTCCTCACAGAAAATGCCTTAAGGAACGGACAAACACATATCCAAGACAAAGAAACAGAAATGTACCTTGTAACGCTACACCGAGCTAGACGTAACCAAAAAGAAACACATCCCCTTTCGAATTCCGCCTCACGCTGTTCAGGAGCAAGCCCAGCTAAACAAAAACACAGAACCGACAGCCTTGGGCCGCGTGGCAGCGATAGCAACAGCGACGCAACAGGAACAAGCAAGCAACAACAAGAACAACCCGGCGTCGCCCATTAACACGCTGGTCCCGACACGACCCTGACACAAAGCCCGAGATGGGGGAGATGAGGTGGGGACTCCAACGTGAGGGTGGGCGGCCCGCAGCGTCCCGAATCGGATGGACTGCGACGCACGTACACGAACCGCTGGCGCACACGGGATCAGGTCACTGCGCGGGAGGCTGACGCGTCCACCCGCTGCGCTACGCCCGGGTCGTATCCGCCAGGGGCGCTGTAAAGCCGCCGGCCCACGTGGGATCCCTGTGTGTTCGCCCGCCCCCGCGGGGGACCCCTATCCGTGCAGAAATTTTTGGCTCGCTGTTCGGTAATCTCCATCGTGTTTTCATAAACGAGAGCTTCAGTTCTGCTTTTAAAAGGCACGCACACGGCGTTCTGAAGGTATGCGCCTGCGGAACGGTTGTAATAATAAGGCAAAACACGGGGTGCAGTACGTAACCGGAACTGCAGAAGAGAACGAGAACACAGGCGCACTCTCTTCTCTAGTCCCTGTTCCGTACTGCGCCCCATTTTCTGCATTCACAATTACCCGTGACCAACTAACCCAAGTGGCCGTTTTGCTGTAATAATAATGTTTGGGGGTTAACGTCCCTTACCTATACTGAAAGCTGCTACTAGTTTATGGTAGTTCCTTTCATAACATATATATATATATATATATATATATATATATATATATATATATATATATATATATATATATATATATATATATATATATATATATATATATATATATATATATATATATATATATATATATATATACATATATATCCTTCTTAATGGAAAAAACAGTAAAGCGTACAAACATTAAAATGGCAGTAAGTAAAGAAATTAACACCATTAACCAGTGGGAATAGCCGGTTAAGTCAAAAGGGTGAATTCAAGCCCTTCCTACGAATAGTCCATAGCCACTTTAAAATTTTCGAAAAACGGCCACTGATAATCACCGCGCGTAGCGATGCAATCTGGCCAATTCAGCTGGCGAAACTGAAACCGAAGCACCAAAGAGTGCATCTGGCTATAGAGTTTCATACAATAATACCTGCATTTACCATTCACTTCAACAATGCCCTTAACGACGACAATTTTTCCTTGAATTTGGGGAGAAGAATAAGCGAGCGTCGATAAGCGGCATGGAAGCGAAGTGCTTAAATTGACGGTTGATAACGGCGAGGGAAACAGCGTCGTCAGTGAGGGCGTTGTTAAGTGAATGGTAGATGCGCTGTTTGGTGCATGGGTTTTGGTTTCTCCAGCTAAATCAGGCTCACTGTATCACTCCGCGGGCACTACAAGTACCCGCTTTTCTGAAATCTCGAAGTGTCTATGAACTATTCGTATGAAGGGCTTGAATTCGCCCATTTGACTCGACTGGCTATCACCACTGGTTAAAAAGTGGTAAAAGGTTAATCGTGTTCATTACTATAATTACTGCAGTAATTATTGTTTGTACGCATCTGAAAATGCCTTCTGTCAGAAGAAAGGCAACACTGCAAGTAGCCCGCAGACACCTCTTTTCTGTAATTTTTAGGAATATTGAATACGTTTCTTGAATAACCCTGTACAGTCGCAAGAAGCGTTCTCAGTTAACCAAAAACATATAATGGCAAATTAATATACACACGTTGAACAAGCGACTGATGATCAATTATCTAACTGCAGCTAGTGGACTGACCTTCGACGGAGTGAATATAGTGTAAGGGTGGTGTCGTTATTAACAGAAGTGGTGCCAGCATTTTCAACCTGGAAGGAGGGAGCACGACAGGCTGTTTTCTCATGAAGCGGGATTTTGTTCGTTCTCTTTCGATCGTGCTTGCTCTTAATGGGGCAATGACAGTGTGGAGAGGCGCAAATTTAAGGGGGGTCCGTTGGCCCCTCGCATCCCCCACTGGCATGCACCAACCCGAGTTTTTAAGCAATTGTAGGGCACAACACCTGTACCTCTTTGCTGTTGTACTGTCCAATGGCTTAAAAACAACGGTGACCTGTACCCAAATTCACTCTCGCGAAGACTGGTCTACTGGTCGCAACGTTAGTTCTAAATTAAAAGAAGGGCTCCCTGACACCGTTGACCCTTCACTTGCCACACCCCGCCATGGTTGTCCAGTGGCTAAGGCAGTCGGCTACTGACCCGCAGGTAATGGGATCTGATCCCGGCTGCAGAAGCTGCATTTTTGATGGAGGTGAAAATGCTGTACGCCCATGTGCTCAGATTTGGGTGCACGTTTAAGAACCCTAGGTGGTCGAAATTTTCGTAGCACCCCCCCCCCCCCCCTATGCCCGCTCTCTTCTTCATAAGGTGGTTTTGGGGCGTTAAAGTCCACCTAATATTATAATATTATCATTCACTTGCCATGCACTGTTACGCGTCAAAAGTCGGCTTTTGTGATCGCGCCTTCGCGATGAGTGGCAGAAATGCCAAGCACATTGTATTCTTGAATGTGCAAGTTAAAGTACTATACTTAACGACAGTGCACCGTTTTCGCAGCAGAGAATAATAAGTCTGCCAAAGAGCATACGCTAGTACGATTGTCGCGCTGTCTTTATGTTGAAACAGTGACTCACAATTTTGTTTAGGTTTTTTTTTTTTGCTTGTATGCACTCCACACAGCCACTATAGCACTGATTATCGTGATCTCGCTTTGATATTCGTTTCTCGTCACCCGAGTTTGTTATCCTGAAGATATAATAAGAGGGATAAAGTTCTGAAGAGGGCCGGCTGTTCGCTGGGAGCTTTAGGTAGATGGCTCCCCGACTGACGCGTACAGCCTAGGCCGCACGCTTTCCAGCATAGCCTGATCGCGACGGTCCCCTATCTTTAGCCCGACGTTTAAATCGCTCGCCATGCACGCCCAATGGAGGTGCCATGTAAGGCGGCTCTCTTATTTCTCTAGGCTGGTCTAGCTCTCGCACGCGTCATACCACTATTCCCGGTGATCCCCGAGCCTGGCACCTTTCGTTATGGTTTTTCTAAAATGTTCCCTCTTCTACTGAGCCTCGGCAGGGTTATACGCTTTCTGTTTATCCGCAGGGTGCATTTACGTGCTAAAGCACAATGCAAACAATTCGTGCTCACATACACAGGACCTTCATCGCTAAGCGCTCTCTCTCAATCCCGACTTTAGATGTTCCGGCGATAGTTATAGCGCGAGAACAGAACGACGACAAACAGACAAGAAGGGCACGAGCGATTCGTGTCCTTCTCGCCCTTCTTGTCTATTTGTCGTCGTTCTGTTCTCGCGCAATAACTATAGGCATGTCATACCAACTAGCCCGAGATGCCACACATTTAGACGTTCGTAGTGCGAAGAAGCGTAGGTAAGTGTGTTCAACGTATTAAAAGAAGCGTGGTGTACACCACTACAGTTTCAAGTTCATCGATGATGGTGTCTGTGCTTTGGCGCACGTGTGCGACAATGTCAGTGTCAACAATATATGGTCTATCTCTATCTGTACATTACACATCCATATCATGCCGCTTTTATACCACATATTGCGTATAAGTGTGTTCAGTATATGAAAACTGCAGTGGTATACCATTACATGTACCACGGTACCGCAACAAGGTAATATGATATATCACACTACATGTTTTGCACACACGCGCGTCATTGCGCTATAGATTGATTGATTTGTGGAGTCTAACGTCCCAAAACCACAATCTGATTATGAGAGACGCCGTAGTGAAGGGCTTCGAAAATTTCAACAACCTGGTGTTCTTTAACGTGCACCGATATCTGAGCACAGGGGCATACAACATTTCCGCCTCCATCGGAAATGCAGCCGCCGCAGCCGAGATTCGATCCCGCGACCTGCGGGCCAGCAGCCGAGTACCTTAGCCACTAGACCACCACGGCGGGGCTCATTGCGCTATAGAGTCGCAAAGAAGGCGTTATATGGACAGTGTAAACGGCTCATCCACTCATTTCACACCGTACTTTTCCTTACTTCAATAAGAATGATATTTAACTAACGCTCAATCCCTTGCTCTCTCGATGGAACTATTGCCCCAACATGATGGTTGTCATGGGGTTATTACTGTTCAGTCTGATATACAGGAGTGAGTTATTATGGGTTTTACGCAAGTGGCAAGAAACCACGTGAAGCCAGTCGTTTTGTTGCGACGTTGCACTCTGCGGTGCACGTGTGTGTGTGTGTGTGTGTGTGTGTGTGTGTGTGTGTGTGTGTGTGTGTGTGTGTGTGTGTGTGTGTGTGTGTGTGTGTGTGTGTGTGTGTGTGTGTGTGTGTGTGTGTGTTCGCTCTCGTAGAGTAAGCATGTCTCACTGTGCACAGCTTGCTTTAAGCATGTGTGAATTAAGGCATATCTGCAGGTATATTATCACTGCACACTGATCCAACCTTATGAGACGACCAGTTTGTAGGCTGGTCTAATGACGGGACATTGTTGATCATACAAAAAAATTCGAGATTAACAATCATCTCGCCACATTTTCATACACTGATTGTCAACGGTGGTCTCCACATTTTTTTTTCTGTGGCCTATAAAACACATCTTTCTTGAGCCTTCTATTGGGCACCGTGGTCTCATTTCCTCGGTGGTTATCCAAGGTGGCTGATAAGCGTCTTCGCCAATAAGAATTGATTGGCAGCTCTGACTACAATGTCGCTCAGTGAGGGACTCGATGAAAAGGACGGTGCGCGTCAGTCAAAGAGAGGGTTGTCGCCGGAAAAGGCGCCGCATGCAAGTGGACTCTGTCGGAAGTTTACCCGAGTCGGGCAAAACGAAGCGAACGGAACGAGGCAATCGAAAAGAACCAGAACGAAAAGGAAAAAAATCGAGAGGGTGAGAGCAACGAAGAAACTCTCGGCAGCCCTTACCGAGTCGTTCGACGCTTGGAGTCAGACCCCCAGGGCCGCAGCGAGAAGTTCCCGGTGGTGCTGCGTGCACGCCGCCGACCCATTACCGAAGCAGCGCGGTAACGACATTTCCTAAACAAGGGAAATGACCTCCGACGCGCGAGCGTGCACCGGCTTTCCTCCGGCAACGAAAGCATTGGGAGGCAGGGTGTACGCTTCCGCTTAACTCCCGCTTCCATCACGCGCTCTTCGTCTGTTGGTGTTGCGTTCTAGGCTTCGCACTCCACCCCGCCCCGCTCTCTCCGCACGAAGGAAGCAATTCCCAAGCCCCGTGCGCTTCCCCCGCTCCGCTTCGGCTGCCGCGTTTATTTCTTCGACGAACGACTCTGACTTCGCTCAGCGGCGCCACGTTAGTCTTAGCTCAGCCTAAAGAGCACTGAACGGAGCTTCGCGCCGAGCCTATGTTCGAGATTCGGTTCGGCAGAACGAGCACGCTTCGCGTTTCCCTAGAGAGGGTGAAAGGTAGAGCGGGTAAAATTAAGTTCCTGCATGCGCATCCCTTTGCGACACAGTGGCGAAAGCGGGAGCTCTATACCCTCACGGCTCTCATCAAAAAAGAATCGGCCCGAGAGGCCGCGGCTCGCGTAGCAGTGTTGAAGGCACACTGTACAATTCTCGCCTCTGAGTGAATGAAATCAACGAAGGCCACTTGGCTCGAAATTGAAAGAGTTCAAGGGGTCAAGTGGGACGCTCTACCACACTGTATGTTCTGCTTGTCTCGCAATATGCTATCTATTCCCAGTAGACATCTGGGGCTTAAGCGTTTAGTCGCCCTTTCTTCGTGACACAAATAAACCCATCAGTTTATTCAATTCAAACAAAGATAACATAGAACATGAAAGTTACAATGTTCAAGGTTGTTCATTTTTTATTGCACCTGCTTTACGTTACCTTACTTCTCGCACAGCGCCAGAAGGATTAATTTCGCCTCAAGTTATCTGGCTAGGTGCCTCCTGTAGGGGAATCATCGCTATCATCAAATAGGTATGGCGATTCTTGACATTTGTATATTTTCTCATTGACTGCAAATGTAACGTCAGAAAGTTTCTTCGCTGTTGTACAGATAAGTTTTAAATATTCACTGAAACATTATCTGCACTCGTTTCAACTGGGTTTTCTTAGCGAGTCAAGTATATAAAATAAGCCAGGCAGCACAAATATAAACCCCCTTGAGTTCACCATCACTCTAAGTGCGTCTTCAAAGAGCCAGAGTCGTCGAGGTCGAGCAACGAGTCCCAAATTTCAATACGATGCCACCAGCAGTTTCCGTGTACGACATGCGTATGATGCTCAATTACCACGCCCCATCAAGTTGCAGCTGATCACCACCGACGTAGTTCTTCCGACGTCCATCGTTTGCCTGCCGAGAGGAAAGCGGCTCGTCCCCCTCAAGCGATTCTACCGAGGCGCGACTTTCGTGCGCTCCCCTTGGCTCCCCATGGGAGCAGGTTTCCGACGTTCCTCGTTCGATGCCCGATCACTGCAGTCAGCGGGCGACGGCTGACTCAGTCAGCCAGTCATTCAGTCCGTCACGGGTATCTGCTCGAACGTAAATTCAATCTGGTCTGTTCGTTGCTTCTGGGGATGCAGGAAATTGCGCGGCTGCTCTTCCAGGCACTGCGACTGTCACGTGGCCCCGATGCCTTCGGCTCCCCGCGTCGCTTGGTTCCCGTCGTGCGTAGTATAGTTTCACCCGCAGCGCACTCCGGACTGAACGCTCTGCGCCCGGGGCGAAGTTACATACGCACTGTGTGGTCGCAGGTATAGCGCTAGTGCGCTCACGGACTCTTTTCCCAGGTCTACACGCTGCAGAATGGTTTTTTTACGGCTCTCAGTTCTTACTATTGGCATTGTGACAGACGACAAGTTCACACGCATGACAGTACGCAGCTTTGATGACATTGACGAGGGTAACGATTCCTCTTCATTATCATTTTATTTTTTGCAGAGCATTAAGAAATGGAGTAGCCGAAGTGCCTGTACCCCAATCTCTACGCATCTAGTTGGTTACAACAAAATAGAAGCTGGCAGCAAATAGCGTCTTGGTGATATCCGCCCTTGCCTATATAATAGTTCAAAATCAAGCCCGCATGAGAAACTATTTGGTTCCGCTGCGCATCATGAAACAAGCGAAACGTCTGTGTCACTTTACTCCCTCCGGAACCAGCTTGTTTCGGTCGCATTTTACATTTCCGCGAGTCGGTGAATGCAAGAACAGAAGCCTTTCCGGCCCTCGCCCTCAAGAGCTTGATGGAGCTTGATGCTGCAATACTCAGGCATGACGATGGCAGTGTGATAGAGTAAATGTGTTCAACAACGCTCATTTGTATTGATGCGTAAAAATATCAGGTTTCCCAGTATAATCAAGAGCCCATGACCATGGTGTGTTAGTGCAGGTGTTGTGTTGGAACAATAAAAACCTCTCATGAACTATTTACTCAACTCAAAAACGTATGAGTTCGATCTCTCTCTCTTTCTCTATCTTCCTCTTTCACACACACACACGCGCACGTGCGCACACACACAAACACACACACGGGAAGTGTAGTATAGGAAATTACAAGGGATGTTATTTGTGGCAAATATGATAATATTCCGAAGAAACAAAGTGGACTTAAACATCACTAGCCACTAGCAGGGACCTAACCTGCATTTCGAAGATTACAGCTACTGTCCCTGCAGCGGCAACTTACCTTTTCGTTCACTTTACTTTCTTGATATTTATATCATATTTATTACAAACAAAAATCATTTATTTTATTAAGACAATAGGCAGACAATATTGTCAGGGAAAGTATAGCGGATGTCATTAGAGGTAATTGTAATTTAAATGAGAAAAAAGAAAAGTGGATGAAAAGATAACTTACCACTGGCATGATTCGAACCTGCGACCTTCCAATAACGCGTCCGATATCCTACCATTGATCTACGGTGGCGGTCATCTCTCCGTTCCCTTTAAAAGGTATATATGCGCATTTAAACGTTGAAGCGTCAGTCAGCGCCAACTGCCGCAGGTCAGTAATCGCAGGTCGCAGGTGTGGATCCTGCCACTGGCAAGTAATCTTTTCGTCTACTTTTCTTTCGTCATATTTATGACATCACCTGGCATTATCGACTGCTATTTCTCATCAATATTGTGTCTAACAAAGGAAATGAGCCCATAAATTCGCGCTTTCCTTCAATCATAGCGAGGGTCTCGTTTTGGCAGACTTGATGCCTCGAGGTGGTATGCGAGGGAACTTGAGGGCCTCGATACACTCGTTCGCCTCCGCTCCGTTCAGGGTGGAGACGAATGCGTTGTCTGCTACAGCGGTCGCCATTACCGATCCCACTCGGCAGTGCATGCACTGCCAATGCACGGCTTTGCCGCCTTTTGCTCTACAGTAAAAGCACTTTGGGTTGGAGTTGCCTACATAAACGCAAAATTGTCCACGGATGTTGCTATTTATGAGTTCGTAGGCACGCATCGCAACAAGTAATTCATTTTTTGTTAGAACTGTTAAAGAGTGGAATAGATTGTCTGCCATGCAAGTGTGCTGTAAGAAGGAAGAATTGCTTATGTCATTTCTGTAACCCCCCTGCTGTAACACCTTTGGGCGATGCGGAAAAACCCTTGAATAAATAATAAAGAATAAAAGTATTCGAATGTTTTGCACCTGAAACTGTTGCAGAACGTATTCGATCCTGACTGGCGACGCGAACACCGGGCTGCAGCTGCAGGCATCACTATTCACTTTTATACTTTGTGGGTGGATATGTTCGTGTAGTCTTTTTTTAGGGCATGACAGGTTAGCTTTATTCAAGCAGGTTAGAATTGCGGAACACTGTGTATTCGAAGAGAGTAATGAAGAGGTATGATTCCAGAGACTGTCAAAACAAAAACAGGGGCCATCGTGCACCTACCATTAAGGGACAGAATATATGATTTTATGTAGGTCTGACATTATCCCGGCTTCGATTCTCGAAGTTTGACACATAATACGGAGATACGCAGTGTGAATTTTCCCGTATATCTTAAAATGAGCGCGCAATGCATCTAGTGAAGCAAACGAATTAGCGAAATATAAAAATGTGAATACGGCACCTGCAGATTCGACGGTTATAATAGATATGAAGTGATGATAAACTAAAATGGAATACATTAGAGCACGACAAATTTCCGTCCCATTCTCAATTGCGGGCCCCCTCAGACAGGTTCTGATTTTATACCTGCTAACTCTGCTATTAGATAACTGGAGCACATGCACCAATGAGATTCAACCACGTGTTAAGACAGTGTAGATATAAATATGCAAATGCAAATTAGGTTATGTACACCTGTAGGCAGATGATTGTATGGTATTTTCGTCGCCATAGATCGTTTTCAAGCAATCCCAGAAAACCCCGCGCGTGCGGGAAGCACTGTGGTAAAAGTCTGAATGCTGAGCGTGTTGGCTGTTCTGTCGCCCGCTCACTGCAGGTGCCATGAGAATCCAACGAAACAAAAAAGACGCTGCTTTTGAGCTTTTCACTACAATTAAACCCTAATACTACACGTGCCTGAACGCACTTCTCCGCAGAAAATGTGAAAGGAATCGGTGTATATTTGTGTATAATATTGAGTAATTGTATAAATATTACTGAGCGGATGTATACGGCATGAAGCTGTTAAGCGGCCTGTGAGTTATGGCGTGCCGATACATGCAGTCCAAATGCTCTATCGTTAGTGATTTAAGCTGGAACACTAAATTTTCTATTTCTAGTTCTTGCTCCGCAAGAAATTACTACACGGAGTGAATTGTTGCAGTTCATTATAGACGCGACAGTTTCATGATCGCGCCTTCATGCATAAAAACAAAAAAAGGGTGCTCGCGACAGCGAAAGTAGGATTTCGAAACAAAGCCAGAGAACGACACTGAAATTATGAGAATAGTTCAAATGCCATGAAATCATTTGCATTTACCAGTTCGCTTAACGTTTGATCGTATCAAAGTGCCGCAAGTGCGTGAACCAACACGAAGTCTGAACCACGCACTTAGCTTGTAATTGCCTCATCTGTAATTGTGTTACTAGTAATGTACACGCCATTTCGAGAACGATCCATAAAGTACACGACGTAGCAAAGGAAAGGTGATAGGAAACAGCAACAAAGCTTGCAATACTCAAGCTGCATACACGAGAGGCATTCGACGACTGCCACTTGTCATTCGTTATGCTCACTGTCAATAAAGCTCTTCTTTTGGGATCGCTTGGGATAGAAAACGCCTTCCATACATTCCTGGAATGGTTCGTGAACTGTGGCACGCAGCATGCAGCCATCCTGCGGACTCGTGATGAATCGGACGGGCGACAAGGTGGCAGGTGCCGCGTACACGTTTTAACTAAATGCTGTGTGCCAAAACATGGCGGACGCGCGCGGCGAGGTGGCGTCGACCCTCTCAAAGAATGATCAAACTCTACGCAGGGTCGTGTGCATCGAGGCACTCTAGAAGTAATATTGGTCAGCTGCCATCTCGTCATAAGATCCCGTACTACGCGCGACGCCAAACAGGCAAGGAAAAGTGTTCCACACTCGCCCTAATGGCAACAGGTGGCGATGACTGACATTTCCACAGTTAAATGCACATATATACTTCATGAAAAGGACGGGGAAATCTCCGTCCTCGTAGCTCAATGGTAGAGCATTTGACGCATTATTCGAAGGTCGGAGGTTCGCATCCTGCTGGTGGCAAGTTGTACTTTCGTTCACTTTTCTTTCTTCACATTTACATTACAACTACCTCTAATTACATCCCCGATACTTTACCTGACATTATTGTCTGCTAATCCTCACTAACATTGTGTCTAACAAAGAAAAAGAGCCCTTCAATTTAACGTTCCTTCATCCACTATTTTTGGCAATGTTTTGTGTTAGTTGTCATGCAAACCAGGTGGTTGACGTTACTCTGTAGTTTTTCTACACTGTGGACCATGTACAGATTATGAACAATAGCCTCCACATGAACACTCCTTTCATTAGCGAAGTTATCGAAAGTAGGACGCTGTAGCACTTTCATTTTAATTCTCGCTTTTTCTCTTGCAGCAAATTTAAGTACGATCCTCAAGTGTCTTTTTTATTTCTACATATAAATAAACGTACACAATAAAAACGTCCTTAAGCATTGTTTTTAAATATTTGCATATTCTTTGTTGTATCCTTGTTACTCGTCCAGCCTCGCAGGTTTTCACGTCAGCTACACTATAGATGCATAACGCGTAACATAGCACAGCTATGAATAACATAACAAGACGTCTGCCTACCTCACACCTGTAGCTCGGACAGCCTCGACGTGCTTGCTGGAGACGCGATGATCTAGAAAGGAATCCAGCGAAGCTGGGCTGACGGTGAGATTGACAAAAAAGCTCTCGAAGCGCACGTGTTCCAAAGTTCACGGCAGAAGCTCTTCGCTAACACCGAGGGGATATATTGGCCGCCCGTTTCTTCCTGAATTAATAACGCTAGAAAATGTTGCGAGATTCGGTGCGCTTCCTCCGGCTTCGCGAGGATTTACTGCTTAAAAGCAGAGCGCTAATGCATAAATCAACCACGCCGAGGTGTTCCTTTGAATTCAGGCCGAGAAATGTGGAACTTCGCGGCGCTTTTTTCACTCGTCCATTACGAGAGCGGGAACCGAAAAAAAATAACCCGGAAGTAATACTACATTGAAGTTGAAGGTACCACTTGACCGAGATATTGATTGAAACTGTGAGTCCAACGGAAACCTCGTGTTTGTCGGTTATGAATGAGGCGCACCGACTGTTGGTACAGAGTTTGGCGCTGTTGAAATACATGAATACGTGTCTCATTGCACCTAGTGTACTGGTCGTATAGGGCGCGAATATTTTGTTTTCGTTTATCAGGGCATCTATCCCCGTAAAGCCCCTAGGTTTAACTGCCCAATGCACATGTCAGCAAGGAAACAAAAGGATTACTTGTGGAATTTTTCAGCTTCATATATAGTGCGATTTGGTAAACGCGGAGGAAGTGCCGTAGTTGTAAATGGATTTTCACTCTGAAGGAGTGAAGCGTTCAACGTATAAAAACCGACGGCAGGCAATAAATATGACTCCATATAGCATCGATAGCATGCGGTCTTAGAAACCATGGCGTGAGAAATGTTCAACTGATTAATTCGTGATTTGTCCCTAAATGTGTGCTTACGAAAGCTGCAGTTTTTGAGTGTGTTTCTTACACAGTGTAAATATTCATTACATCTAAAGCTTCGGTATAAGAATTCAGAGTCTAAAACGCACTATTATTCCTTATCTCATCACACTTTGTCCCTGCCACAATAGGGCATCTAATCACACATGGGCTAGCAATCTAATACACATCAGAGTTCTGATCCACTCGCGTTAAAAAACACTCGCCCCCATCTACATACCTGGCAGCTTAACGAAACCGAGTTTCAGTTCGTGTTATAGTTTCAGAGAAATGTATTTAAGTTCATTTGCGCGGTCATCTCCAGCGCTCACCGAGACGGCGTACACACTCTGTCTCATCAAGTCAGAGGCGGAAGAAAGATGGTCCTGCTGGTCGCCGACTGTATAGACCTGATTCGCGCGGCCCGCCGAGACGGTCGGTTGCTAATTATCTCCCCATTTGTCACGCCCGGCGCGAGCGTAATGGCCAATCACGGCGGGCCCGCCCACCGACGCCGTTAATGGAACGGTCGTGTTTTCGCACGTGGCCCTTTTTGGCCTGGTACTCGTGTAGGCCCCTACGCAAAACGCGTCTATATACTCTCGTCCACGCAGTCTACACGGAAGAGCCCGCCCGTGAGGGAACAATGCCCGCTTTCCGTAAACTTTGCTCCCCGGAGTTGGCTTGAAACTTCGAGCATCATCAGACACGCATTATTCGACTAACGTGTAGTACATATTGTACCAGGTAATGCGCTGAATTTTCGTGTTATCACAAGTTTTTCGGTGATAAATATTGACAATCCTCACTGTAACCGAAAACCTCAATTTTAATGAATCACGCTGATACTCCGTAAGAGAGCCGAGTGAATTATTATGGCAGCAAAAAAAATTGAAGAAATCTTGTAAATAGTATAGAACCGCTGAGCAAATTTTAAAGCGTTGACAGACCACTTAATGTTATTCCGAAGCTAGGACAAGCGCGCAAAGGTTTCAGGAAACTCACGAAAACATTATGCCCATCACTTTTGCCTTAAACAGAAAAAAAAGTAACTGCAACATTTGTTTGTTGCGCTTTAACCATGAACTCTGTTCAGTTCTCATGCGGTGCTTGATCAATTGATTGATATGTGGGGTTTAACGTCCCAAAACCACTATATGATTATGAGAGACGCCGTAGTGGAGGGCTCCGGAAATTTAGACCACCTGGGGTTTTTTAACGTGCATGCAAATCTGAGCACACGGGCCTACATTTCCGCCTCCATCGGAAATGCAGCCGCCGCAGCCGGGATTCGAACCCGTGCACTGCGGGTCAGCAGCCGAGTACCTTAGCCACTAGACCACCGCGGCAGGGCGATGCTTGATCAAGGCAATATGTAGTGTACAAGTATCTTTTCCACTTCCGGCGAATATGCTTCGTAAAATTAAGAATAGTAATGATAATTGTTTGAGTTTAACTTCACAAAACTACCATAAAGTTATGAAAGACGCCGTAGTGAAGGGCTCTTAAAATTTAGACCACCTGGGGATATTTAACGTGCACCTAAATTTAAGCGCACAGGCTTCAACATTTACTTATCGAAAATACAGCCGCCGTGGCCGGGATTCGATTCCGCAACCTGCGGGTCAGCGGCCGAGTGCCTTATCTACTGTAACATTAAAAATCTAGGCCCGAAGTCACAAAAGTCTGTTAGGATAGAATTGTTATAGGAATATTCCAGCTAATCTCGACAGTGAACGTCAAAATATCGAAAGCGAATGGTCAATGGTGAAAAAGCATTCACGTAAAAACAAGCAAGAAAAGGCCTGGTGAGTAGCTCGTCGCGAATCAAGACTAAAGGCCGAGTGAAGCTCATCGGTTTCTAGCCGGTCCTGACCATACAAAGTGATGCCAAGTTATACGGATCAATGCAAAGTGATGTCAAGTTTCAGTCGAGTCCAGCACAGTCGCATCTCACCATTTAGCCTGCACTACGTCGGAGACTTGATTAGACGAGTCTAGTCCAGTGGTCTGGCTCGGCAGCGCACCGCTATTCTCGGTAAGCGGCTTCCTCTTCGGCAGTGTGAACTTCGTTTGGTCTCTTTATTTCTGCGTGTGGCGCCGCCGCCACACGCCATCTTCACACAGCGCAAAGTAGAGTTACTCTATATGCTATACCTTTAGGTAGCAGAGTTGCGCCACTGATAGAACGCGCCACTCGCGCCCCGATTCGCCCAACGCGTTCACGTGCACAAAATGCGTCCATTTCAGGCCGAGCCAACTTCACGGCCACGCGGGTTCTGGCGACCGCCACCCCGCGTTCGCGGCTCACGAGCTCACTTTTGTTTTTTTTTTTAATGTTCGTCGAATCAACGCTGAAAGGCAACAGTGCGAGCGGACGCGCTCTGGGCTCGTGTGGCGTTTCTTGTACGGACGCCGAAATGCTGCCGGTGAACTCGGCCGTGTGAACGGCAGTGCTGCTGACAGAAAGGGTGGCTTATCCGCATGACATGTACGTCTCAGCGGGCAAGATGGCGCACCTATGCGCAACTCTGCTACCTGAAGGTATCATATGCAGTAACTCTAGCGCAAAGAAGTGCACGCGCAGTTGGCCATGACGTCACATCCGGCGTGAGCTAACCAAGTAGGCGCACATCTGTTCAACCATGAGATGCTGGGTCACGCATGGAGACATCATCGTGGCACACAGTTTTCTCCTTTTTTTTGCGTTGGACAGATTGCGGATGATTTAAACTGCTCCGCTGGTAAAAAAGAGCATTGCAACCTGGTCAGTATTGAAAACAAACTTCCTCTGATATAGCAGTATGCGTAGGAACAGTGAAGTCACCGCATCGTGACGTGGGCACTCAGGGAGCTTAATGGTGATGTGGACAATGTCTTGTCGTGTGTTGGAATATACTAAGCATGTGCATTCTATTCACGTGCGTAAACTCTTTTGGGGTCGAATCCACTCCGCATATCTGGCTGAATAAAAAAACATTTATTTCGTATGAACTAATTAGCCACGAGTCAGTCGACTTCTCTAATATCATGTCCAGCATCGCGATTGGCTGAAACCATCTTTTACGAGCAACTTTAGCAAAATACTGGCCCTTATTCGTAAGGGCGCTTTAAGTTTGGCGGGACGTTTTCACTAATGATACTTACCACATTATGACTGAACGGACTTTCACTTTGCGAACAGTTGCTGTGCAAAACGTTTTTTTTTTTTCTATATGAACACTGACCTTAATTACAACAAGACTAAGATTGGTCGTAGTAAGTGGGTGGCACGGTGACTAATAGTTAGAGTAATACGCTTTTTTCTTATGATGAGCAGCGGAAGGACTGGTATCTGAGGCATTACGTGAACACTCACCGCATAACTGCTTCAGCGTTTCAAACAATGCCCGCTTGAACGAAGTCATTATCTCGCACGCAGCCGAAAACTGAATAGCGTTCCAGAGGCCGTGTTCGAATCATTTATAATAAGCTACTCTGACCAGAAACCGTGCGAGTGAAGCAGCGCGGTAAGTATATATCCTCTGAGCATAAACACTCATTCGCGGGATACGGAAAAAAAAAAACCCAAAATAACCGCAGATCTTCACAACAACATGCGTAAAACGGGGGCGAGCTAGTAAGGCGTGAACGGGAGTACGTCGGGAGACGAACAAAAGCGGAAGGAAGTCGGGGAGAAGTACTTCCGGTGTGCACGGGAAGAATGGGATCCGATGGCGGAGACGTGACGCGGAAGCGATGCGTCTGCGGTCGCCTGCGCAGTAAGCACGGCCTCTACTCCGAACGATGTACTTCGGCTGCGAAGGATGAACGCGGGTCTCGGCAGGAACGACACGCTCGCTGCGTGTCTAGTGCCGCTCGTAACGACGACGTAAGAGTAGCTCGGAAAGCACTCGCAAGATGAGCGAGCCGCAGTGTATTACATGTCTGTTTTGTTTTTTTCATGCTAGGGCTACGAAAAACGACGAGGTTTTCTCTGGTGCACAGCTTGTCTCGAAATATTCTTTTGGTCGGATATAAGGAAAAGGAAGCGGTGAATGACAAACTGAGAAATACGAAGATATTCGTGAAGAATAGAAACAACTTCTTTGTGTGGGATGCAGACGCAAGAAATCGGAACATGTTTATATTGCAACAGTCACTACAGCATATGAAAACATTGTTATTCCAAGATGAAGCTAGTTCAAAGTACATGTGTCAATGCTATGTGGTCTCTGCTGAAACGTTGAATAAAAAACTGAAACCGGCCTTAGGTGCTTCTGTAACATCTGATTGAGCAAAAAAAAAGTGGGCCCGGATACCCCTCAAAATTCAAGTAGGCTTCTTTTTTCTCTCTTAACCTTTTTTTTTGATATTACATATAAACAAATAAACAATGTGATGTCAAGGTGGTTGCAGGGCTGGCCCTGACAGACTGCGCGGGGTCTCCGGCCCACCTATTATCGAGATTGTCGCTGAAACGGCTGTTTCTAGTGTGTTAAGGCTTCTCTAGTAGTACTAAGATACTTCTTTTAATATATGAAAGCTTACTACTTTGATTTCAGAGCAAATTTTTTGCTCTACTATGGAAACTCTGGGAACAATGGTATATCCTTGCGATTTCAAAGGACCAAAGTGAACTCCTACGACTCTAACCCGTTTTATACTATGTCTCCTTTTACACACCCGAGGACAGCGTGTCTGCTAGCTTAAAGTTACTTATCTACGGTTCAGGAGACATCGAAAGTTTCCATAGCATGAAAAGAAGTTCAAACAACGTAACTCTGTATTACGACGTTTCGTGAATACCGTGCAATCAATTAAGTCCGAATTCAGTTAATCTTAAAGATGGATAGCACGTAGACTGTTTGAAAGTGCGGATTTTACCTTGATGCTTTTATAAATAAAAATAATTACGTTCAGAAATATGTCACGTGCCATATAGTATACAAACAAAAACATTATTACAGCCTGACTTTTAGATTAGCAGTGAAAGACTATATCTATAGCTTACGTCATTGTAAATAAAAAACAAGCAAAAAGTAGTTTTTAGAGTTCAGAATTCGTCCACCGATAAGATGTGATATAGAAAAAAAAAGTAATATTGAAAAAAATCTGGGTAGACGTGGCAGAGAGCTGGCACATGTACAAGAGAAGATATTGCAGCAAGCGAAAATCGAAAGCAGCCTTTGCACCAAAAAAAATGAAAAATAAAAAAACTGTTCATTCTATTAGCAGTCTACGTGCGCTTGTTATTAATACCGTCGATGAAGGCTTGTTTTACCAATTCCGTGAAGCCTGGCCTGACTAGAAAAAACTTGTTTTCTTGCTTATCTCTCAGTATTTTGATTATTTGTTTCAACTCCCTCCCCCCTCCAAAAAAAAAAAGAATTTCAGTTTGGATGCTCCGCTCTCCTACACTGCCTGTAACAACGATTACTGAAAACATGCTATCTTTTCAAGTGTTTTTATTGTGGCTCATTCATTTGTATCTTTGTCTCTCTCTTTTCTTCTCCCTCTTCTTCCACACTCCCTCTCTATTTCTATTTTATCCTGTGCCGTCCACTGTTCAATCCTTCAACCCCCCCTACGCTTCGCATTTCAACCTACCCTATCTCTTTCGTAACGTTCATGCTCATAATCCACTTACTTCACTTGCTCACAATCTATCTATCTATCTATCTATCTATCTATCTATCTATCTATCTATCTTATCTTTCTGTTGCGACGTGGAATCTATCCTGGTGTCATTTTTGTATTCTTTTTCTTCTCCTTTCCGTTTTTTTTTTCTCTTTATATATCACATAATTTACTTCTTCATCTCTACGAATTTTTTGCGGTGTTTGTTGTCTCTTTCGTTTCTTTCGCCGTACCACAAATTAATTACCATCTTCCTCGAACTGCTTCTTCATGACCCCTACCTCGCCGTGCACCCACCCATTTGTTGCGGCACTGCTCCTCATACGTCCCAAAAATTACATCCATCATTCATCTTGGTTTGTCTGTATTCCACACGCTGCTCCTGAACGCTACCTCATCCATTGCGCTCCTCTTCACCATTCTCCCATCATTCTTCCTTCTCCTCAACCTTCTTTTTCTTTATATCTATGCGCGTGCCCAACTGTCCGAAACTACCTTCACTCTCCATCGTCTTTCATTCTGCCGCGGCGTGGTTTCTTACCCGATTTGTGATGCATTCTTTGTTTACCCTTCCTCATCCACTTCCTCCAAACGAACTGTCTTTCGAAAACTCCCGTTTCCGCCATCATCTCATTTGGCATGCTCTCTCCTGTCCGAACATCAAATTGTCGTCACCATGGTTTCAACCACCCACCTCAACACCCGTGAGCGTGCATCATGCTACTCGTTTCATACTCACAATATCGGCCATCTCCCCATCGTACCTTACCTTGCCCTCGCCACCACATACCACTGCCACGGTGACCACGCGCTCGACCCCTATAGGCGTGCGGCGAGCTCGAACGCGCCTTCGTGCCCGCCCTGGCGGCGACGATGCAGCGCTACCTCGACTCTCTGGTGGCCGTGGTAAGCAGCCCTGCCCAGTTGGAGGTCACCAGGAAAATTGTGCACGAGTTCGAGCATGGTGGAGGCAGCAACGCCCAGGACGGCAAGAGGAGCCGCGACGCGCTGGGACCGCTGCTCCAGGAGAAGCTCAGGCTTTTCGCCTCATCACGGGACAACTGGGTACGCAAACACCTACACAAACGTAACTGGCTGAAAAGATTACTTGATGTGCAAGGCTGCCTCCTCACTTTTTTTCTTAGCTGAAAGCCACTCGTTTTGGAATGAAACGACGTGGTTAAATTAAAACTGCGTGCTCACTATGCACAGTAAGTTGATCGAGCAAAAAATCGAACAAGGCTGTGCACAAACTCGGTATCTGTTTCCCATTTGCAAGCGTTTCAAACGCGACACCGACTGTGCCGTTTGCTGAAGAGTTTTTATATGTTCGTAAGTGCTCCCGGTTATGTCTACGTATTCGCCTAATTTCTGCGATCTGATCGCGAACACAGCACGGGAGCACCTAATGCACTCACACTTTCGATCGCCGCCAAATACCGAATACAATGGTTGGATGCTAACACTATTTGCAGACCAGCTAAAGCCACCAAAAAATAATTATCCTCATTGCAATGCACTCGGATTGAGAATGCACCAAAATATCTAATTGTACCTGTAGCCACAAGCCAACAAACCCATAGCTGTTACCTATTTTTTCACGTACTGTAGGTAGACGTACTGGTCTTCTTCGTAATTCGCTTGGTTTCAAGAGTGTACAGCATGAAGAAAGGCTGATAAAACAGGTGCAATCGCTCATCTCTGTTTTATATCAATCTTCTATCATGGCTTTGTGCTGTACGCTTCTGCAATATAGCGATGGGTGTAACCAATACAGTTATTATCTCACTCATAATTGCGCAGGATCAATATTGCCACGTTCCTTTCCTCTAGTTTTGTTATCACCCCCGTTACACTATGGTCAGCGCAAACCGCGCTTACGATGTTCGAAAAGCTTCGTGGCTGTAGTAGATTGTTTTGTTAAGATTACGCCCACTTCGTGAACATTACAGATTATTCTGGAACCTACATCACCACTAGCGATAACGCTAGAACATTCCATGGAAAGTGTATTAATGCCGACGCGCTTCGCCGCTTGTCAGATGACCGACAACCGATGCTCTGCTCGCCGCAATCAGTGCCAGTGTCTTTCTGTCATCTGACTTTCCTTTTACGCGGCCACAAGTTAGGCCCAAATAAACAGTTTATTATCTGACCATTCAGTTTCCTGCCTTCAGCCAGTTCACGACACCGTGACAATATCAGTAGCTTTTTTTTTCTAGTAAGCATGGAGTTTCAAGTAAGGCCCTTTTACTATAGTTGTTCAACGCCATCGCACAAGCTATTTAAACAGAGTTTCTATTTTTAATAAGCCTTTAAGAGCTAGACGCTTATTATCCAGGATATGTTAATTGCTCTTTTACAGATTTATTTCATGCTAGAACATTCTGAATATTTGCTTAGACAAGGAGAGTTACAAATAAGCTATACATGGTTAAAAACTGAAACACGTACATATTATCTAGCTAGGATCTATCGAGATTCAAGTTCATTAGTTTGAAACAAGCAGTGGACATGAAATTACTCTCTCCCTGTGCGACTTCGCAATTTCTTGCTTGAAAGAAATATTTGAGTGCATCAGACTACAACATCAAACGTCCATATGAAACGCCTAATGAAAGCAAGCCCACATGCTTTCACATGCAATAAACTAGTCATTTGTAAAGCTGAGAAATAAAGAAGGAAGAAAGAGAAAGGAAATGCGAGAAGGTTAACAAAACGTGCGTCCGTCTCACTATCCTACACAGGTGGAAGGGGAATGAGGTGCTAAAGGATAAGGATATATAAAGAAGCTGAGGCTGGTCCGCGTAGCAGTAAGCTTAAATGTTGCCACTTTGTACCAGATAATATTATTTTTTTTTTCATTTGCTCTTAAATAACCATAATCAACGCCACAAACGGGAGAGTTTGTATACCTGTTACAGCCAGAAGCTAAGATTAACGCACTTGTCAAAAAATCGTGGTCATATAACAGGCATTTCGTTTTCGTGCCTCAAGGTGGGCGGTTGCTAACGTACATACATCAAGGGGTATCAGATTTAAACATAAGGTAACCTGAACAAAAAAAAAAGAAGTAGCGCTTGCACATCGTGTGGCTATGAGTGCTACGTTGCTCAGTTCATATCTCTTCTGTCGTCAGCAAAACAGTTTTTGTACCAATTACTTCGATAGTTAGAAAAATACGACTCGCGTCCAATGCGGTTACAGGCGAGTTTCACTTCGTATTTTTAACCACAGCCCTCGTATTTGTTTCGTTTGTAAACCAATTAGGCTCATATTTATATTTATTTTATTTTGGGGGCTTCAGGTCCCAAAATCACCATATGATTTTGAGAGACGCCGTTCTGGAGAGCTCCGGAAATTTCTACCACCTTGGGTTTTTTTAACATGCACCTAAATCTAAGCACACGGGCCTCAAGCATTTACACCTTTATAAATAATGCGGCCGCCGCGGGTGGGATTCGATCCCGTGACCTGCGTGTTAGCAGCCGACTGCATCAGCCACTACACTACTGTGGAGGGTTAATTAGCCTAATATCAGTCATAATGACAGTAATATCACCAATGCCAGCTTAGAAGCTTCACTAGTATTCAATACAGTTTTTTTCCTCTCGATGCAGTCGTTAGTTAAGCTACTTGTTTGTTAAAAGCATTGCTGTGCAAAGGAATGTCGGCCTAAATTATATGTGATGGAAAAGAAAAACACGTAATGCCCATCAAAAAAGGGCAGTGTACAATAACTAGACATCACCATCTCAAAAAAGTAGGCTTCTTGTCAATGTACATCACCTAACGGCAAAGCACGCTTTACAAGAGAACACAAAAGCTCTTTGATATGCTAATTATGGTTACTTATTCGTATATCTTTCGTGTACGCAATTATGGCAACCAATGCTTGGCACGTGCATGTTGGACCCACTGTTCTTTGATTCTTTTTCTCTTATTTTCTTGCTTACCGCAATGCTCTCTCCTTTCTTATTCCTCCATGTCGAAATAGGACCTTCACCCACGTGCTTAGTAAGCGTCACACTTCTGTTGCTACAGGCGCGTGCATGAAAAAGTAACAAAGCGATATCGTACAGTTAAATGGCATGACCTCGATAAAAGATCCAATTTCAATATCAGAAACGCCTGATCGCCGACAAGCACACCATCGAGACGATGTCAGTTATTTAAAAATGTGTGTAAAAAAAGGTGCGCGCAAGATATGGGATGTTTTTGCTCATGCTGAAATGCGAAATGACGCTGCATAAAGTAAGACAAATACCAGTATTTTCTTGGTGCATGCTCAGTCTCACTTGAGACAGCATAACGTACAAAATGTTTTTAAAGACGATAGTCTTTCTTGTTATTGGGGTATTTCAACGAAAAAATTTTGATCTGTCTGTTTGTATTTCCGTCTATCTGTACACTTGTATATCTGTTTGTCCACCGTAACGGAACACCGAATGGCTCCAAGCGATTTGCCAAACGGCCAATTCAATCTGCAGCGCCCATCAATATTGCTCAAGTTTCAGCGTTCATAGTTGTGCGATTGTCAATCAAAAAGCATGTTTTGCGCATATATGAGGCACTGTATTAACACTTCAATATTTTGTGTGTGTGTCTTTATACTAGAGAAGGCATACAAAAGCTATTCTAAGGACCGTAGCGTTTATCACGTTGCGCTGACCATGTAACGCGATGCTCAAAAAGGCAAGCGTTTTCTAAGCTTTGCTAAGACGACACGGTGGGGGCACCTACCCATCGCTTTGCGTTCTACAACTTATCGCCTCTGAGACAGGCGCGTATATTTCTCCGTGGGCGCGCACGCCTTCCTTCATTTTCGAAGATAACTGCCAGATAGCGCTCGTTTCTAACGTGCCTCGATGCGCTCTTTCGCCTTCACTGTACGAATCGAGACTCTCTAACGCAGCGCCTTCAGAATACAATTCACCTATTTTCTGGCATAGAACATCGAATAAACGTTTTGTTCACTCTCCCCAGACGCAAGACTGTCGTCTTTCGACGACAGTTGCAGTGAAACATGCAGATAAGGGGCCAATTTTTTTGTATAATTTTCACGCGGTAAACACTGATGCTGTCTTAGAACTATACTCTTGAGTGGTAGCACATACCCACTTTGGCTCCGTAACCTTCCCTTTTATACCAATAAAAGTTGCCCGCGGATATAGTCACGCTAAATTTGTCACAGGGTCCCAACAGAATGTGGACTCTCCTGTGAAGCGTGCTTTGTCGTTATATAGCCTATGTTGACAAGAAGCCTACCTTCTTGAAAAAGTGCAAAGAAAAAATAATTAGAAATATTAATTATTCAATGATTATTAATTAATTAAAGTAAGGAAACTGAGAATTGGTTATTTACTGACATGTGTTATAAATTGTCAAAAATCAGAAAAATACCTTCACAACTACTTTTTTCTCCAGCGGCAGGCATCTTAAGAGAAATAAAGACATCATTTGGGACAGTAATTAAGAAAGCTCAGTTAGTCAACTTTGTAATTAATGTAGTTAGGCGTTTATTTTTAGATAGAAGCATTGAAGTGTTTCATGTGACGAACACATTGCTGCTTTGAGATGTCGAAAAGGATGCCTATGGCAATCACTTTCACGTAATCAAATTGAATCAAACTCAACAGCGAAACCGAAATCATAACACCAGAGAGCGCAACAAGATCATAATAACGCCACTGTTCAAGACAATTGTTAGAGAGATGTCGTTATTCCACGTTTCTTAACGCATGTGCGTGATGCGCCATATAATTCCAAGCGCAGCCCGCCCACCCACACAACGAAGTCGGTTGACGGTTGATGTAACGATGCTAACTCACTCTATACGTCTAAGAAGAATATGGCTGTTGCCCTATTTTATTACTTCGCAATTATCACTGAAGACCGCTTTTTCGGAATCTCAAAGATGCAATCAGCTTCGCACATGAAGGACTTCAATTTTCCCATTTGACATAACCACCTAGCTCCTCTATACAAAACGTTAATTCATTTGACTTTATCAATCACTCATTGGAATGATGTTTTTTTACCGATCTTAAGATGCCTACAGCTACAGGCACAGTAGTTGTAAAAGGCACGGAATAAACATCGCATTCCTCTTATTTTACAGGATTTTGAACACATTTCTTGAAACATCCGGTATACACAGATATAACACAAGATTCCGTAGTCGTGCACTAGGAGATCATTAAATTGACCAAACATGATAATGCTCCATTTAAATAAAACCAGCTTTGCTGCTTCCTGCTGTCAGAGATACAATACGTGCGCCGGAGCTGCTGTTCTTGTACCGTATTGGATGGGGAAGGGTTTCCAAATCGGTAATCTTTTGTGCCCTTGACGTCACTTACTATAAGAGGAGTAATGCTGATAACTATGCATGTGACTACTTTTCTTGGCAATGAAGGCAAAGCAACAGGGGTAGAACCACTGCACGTGTACTCCTCCGCGAAGTAGTTTGGTTCGGCTCGAGTTGCGAATCATGGCCGCGTTCGAATAATAACGCTGCAGACCAGTTGCATCGTCGGCTTACATAATTTTGGGGAGTGAAATTTGTCGCGAGCTCGCGGACTGAGAAGAAATTCGCTAAGGGTACATTGATTTATGAACTCAGTTTTGTCTTGAGACATATTTGGATTGTATGTTCTGTTTTAAAACTTCTATTCCAGTAAATTTTCAAGAAACGGTAGAATTTCAATCAAGAAAAACCTTGCATAATCATAAAAATTGAAAGTTAGGTTTTTCTCCCCAGATAAAGGCTTCAGATTTTGTATAATGATATATCTATGCTTACAGCTCATTTAGAGCATGACTGGTCAGTGAGGAAAAAGTGAACTTGAAGGAACTCGGAGAAGACTTTACATCATGCAGCTAGCCTTGGCATGTGAACTCTCTGAGAAGCAATTTCCTTTTATCTTTTTTTCTCTCGTAACAACATATCCAAACGTGGACTTTGAAACATGGCACATTGGCCGAGAGTGTTTAGTTTGTGGTATCCTTTATATAGTTTAAACCAATTTGAGTTTGGAGGCGCTGTAGTGGATTCGTTGTGTACGGTGCACTTGCCTCCTGAGATGTGCAACCTCGTCCACACACGTTGAAAATGTCGGTATTGACCCCTGCGCCTATCGAGACTTCTAATTTCAAGGCTATACGCTGTTATAAAAACTTACGCCTTATGAAACCCACACATTGGCGTGAAATAAGTTAGTCATTCGAGTAGTACGAGACAATCAGGAAGAATGGACCTGGAACAGCATGATAAAATGGGTTAGTAGGCAAATAAGAACTTATATCTCTGTCACGTATAGACTAATTGAAGAGCATTATTCTAGCCACTCCACGTGCATTTCCCCGTTGGCGTCGGGAAGTGCACGGCGAAAGCGAAAACGCCAGGAGACAAGAACCCGATAGTTATGAGTATATTAACGAATTCAAAGTTTGTTGGAGACGATTTAATCAATGTCCATTCCTTGGCTGTATTGCCTTGGCTGTCACCTGCAGGGCAGAACCTACCACGCGTTCTAACGCGAGGATAAGGGACTGGGCCTATACATTTTGACTTCTGTCTTGTTGCATAAATTTTTTATCCTTCATGTGTGCAGTCAAGGTATTGCGACATTACGCAGGTTGGTTTGATACAAGTGACAGTGTTATGAATCTTGTCGGAATACAACGACTAAGCGACAAAAGATAGGATACCACCAATTTCTCAATAAACTAAAACACCGGGTTGTAATAAATACTTGAATGTACGAAGACTTCTGAAGGGTTACTTCAACGCAACTCTTGAAGGCGACAGAAATCAAGGCAAGTTTTATGAAAGGCTTCTTAACCCCTTTAAAAACTTCATCTGCGCTGTTACTTTTTACTTATGGTTCCACGGGTCACTTCCAGGCCTTTTAAAAAGTTCAAAGGGCCCCTAAACTGCCTTTTTAAAATATTGTGAGCGAGTGCGTTATTCTCTCCCGGCATTTTACGTTTTCGTGGCGCAATTCGTGACGCCAGCTGTTTATTCACGTGACGTCAAGATGAAATAAGTTCTCGATTGATCAGCATAGGAGCGATATCTTTTGTGAACTGTCACCTACCCTGCATTCACCATACAATCGCTTGTCTAAGTTTGCCTGGTCTCGCAAGAATATCGTGTGCAATAAACTTATTTCATTTCGTTTTCCGCGTCTGCGACTGCGCAAGCGGTATTTGCAGCGTGCGGCCACAAAGCGCTAAATCAGTGTTGATCTTTCATGTGTTTTATGAAGAAACAAGTGGCGAGGAGGCGATATCACTTTTAGATAGTGTAGCGAAGGCGAGAAAGAAACCACTTATCGCCTTTGAACTCGCTTCAAGGCTGCAGAAAATCTTGCAGAAGATGTTTCTTTTTGAACATGCAGGCACATACGTAAGTCGAGGTATGTCTGCATTCTACTACGTATACGGCCTGAAACCAGAAGCGCGTATTCGGATACGCGCTTCGGAGACTTTGTTTCCGAATTATGCTCCCTGAGCGAAATTCTCCGCGCAGTCATAATCCTCCCCCGAACTCTTCGTTTCGTCAAGACTGAGCGCCACCAGCTTTAGCCTAACCGTGGAATTCTCTTTCTGGTGATAGTTTTGCAAGTCAAATTTGGGGCGCCGCCATAATGAACCTCCCTCGCTCTTGAAATTTTAGTCCCAGTTGCCTATTCGGCAAAAACTAAACTCTCCCTTTTGATTCGCAATTTGAAGGTGCAACGTAAACCGACTAAGTGCGTTCATTAGCGCACGCACAACTTTTGTGTATTCGCCCCGCCGCGGTGGTCTAGTGGCTAAAATACTCGGCTGATGACCCGCAGCTTGTGGGATTGAATCTCGGCTGCGGCGGCTGCATTTCCAATGGAGGCTGAAATGTTGTAGGCCCATGTGTTTAGATTTGGGTGCAGCGTTAAAGAACCCCAGGTGGTCGAAATTTCTGGGGCCCTCCACTACGAGCTCTCTCATAATCTTATGGTGGTTTTGGGACGTTGAGCCCCACGTATCATTCAACTTTTGGGTATTCGCCTCTCTGCAAGAAACAAGCGGGCGCTTGCTAACAGTTGGAAATTGAGAAGTAGAAAAAAAAAGTTGCATCGCATATTGAGGAGGGATAAAGCACGTGTGAAACGTGGAATGTTGTGTTCCCCCAATGGCATAGCCTGTTATAAAGTATCAAGTCTCTTCGCCTCAACATTCCTCACGCAAACGCAATTTTTGCCTTCGCGCATGCGGTCTGTGCATGCTGCTCGCTCGAGAAGTGCGTCTGCGTGCGCTACGTTAGCCGAAAGTGCTTACGTGGCATAGTATACCTGACAATACCTAACACGAATTCTGCATCAGCGCTTGTGAAGCCGTCCACGGTATAGGGAGCGATGTTTTGATTCGAAATTGCGAGACTCGCGGCATGCGAAAGTATGGTACGCAGAGCGCATGCAGGGATAGTAATTTCTGTTATTTACGTTGTTCTATAGATCTTCCTGACGGAATGAATGATCTATCCGTCCTTTTTTCCCCGTCTTGTCCGGAGCAGAATAACATGAACGCCTACACGTACACGCAAATCACAAAAAACCGCCCGTGGACTTTACGGGGAAACGGGATCTGAGGAACCGAAATCCCCCAACGTTGCCAATCTGGGTTTCTCAATGGTACTGACAACTTCCAGAGCCACGCGACCGTATCATATAAGAGATGCCCGCATGTAGCATACTGCGCTAGCTTTCGACCTTATCTGCGCTCATGGATTGGGAAACTGCGCGGGGTGATCCCCGAAACTTTCGAAATAGAACTCCGCCGGAGCTTGCGCGTATCGAGCCCTTAATGGCGTCTCCCTGGAAAATAAGTTGAGAAAATTGTCGTGCAAGACTGTAGCGGGTGATAAGAGAGCCTGGCATTTGTGCAGCAGTGTAAGAACGATGTTCGAGTGAAGATTCACTTGATATGCAGCGCTGCAGGCACACCTTGCTCTCTCTTCGTCCAGCAGTCGTTCATCATCATCATCAGCAGCAGCATCATCATCATCAGCCTGACTACGTCCATTCCAGGACAAAGGCCTCTCCCATGTTCCGCCAGTTAACCCGGTCCTGTGCTTGCTGCTGCCAATTTATACCCACAAACTTCTTAATCTCGTCTGCCCACCTAACCTTCTGTCTCCCCCTAACCCGCTTCCCTTCTCTGGGAATCCAGTTAGTTACCCTTAATGACCAGCGGTTATCCTGTCTACGCTCTACATGCCCGGCCCATGTCCATTTCCTTTTCTTTATTTCAACTATGATATCCTTAACCACGGTTTGTCCCCTAATCCACTCTGCTCTCTTCTTGTCTCTTAAGGTTACACCTACCTTTTTTTTTCCATTGCTCGCTGCGTCGTCCTCAATTTAAACTGAACCCTCTTTGTAAGTCTCCAAGTTTTTGCTCCGTAGCTAAGTACGGGCAAGATACAGCTGCTATATACCTTCCTTTTGAGGAATAGTGGCAATCTACCTGTCATAAATTGAGAGTGCTTGCCGAATGTACTCCACCCCATTCTTATTCTTCTAGTAACTTCAATCTCGTGGTTAGGCTCTGCGGTTATTACCTGCCCTAAGTAGACATAGTCTTTTACAACTTCAAGTGCACTATTACCTATCTCAAAGCGCTGCTCCTTTCCGAGGTTGTTGTACATTACTTTCGCTTTCTGCAGATTAATTTTAAGACCCACCTTTCTGCTCTCCTTGTCTAACTCCGTAATCATGAGTTGCAATTCGTCCCCTGAGTTACTCAGCAATGCAATGTCATCGGCGAAGCGCAGGTTACTAAGGTATTCTCCATTAGCTCTTATCCCTAACTGTTCCCATTCTAGGCTTCTGAAAACCTCCTGTAAGCACGCGGTAAATAGCATTAGGGAGATTGTGTCCCCCTGCCTTACACCCTTCTTGATTGGTATTCTGTTGCTTTCTTTATGAAGCACTATGATAGCAGTTGATCCCCTGTAGATTTCTTCCATAATGTTTATATATACTTCATCTACGCCCTGATTCCGCAGTGTCTGCATGACGGCTGATATTTCTACTGAATCAAACGCCTTCTCGTAATCTATGAAGGCTATGTATAGTGGTTTGTTATACTCTGAGCATTTCTCTATTACCTGATTGATAGTATGAATGTGGTCAATTGTTGAGTAGCCTGTTCGAAATCCTGCTTGTTCCTTTGGTTGATTGAATTCTAATGTTTTCTTTACTCTGTTAGCAATTACCTTTGTAAATAGCTTGTATACTACAGAGAGAAAGCTGATTGGCCTGTAATTCTTCAAGTCCTTGTCATCTCCTTTCTTATGTATTAAAATGATGTTAGCGTTCTTCCAAGACTCTGGTACTCTTCCCGTCAGGAGACACCTCGTAAACAGGGTGGCTAGTTGTTCTAACACAATCTGTCCTCCAACTTTCAGCAGATCTGATGTTAACTGATCCTCACCAGCAGCTTTGCCTCTTTGCATGCTCTCCAAAGCTTTTCTGACTTCTTCTATCATTACTGGTGGGGTGTCATCTGGGTTACTGCTAGTTCTTATAGTATTAAGGTCGTGGTTGTCTCGGCTACTGTACAGATCTCTGTAAAACTCCTCCGCTATTTTAACTATCCTATTCATATTGGTAGTTATTTTGCCTTCTTTGTCCCTTAGTGCATACATCCGACTTTTGCCAAGTTTTCTCTTCACTGCTTTGACGCTTCCTCCATTTTTCAGAGCGTGTTCAATTCTCTCCATGTTATACCTTCTTACATCGGATACCTCATGCTTATTAATCAACTTTGAAAACTCTGAGAGTTCTATTTTGTCTGTTGTACTTCAAACATTCATGCTTTGGGCTTCTTAATGAGATTCTTTGTTTCCTGGGAAAGCTTGCCAGTGTCCTGTCTAACTACCGTGCCTCCAACTTCCACTGCATACTCCGTAATGATACTCGTCCGATTATCCTTCATTGTATCTACGCCAAGGTTGGTTTCCTCAATAAGAGCCGAGTACCTGTTCTGAAGCGAGTCTCTGAATTCCTGTACTTTCCCTCTCAGTGCTAGCTCATTGATTGGCTTCTTGCGTATCAGTTTCTGTCGTTCCTTCTTCAAGTCTAGGCGAATTCGGGACCGTACCATTCTATGGTCACTGCATCGTTCCTTGCAAACCACTTCCACATCCTGCACGATGCCTCGGTGTGCACTCATTATAAAGTCTATTTTGTTCTTATTTTCGCCATTGCGGCTCCTCCATGTCCACATATGGTTTCCTCGTTTTCGGTAGAAGATATTCAAAATCCGTAAATTATTGTGTTCTGCTAATTCTACTAGTACCGATTCCATACTCTCCTACTGCTTGGTCTCCAGCCTGCTTTTTCTCTACCTTTGCATTAAAGTCTCCCATAAGTATAGTATACTGTGTTTTTACCTTACTCATTGCCGATTACACGTCTTCATAGAAGCTTTCAACTGAAGTGTCACCATGACTGGATGTAGGCGCGTAAGCCTGTGCCACCTTCATGTTGTATCTTTTATTCAGTTTAATTACAATACCTACCACCCTTTCATTAATGCTATAGTATTCCTCTATGTTGCCAGCTATGTTTCTGTGAATTAGGAACCCCACTCCCGGTTCTCTTCTGTCTGCCAAGCCCTGATAGCAAAGGACGTGCCCATTCTGTAGCACAGTATAGGCCTCATCTGTCCTCCTAACCTCACTGAGCCCTATTATATCCCATTTAACACCCTCTAGCTCCTCGAATAGTACAGCTAGACTTCCCTCACTAGATAAGGTTCTAGCGTTAAACGTTGCCAAGTTCAGGTTCCAAAGGCGGCCTGTAGTCCAGAGATTCTTAGCACCCTCTGCTGCGTTGCAGATCTGACCGCCGCCATGGTCAGTTGCTTCGCAGCTGCTGGGAACTGAGGGCTGTGAGTTATTTGACGTATGCATGTGGGAGGTAGTGGGCAGATACTGCACCAGGGTGGCCAATTCTTCTCTGTTGAGGCAGTGCGTTCCTGGCTGTGGTTACCGGTGAGGCCGCACCCCAGGCCTCTTAATGCAGTTCCATCAACACGCGGATTTTTTTTTTCCGGTTGGGAACTGCGCGGCCTGGGATTTGAGCCACGGACCTCTTGCATGCGAGGTGGATGCTCTAACCACTACGCCATCGCCGCACCCGGATCGTTATGTTCTAAATGTAGGTTTCAGCGGTGTATCAGCAGGTTTCAGCAGTCGTTTGGGGCATGTTAATTATCACGATCAGGATAGCTCGACAGTCATTTCTTGAGTTTCTCATGAAGTCCAGATGTGGAGATTCAGATCTCTCTTAGACTTTATTTTTAAAAAAAGATACCCCATTAACGTTTTTTTTATTTATATTTGGCGAAACATGAGTAGGTAGGCTACGTTAGAGCTGGCCGTCCCAACATCACGACAGTAATGTACAAGATAAACACAAAAACACAAAACATTAGGAATAAAAAAAGAAAAACCAATCTTAGGCACTATGTACATACTATATACACTATAAAACTTAGAACGCATAAATGAGCATGGTATGCATGGGCATAGTCCAGTTCATTTATTATGATCACATTGCGGATAAAGCCCGTGGCAAGGTATAATATGAACTAAAGACAGGTAATTAAATTTGTGTCCTTTAAAACATCACAGAGGGCGATCACTGCACGCATTTGATAATCGGAATGTGACCACGGTTCAAGTACTTTTCCAATTGTAAATGGTCGTCGGTCGAGTTCGTTCAAGCGATAACTCAATTCGGCGCGTTCTTCTTCATATTGTGGACATTCTTCAAGAATATGCTCCTCTGACGCATCGACATCATCCCAATGGTCGCAGTACGGGGACGTTCTTCTTTTTATGCGGCGTAAGACTTCGGGTGTGTATGCAAAACCTAACCGTAGACGGTTCAGTACTGTGCCAAATCGTCTATCAATCTTTTGATTAGGTGAAAATTGGAGAGGCGGATCTACTTGATATAAATGTGAAGGCTTTACTTTCTTCAAACCAAGCGTGGGTGCATAATTTGTGGCGTGGTTCAGAAAGAACCTTCTTGTTTTCTGAAAAGTAAAGTTTTACTGTGTTTATTATTATTATTATTATTATTATTATTATTATTATTATTATTATTATTATTATTATTATTATTATTATTATTATTATTATTATTATTATTATTATTATTATTATTATTATTATTATTATTATTATTATTATTATTATTATTATTATTATTATTAGGATGCTCAGATAGGAATGTTTGGTGCCATTGTGGTGGCATCGGCCACACTTTCTCGCTTAGCAGACGAAATATGTTTTAAGAATAATAATAAGGGCACAAAATACAGTACAGTAGAACATACGATGTGAAAGTGCAGCACAGGCGAACATCACATGACCGTTCAGATACACCTAGTATGTTCATACGTACGCAAGTGTTGCATCACAGCTTCAAATAGGCAACATCAGTTCTGTGTTCTTTTACTTGGAATTTTTCTCAAAACCCGCCCAGGGCCCGTTACCTTTTTTTTCGCCACCTTTACAAGAAAAACATTTTTAGCAAAGCACTACGAGCAGACAGGAACCCACGACGATTAGTGTCTTCTTCGTGATCAAATATGAATAAATAATTGTTTTTTATAACGAACATATACCTGCTGGCGTTTTAACAAAACGAAATGGTCAAGAAATATTCCTTGTCTGAAAACGTGTGAAGCTTTACCGGCAAATTTCGTTACGCAGTTGGATTTTTATCTCTCATGGCGTGGCTTAATTACTATTTTAAGCCATGACCATTTATTAAATTGACATATCGAACTATATAGGAAAAATATTGGACAAAAACATCATTGTATGTCAATACTAAGGATTTAGACTATTCCAAAACAACACTGCGAATGGAAAGTTCATGGCGTCGTATGTTATCAGCTATAATGACCATACCATAAATGATATTGCGTTTAAACTTCCATTCAACTCTTACGTTCAAACAAATATAAAACATTCGTGTTGCGTCTTTTCTTACATGCAGTACCTCTTTATCATTATGATATAAAGCCGCCTAAAGGAGAAGACGATCCCGAGGACGAAGCTTAAATAACAGCCAAGTAAAGATGTTCATTATCTTCATCGCACGCGTTCTACTCGTAGGCATGCGGCTTTGTTCAGAAATACGTAAAGCAAATGTTTACTCAAAATGTACCACAAGCAAAGTCGAAAGGAACTGTTAAATAAATACTGTATAACCGCGGTTCATATTCCCAAATAATTAGGTGTTGCGTTTTCGGCTGATTGTTCGTGGAATGTGCATATCTGTGAGATATTAAGGCTGGACAGGCACTGAATTTTGTTCAACGAAACCTAAGATGTCGCGATATGGAAAAAAAAACGGCATGCGTTTACTACTTCTGGGACCAGTATTAGAGTATCCCTGCCCACAATAGGGTCCATCGGAAGCCACTCTCACTCCTTAGATAGAAAGTATTCAAAACAAAGTGACCAGATGCGTCCTGGGCAGGTACCGTACAACAGACAGTGTCACAATAATGAAGCGAGAGTTAAATTGGGAGATGTCTTCACGTCGAGGCAAGTTAAAGCTAAAAGTGTTTTTTTAGTATATTACAACAAAGTAGGCATGTGCAATTAAGGATCCTTACCTAAAGACAACTTTTTTATATTTCTAAAATTTAAGATGACATCAAAATCCGTGAATACCAGCCTAGGACGGGCATGTTGGCTAATTTTTTTTTCGAGTGTGTTGGAGAATGCAATAAACTTTCTGAAAAGCAACTATGTTGTGCTAGTGAAGACTTATTTGTATCACTGTTGTACCCCCCCCCCCCCTCCTCGCTGTAACACCCAAGGTCAATGCGGGGTAATACTTGAATAAAGAATAAAGAAAGAACAATTGGCCCATGGCGACCTCGTTCAAACACCTACGCACGAGTAAATGTCAACGTTCAATGAGTTGTCTTCCGCACACAGCATTCCTCGAAGAACGTCTGCAAATGGGTGACGCGTCGGGCAAGGCATAACGAGGCCAGGCTAAAACGGACACTCACGCTAAACACCTGATGCTCGCTACAGAAATTACACCTCCGGACCACGTAGGCAGATTCAGCGAGTGGCAAAGCGCACAAGCCCGCAGGATGTATACGCTAGGGCAGGAGGAGAGAGAGAGGGAAAACATTTTTGAAAGAAATAGAAAATAAAAGTGTATAGTTGTACGCACTGTTCGCGGACAGCACGCCGAGGAGAGCGCGTATATGCAAATGAAGACGCAGCGGCGCGGCGCTGATTTAATTAGGTGCTCATTAATTGGCGGTGCACGCGTGCGCGCCCGGCGCGCGTGCCTGCAGTTAATCCGGGGCGCAGAGACCGCCGCCGCGGGCATTCGCGTACTACACGTGTGCCGCTCACCCCGCGTCTCCTCCATTTCGCCCGCAGTGCCTTTGTGTGCAGCCGTGCGGTACTCCGAGAGCCGAACGTGTTTGTTTACACCCTCAGCTGAATCTGCTGACGTTTTCGCCGCTCGAGTCTGTTCTCGCGTCGCGGATCGAGTCTTAAAAAGTGGCGCGAACAGTTCACGTATGAGACGAGTGCGTGAACATCAATCATCGTCCATTGCATACGAAAAGCGAAAATATATAGGGCTGCCCCTCTTTATCAGCGCGCCAGGACGTTCGACCACGTTTCGCTTTGTCTCCTGTGCGCCCCTTAAACGGTCAAGTTCTGCTGCCAACCAAGGTTCACTCCTGGACCAGCTGAAACTCAGTTCGAAACAGTTGTCATCAGAATCACCGGAATCTGATTTTCGATAAGGACAAAAAGTGGGAAAAGACGGCATATGAGGTAGTGGAAATACGGGGATGTTAATCAGCCTATATTAATTGATATGCTGCCTTCCACTGGTGAAGGGCATGCATAGTTTCAAAGTTAGACGTGTAAAGGAAGATGTATATACAAAGAGAGCACACAGCATCAGTGTCAGTCAGCCCTGTGCAGTATGCGGCATCGCTATAAGTCCGTAACCACTTGTGCAAGTTTTTCCAACGATTAGGGCCGGATCACACAAGTGGTGTTTCCGCTGTAAGGAAAGTAACTTCCTCATGACTCACATGGAGTAGTCTGTGCGTGGCCTTGGACAATTGTGGTTTTCGAACGAATGAATTTTCTTTTCGATATTTAAAATAATACCGTAGGAAGAGGACATACACAATCTAGTGGAAGATATCGAAAATTGTGTCATTCAGTACTGTACGAGTAATGTTCGTCATTCATATACTTCAGCACCTTCATCTGTAAAGACGCCTAATACATCAAAGCTAGGCTTTCCTGATTCACTTCAATGCACATATTTCACAGGTTGGAAATCTCAAAAATTTATTATTGTTCTTAAAAAATCTTAGCCGCAGTATGTTTACAACTTTTTAATCATCCCTCAGAAATAGCTATGACAAGCGCGTGCATTTATGTTAATAAAAATGAATGAATCCCTATATAAAATTCTCTCTAAGAGTTCTTTGGGTGAAGTGTGAATGTTCTCTAGTAATAATCTACTGTTAATCAATTATAGGATGCTGTGTTGAGGGAGGTAGTGCGCTCTTCTCGATAATGTTCAGTACAACGATGCTGTTGTATTTCCTGCGCACGCTCCGAGATTATGTTTCCCATGGAATGCTGTTATAGGGTGACATCCGCAGAGCGTCCTTTTTTTCTTCGTAGCTGCGATTGTCTCTATCTTGCTGTATATGTGAAGACCCGTGCTGTACTTAACCCTCTGATTGATTGACGATTGATATGTGGGGTTTAACGTCCCAAAACCACCATATCATTATGAGAGACGCTGTAGTGGAGGGCTCCGGAAACTTAACCCTCTGCAACGCTGTAATATGTTTCGGATACATTCCCCATCTGCATGCGTGGGTATTCAGGCTAGTGGGCACTGCAACTTTCTGAGCATCGAGTTGTAGGTTCGAAAACCACCACCCCAATTTTTTTCATTCGAATGTATTTCGTTTCGTACATTTGATCCCTTGCATCGATTTGCTTACGTGACGAATGAACTTGTCTGGTTTTGTAGTTGGGCAGGCATAAAAGTAGTGAGGCACTTAAAAAAATAACCTCAGGGTTCAGAACTGAAGTGTAATTTTAACGCGATAGCGTTAGAGAGCTCGTGTCACATAAAACTCGCCACCGGCGTCGGCCCCGTTGGTTGTGAGCGAAAAGTTGTCTGTGCGTCTGGGACCAAAAAAATCAAGTTACCGAGATAGCCGCGGGAGGCCGCTACTTGTCCATGCGTGCGCGCGTGATCACACTGAGAAAGCCGCGCATTCGTAGAAAAAAAAAAAGTGCTCGAGGTGACGAGGCGCGGTTGTTTCTTTGCCCTGCCACCCCTCCCTGCTTAGCTTCCAGTGCTTTCGTCGGGACTAGAGAAGGGATAATGACATTGCAGCATGCGACAAACTTTTGTAACTCCACTCGCACTGTACGGATTCTTAAAATTTTTGCGGCGTTCAATTCGTGGGGCAATAAGCTCTTTTAGTGAATTCATTCCATGGTTATTTGAAAAAGTGTTTCAGGGCCTCTTTAACGCATTTTGTTCGACAGGTGTCACGACGAGAATGAGCCCATTCGGCGGTAATAGGGCGCGCTGGTCCAATCTACTGTGTGCGTGTTTGTGTGCGTGCATGTGTATGTAACAAAACATATTAATAAGTATGAACTTAGCGGTTGAAGGGTGCACTAGGGCCGGATTTCGCTTTCGCGTTCAATTCCTAAAGGCGAAGCTTAAGGGTCCCCCAATTTTTATTAGCGTACTCATCCGCCGGGATATAGAATTAGTCAGGCGTAGCAATAACGCACAGCTTTATTTCTAAAGCTTTGTTAGAGAAAAAAGAGCGCATATCCGCACATGTGGGCATTTCTGCTTGCTCACGTGCGGATCTTACAGCGCGAATCTGCGACACTCAGTGCAGCTTGATCTGGCTTTTTTTTGTTCTTTCACGCAAAAAAGAAGAGTGCCACAAAATGGTACGGTGTTATATAATGGTACGGTATTATATAGGAGGCGTACTGTCCCGTATTTACGGTGCAAGGAAATTGCAGGCAGGCAATATTCTGTGCATGTTCGAGCTGTAGATATAAAGCCTCACACTACGGCACTCTCATCGGATAATTCCACTATAGAGATGCGCCACCGTGCGTGCTTAGAACATTGTCATGGAAAGATTGAGTTCTGTCATGTTGATATAGCACTCAGCTCTCTATCGGGCGGTTAGAACCCTTCTAAATTTTCTGGTTTTGCAAGCTTCGCGTTGGAAGTCCCGCACACTAAAAAGAAAGCCATGATGCAAAACATTCGTGTGTGGTGCGCAGCAGATAGCGCCCGCTATTGTGGAAGTGTCCAATGACTACGACTGAGTACCCCTGATGACGATGGTGGTTTCTGGTTAACGACGAAACTTTCTGGTTAAGGACAAAATCTAAATTCAGCCCGTTACAAAGCCAGGTAAAACCATGGCAAAACGAAGTGAAAGACAGAAGAGAGCCGAATGGAATGGCCACCTTCTTAAGACATGGGAAGTCACACCACCGAACGCCAGGTCGGGCTACCTTTTTTGCCATTGGGAGCACCGATGGGTGTTCGATTGCGCTAGAAATCGAACGCGGCAGCTCCCGTATTGTAGGCGGATGCTCCACTACTTGACGGACACTGCGGGCCAATCATGAGAGCGCCCTCACCCTTAGATACCAGGTTGCCCTCAAGGTGAGGGCGCCCAAAAGGAAATGCCGTTTGATGTCGAAAAATTGGTGAGGCTGAAAAAGAGGCGGATATTGTGAGGTTAGGGTGAAAGAAGATAGGCCATTGGTGTTTGGGAAAACGAGGACGACGCGATTAATTTTGGATGGCATGTGTGATTGTGACTGGATCGTATGTGTGACGGGTCTAAAGCTTTGAAGTGCCCCTTGAAGAAGCGTCTCATGCTCAGAAGTACTCCCTGGCCTACTTATAACTAACCCACAGTCGAGGATGGCCGTTGATGCTATAAGTACAGCTAAACTTACCGAGTAGCAGCTAAAGCAGCAAAAAAACGGCAATAGTTAAGGCAACTTTTTCTTTGTCATTCGAATCTTTGTTGGTTGTTTTTCTCTCTGCTTATGCAATTTCAACGCACCTATTTATAAATTCATAATTAACATTCTTGAATTAGCCTTAGGCTTTATGTTTCTGATACATCCGTAATACTTGTTGACTCAGTCTATATCAACTAAAAGATACACACAATATTTTAACATCGCAAAATAGCTAGAGGTACATAGCGACGGCTTGAGTGGTACATACTCAAAAAGGCAAAAAAGAGCAAAGTCTTGTTAATTGCAGGTGGCTGAACGTCTGAAATATATGCGGACTCGTTATGTAGGATAACATAATTTTTGCCACAACCTTTTTTTTTTTAAAACCGTCAAATGTAGATGGAACTACGCGCACGAAATGCGCACTTTCTGTCTCCTCTTGTCGCCACTGAAAACTACGCAGCGGGAGACGACAAGCAGGTGACGCACTTATCAAAAGTTGTGTCACCGGGTAACATGGCCTTGAGTACCTTACCTACATATGTCGGTGATAATCACGGCTACGTTATTCGCGAAAGTGTGAGAATTCAGAGCCGGCAGCTACATCTCCCCAAGGGGGGGAGATCGAGTGGCTATGGCTCTAATATTCCGGTACACTGTAGCTCCTTCTGGCCGTCAGGATTCGGGTTGAGCACTGTCTTCTCGTCGCACTAAGTTTAGGTACGTGAAGGATATTCCGTGAAGAGCCATACAATGGCCACCATTTCTTGGGTTCATACGCGCACGGCACCGACCCGTGGAGCCAACCGGTGACGTCCGGGGTGCCTACCCAAAAATATAAAATAAGGCCCATGTGACTTTCAAAGTCATCCGCCTGCGCTTCCGTTCCCTGCGCAGTTTTGTGCGGGAGACATCAAGTTACTTATGGCTCTTCTGGACAATAAATTGTGAAATCTTTGATATACGTCGCATAATAATATTTGGTTGGCATGTTCACGAGAGCGTGGACAGTGTTTCGCTACTACGTTCAAAATGCCCCGCGGGGTCCCTTCAAAACTATTGGTTTGTTCAATACCCTATGAAAAACAGCATTGTGGCACGTTTTGGCAGCAGTAATGGAACGACAGACAACCATACCTGTAAGCTATTTTTGTAGGACGAGTCAGCTTTTCATATAACATTGTAGCAAATCGAAGGCAAGAGATGGTTCAGGTACTTAAACCAGCAGATGATGACGAGCGAAGAGAGCAAATGTTTTGTAAGTGGGAGTGAAATAAGGTCGTCTCTTGTGCCACGATAGTGAAGTTTGCAAGTCAGAAATGGGGCGTTTCACTCACTTCTAGCAATGACAGTGCCGTAGCACGTAGCGTCACCCCCGCAGCAAAAGAAGCAACAGCTTAGAAACACAAATTAAACTCCGTGGGTTATGATTTTTTTTTATGTCGTATGCGTGGCAAAACTATACCAGCCTGCAGGGAACAATCGTTTCGGCAAGCAATGAAGAGCGAGAATGAGTGTCGATTGAACGGGAACCTGTAATAACAAACGTCTTCCGCATTGCTTTCTTTTCTTCATCCTTCGATCATCATTCTCTGATTCTTTTTTTCTCCCTCATGTTTTCTTGTCTATACACCCGTGTGATATGCTTGCGGGCTACCAAACACTTGAGCGCGAAATCAGAAGCAGCGGGAAGGGGGATCGACAATGGTTTTCTTCTCATTTGTCGCCCTTCGCTTTTTTTTTTATCTCCTTCGCCTCACGTTCCACCCACAACTCCCTTCGTAAATTTGGGTTTGGTATCTTTCTACTTATTTCCAAGTCCGCGGCGCCAAACGAACGACGCCCGAACACCCCGAGGACATACATGCTCTAAATGAACCAGTAGAAGAAAACAAAAAAAAGCTTCAATCAAATGAAGCAAGTACAAGAAGGTGAGGGACAATTTGATTAGCCGCCAGATAAATGAAACACTTTCCCCAGCAAGGAGCACGAGGGGGCACACTCGAAGAAGCGAGGCTCTCCCTGCCGTGCCCACCGTACCTCCACCGCCAGCAGAAGCGTGCCGCTGTGCTGAAGAACGAGGACCGTCACTCACTCCCCCTTCCCCGTTTTCCTACGTATATATCTAAACGCTCATCCACTACGGGTCGAGAGGGGGAGAGTGAAATGCAAACAAAACGCGCGTAAGAAACGTGACCCAGGGAGCAGCTAGTGAAGTAACTACGCACACAATCAAGACGCATGAAAGAACCGCACAGAACAAACGATGCCCCCGGTGAGTAAGGGACTGCGGGATCGGCTTTGGGGGGGGGGGGGGGGGGGAGCGGGCAATGGGGGTCGAGCATTGACAAGGGGCCGGTGGCTTGTCGGGGGGGGGGGGTTACAACATGTGAACTGGAAAGACGCGGTGGGAGGGAGGAGGGAGGGTGTGTGTGTTTGTGCGTGTCAGACAGCGCCGCCACCACCACCACTACCGAGCCCTTTTTGCCCCTGGAGGGCGGAAACGCTCATTTTAGGGTTCGTTAGCTCGATCTTTTTTCAAGCCCTCCCAGGCATTGCAATGGTGCATCGTTTCTTTCTTTTTTTCTGTGCATTGCGGATTTCGAGTAGCGGCGTTCCACCCTGCCTGCGCACCAGACGTGTTCGAGTGCACGGCAGCAGGGACCCATCGAGTGCTCGCGATCGTCTTAGGAACGCAGAACGAAAATAGCGATTGCAGAACAATGTGAGCCGGCAATGAACGGTTGTGGAATAGTAAACTACGTTGATGACAGTTCTTCTATGCACTGGGTGAAGTAGCGCGAGCAAATGATGTCTACCCGCACAAAAAGGAAACTTGAGATGTTTAGATAGTGGACTTCATGACTCGTCTTAAATCTCTTCGGCATGTAGGTTATGAGCGACGCCGTAGTGAAGAAGAGCTTCGGGTTAAACTAGTCCTCGGGGTTTTTCTGATAACGTTCACCTAAAGCTTAAATTTTTTTTGACTGCATAAAAATATGGTCGGTACGGGGATTGAGTGCAACGTTATTTCCACTGAGCCACCGCAGCGGAATTAAATATTTCGTCTGTGAAAAAAGTATACCATTTGTTCTATATGAATGCTTACTTTGTAAGTCTTCACTCATTGTGTAGAGCTTTTTGAGTTTCAGCACATACATTTTTAAATAATGAAACGTTATGTTTTGCTATTTGATGTATGGGTAGAATGGTTAAGATAACAATGCATTTCTCATAATTTTGCAAATGTCTCGAAGAAATATGCTGTTTGCAAAATTGTGGCAATCAAAGGAACATGAAAAAAAGAGGCGGCACCATAGTACATACGTCAACAGGGTACTCCCAATTCTCACAATTCCACAATTGTTTCGAACAAATATGATGAAGTTGTTGGAAAACTTGTGCCAATGAAAGGGACTCCAAAAAAGAGGCGGCATCATCGTACATTTGTCAACAAGGTACTCTAGAGTAACCTTTATACGCATGGTTTTTGCTTCTTACGTTTGCTACTACTCAGTAAAAGCACGTCTGCAAATACAAGTAAAAAGTGTTTCCACTCTATTATAAATAACCACTAGAATACAAAATACGCTCTCACTGGTTTTGCTCCACCTTGCTTCTGAATTGTGGCGCTGATTCAAGTTAAATTTCAGTAAACAAAGAGACCCGTTGTTTCTTTATTGGCCCTAGGTTAAAAGCCGAGACAATGGTACCACCTGAAATGATGGTACTTCATCAGCAGAACTCTTGTTTAAGCGTGAACGAAAACGGTTAAGCAAAAACCAACATACATACATACATACATACATACATACATACATACATACATACATACATACATACATACATACATACATACATACATACATACATACATACATACATACATACATACATACATACATACATACATACATACGTACGTACGTACGTACGTACGTACATGCATACATACATACATACATTCATACATACATACATACATACATACATACATACATACATACATACATACATACATACATACATACATACATACATACATACATACATTCATACATACATACATACATACATACATACATACATACATACATACATACATACATACATACATACATACATACATACATACATACATACATACATACATACATACATACATACATACGTACATACATACATACATACATACATACATACATACATACATACATACATACATACATACATACATACATACACATGCGCAGCGTGCTCTCCGCATTTAGTTTTAGCGCGGTCGGCATAAACTGTAGTGTTTAAATCATGCGCCTCACGGCGGATTTTTTTTTTAGCGCGCACCTTCATTGAGAGAATTCATTGTCATTCTTCTTTCACCGAAACAATATCCTCGTCGCGATTTCATCTTCTTTTCTCGGCTCCTAAGACGGGGCTAAGGATTTCCAACCAAAGCGCGTGTTCGCCACGCAGACACCACCATTGTGCTTGTGATGTAAATACAAAGAAAAGAAGTATAAATTGTACCCCGTCGAACAAGGAGCACGCTTGTTCGAACCTACATTGCAAGGATTCGGAAAGCGGGGTGGGTGGGGGGATAAATAGATGTGGTAGAAGCGGGTGCGTCCACGGATATGCCGGTTAAACAACAACAACAACCCAGCGTAAAAAGAAAGAAAGACTAGTGTGCGCCACTGGTGACAACGATCGCCTCCTGTTCTTCATCGCGCTCGACACACACGCGCTGTGCATGCCCTTCTTCGACTGCGGCTCAACAAAGTGTGGCCGCCCACTTTATTTACATATATTGTCTCCCCTCATCCCCGGCGGGTTCCCTCCGGGATGGGCAAGTGGCTGGCGCGATGCGCGCGCACGTTCCGCTAATTAGCATATTTGATCTTGCGCGCCACCGTCACGTTCGCTCAGGGGGCGAATAAGCGGACTTGTGAAGGATGACGGCTCTCGGCGGGAGTATGGGGAGCCGCGCTGCTAGGAGAAGGAGGGCGACGCTGAAAAGTAAATAAGGGCGGCAGATGGGGCAGAACCATCGACGCACTCTCATAAGCCTCGCGAGACGTGCCGCTCGGACGAAACCAGCCACGCGCTCTCTCCCCCCCCCCCACCTCATGCAAAACTACCCTCACCCTGCCCCTGCACATTTCTTCCTCGCTATGCGTTTCTTGCAACCTCTCTCTCTCTCTCTTACTCGTCTGCATCTTCAATTTTCATGCTCGGCCTCCCTTACATCGAGCGAATCGCGAGTCATTAATGCGCGTTTGTTCCATTCAACGTTGCTTGATTGATAGTGTCTACGCTCTCATTAACTTCGAGCTTGCTCAGAAGTGCTTACTATGTCCTCAATTTCGAACACGTTCTCGCACGATTAAAGTCCACGCTAAGAAAACAGTCTTTTTCTGTATCAAAAGTGAACTTTTCCATCAGAAGGCAATCGCAGCGTGCACTTTACGAAAGCATGCAGAATGAGCAAGAGGAACAGGATCTGAGGGATCTCGGAGGGAGTATGTCTGGGTTATGCGCCGCTTTTGCCATATAATGAACAACCTACTAGCTAAAAATGTGCTAAAAACTTTTCATGTCCCGAATAATGAAACAACCCTCCCTCCAACCACCCCACATAACCCCCTTTCAAGATGGCAAGCACGCCACACAGCCTGTGTACCTACATACGTCGGTGGCTTAGCGGCAGAGCTCTCGTTTTTTACGGAGGATAAATACGTGGAGCTGAGCTATAGCGCTGCCCGCAGGCACTATATTCGCTATGTATGTGGGCGCCATAGTGTTCTGAGACTGCTTTCCTTTTGCACACGTCGTTTTTGTATACGTCCCTTGATAAGATCAGGAACCTTCAATGACAAGTCCGCAGCCTTAGGGCGTCGCGAATTCAAAATCCTCCGCCACTATCGATACCACGAGCTGTCCGTATATACGCACCCGACGGCCGAAATTGAGAGAAATCGTTGGGTTGACCATCTAAAAGGCGCCATACAAGTCTTCATAAGCACTGGCCAGTCGGCGCGGATAGTGCTTGGTGAGACATTCGTTGGAACGTACGAAAGCGTACAAAAAAAAAAAAAACGCGCGTTTCATTTTGGGTTTCCTTACTCTGCGACAGGGCACGGCGCAACATCATTCATTCATGTCTTCTCCCACGCAGCGAAGCCCGAGAATTCGGATAGTAGCGGATGGAAAAATATTCGATAAAAGAAGCTGACTGTGGGTCACGCTTCAAAACTTTCATAGATTTAAAAATAGCTTCACTTATTTCGCCTTCTCTTCCCTCTCTCACTCCCTCATCGCTTGCCCTTCTTTCCTCTCTATTTTCCTACCGTTTTCTTGCTTAAGTCGCGAACAATGAAATGGACAAGAAATGCAATAAGAAACGAAGGCCGGACCATAAAAACAGTCGAACCAACGTATACTCTGCAGCCACCAACTGCCCAAGTTTGTTATTTCACAGAACCCGGCTCCAGCGGCTCTGTGATGTAAATATGTAGTCACAGAGTCCTTCGCCGTATACTTATAAATATTTTTTTTTTACATAGCATCTTCCCATAGAAGAAAAAGAAAATACGAAAGGGGGAAGACCTGCTAACTGAAACGACAAGAGCACGCATTTGAGTTGGTACGTCGGTAATTGCAAGAGAAATAGGTTGCAGGTGTTACGCCCCGTGTATTAAAAATGGCCGTATGCAGAAATTGTTAATGATTGTTAAAACGCTTTAGGGGCAGCAGAAAATTGCCTGTTAATATTTATCAGTGGCTGCCCTGTACACTTCAACCCACTCGTTTTCATCGGCGAGTTGCCTTTTCAAGTACAAGAACCTGTATTAGTAATTCACCTAGATATACATATTATATTGAAGACTACAATGACACGTTGCCAATCATGAATTATTTCGCTTTCACGAGACTTGTCAGCATTATCTTTATCTTCAGCGTATTCATATTTATAGCCTCACTTTAATACGTTCTCGATTTAGGTCTTCCGTAATTTCTGCAACCATCATTGCTGAAAAGCACCATGTCTGCAAATTGTAACTCGCTGGCATTCTCTCTGTTAATGTTTACTTACATTTTGGTCCTGTTCAGTTATTGAAATACCTTTAAGAAGCATGCAGTGAACAACATTTGGGAGATTGCATCATCTTATCTAGTCCCTTTGTCTATCGCAAATCGGTTGTTTAAAATGCGAAGCATTTCTTAGCAAACTTCGGCGACTTTGAGCGTATCTATCTAGCCGCTTACGTTTTGGTGCTCTCATGGTCATCCCCTTAAATTGGCGTGAACCAAAATTAGCATGGAAAGGTAAAATGATTTGACGAACATGACGAACTGGTCAAGACATGAATAATGTCACAATCCTGTCACATACGTCATGAAACACTTCCCGCCAGACAGTGGCACATACCCATGGTTGGGTATGTGCCGCTGGTATGCGGGTATGTGCCATGAGTGATTGACACTTAGTATCTATCTAGGAACGACGAGAGCACACGTGGGCAACTTCAGCGCGTGACCGTTAAGCAATACCCGACAAGGATAGCGTCGACCCAAAGAAGGCATAGAACAAATGTCAGTGCTCCAGCTAGAATCGAACCAAAGAATTCTGCGTAGCAATGAAGCATTCTACCACTGAGCTACACCAGGTCTTGGAACTACTTTTCAAATAGACGCAAAACTTCTTGAAACGTCAATAGTGCTAGCTGTGCTGCCTACCGAATTTCATAAACGTTACGTATGTACTTCTTTGATACAGCCGTTAAGTCGAATTAACGTTAATTGTGGTTAGGTGCCATGCGATGAAGTTGATTCATGTAGCAGTGCCCAGGACTACTATCTTCGCGAACATCAGCGCTTTATATCAGCTTTTGGTGTGACTAATACGCATGTTCCAGTTGGCATCGTTGCGCAATTTAAAAAAAACTGGTAATATAAGCATCTGAAACTCTTCAACGTATGTCTGTGCTTGCAACATTTGTACATATATTTAGTGCCATTTCATGACGTGTCGGTCAATAAGAAAAATTGCAACATGGTCACCGCCTCTCCGCATGATTCGCATAACGTCGATTCCCAGGTACATGGGATCTGCCAAATTTTTTTGTTCTGAAGAAGCAAGATAGATGGCCCCGCCGCGGTGGTCTAGTGGCTAAAATACTCGGCTGCTGACCCGCAGCTCATGGGATCGAATCCCGGCTGCGGCGGCTGCATTTCCGATGGAGGCGGAAATGTTGTGTTCCCGTGTGCTCAGATTTGGGTGCACGTTAAAGAACCCCAAGTGGTCGGAATTTCTGGAGCCCTCCACTACGGCGTCTCTCATAATCATATGGTGATTTTGGGACGTTAAACCCTACATTTCAATCATCAATGAAGCAAGATAGATGTGTAATCTTTGTAGATGCTAATAATAATAATAATAATAATAATAATAATAATAATAATAATAACGATAATAATAATAATCGTTATAGTATTAACAAGAAGAAGAATCATCTTAAGTTTTACGTCCGAAAACTACGATATGATAATGATACATTTGTGGGGTTTAACGTCCCAAAACCACCCCATATGATTACGATATGATAATGAAAGGCACCGTAGCAGAGTGCTCTGGATATTTTGACCATCTGGTGGCCTTTGGTGCGCATTGACATAACACCGGCCTTTACCATTTTGCCTTCGTCTAAATGCGACCGCCGCTGCAGGGATCGAACCCGAAAACTTCGGACCAGCAGTCGAGCACTGTATAACTACTGTCCCCCCGAGGCAAACGTCTACGTAAATAGTATAGCCAATACTTTTATATATCTTCCAACTGAACTTTTATGTCGCAGGGCTTTGAAGACAGCTGACCTCTCCATTTAGCAGAATCCATTTTCGTAGTCTAGGAAGGCTATATGAAGAGGTTTGGTTATACTCAGCAGATTACCCAAATGCCTGATTGATCACATCGCTGCGGTCCGCCTCGGTGGAACGGTGGCTATGCTGTTCGCTGCTGGCCCGGAGATCACGGTTTCGATCCCCGCCACGGCGTTCACGTTTCGATGGAGGCAAAATGATAGAGGTCTGTGTACTGTGCGATGGCAGTGCACGTTAAAGAGTTCCAGATGATCAAAATGACCGCAACCGTTCACTATACGGTGTTTCTCGTAATGATATCATCGTTTTGGGATGTAAAACCTTAGATGATACTATTATTATCACATAACTGCGGTCGATCGTATATATAGAGCATACTTTCCGGAAAACTACTTGTCCCTGGGTTCATTAAAATCAAGTGTTTTGCCCGTCCTGTTTAAAATTACCATTGTAAATATTTTATATATCACCGAAAGTAAGCCACATCGAGGGGGGGGGGGGTATTATCAAGTGGTGGTAACACGTTCAAAAGCTTCTATAGCCACACTAACACTTGATGTTAGTCTAACACATGGCATGAGGCTCCTCGGTGCATGTGAGAGCTTCTGATGCTGATTTGACTGTGGCTCTCGAGGCTAATTTTGAGAAACCGCTATTAAAAAGGACAGAGTTTGAAACGGTCCGCTTCGCTAAAAACTTAGACACCTCAAGTTGGTCGAAAGGGAGAGAAGCAAGTAAAGACAGGAAAGTAAGCTAGAGGACACGTCCAGTTTGCTACCCTGCACTGAGATAATGGACAACTGTACGAAGAGAGAGAAGCAAGAAAAGCGAGAGACCGGAAGGATCACATGCACACTTCGGAAAACACATCAAACCTGCAGGTGGTCGCGCAGATAACAGAGTCTAGGTATTTTTGTAGTTGTAATTGTTTTTGCCCGGCACATGCGTGCCCTCATTTCTTCCTGCAGCCTCTTAACGCCAAAAAGCGCCTCGTATCGTCCTATATAAGGCCCATAGCGTACATTACTAATGCAACAAGTCGCGAATTTTTCGTGGACCACATCTCGAGCTGCGTTTCCTTTCGCAAGACATGTCGGCACAGCACACTAAAGTCATAAAAATGAGTGCTTTCTCGATAGAGAGAGATCAGTGTCGTGAGTGACGCACCCGCATCGGGGCATCTCTGACACGGCAAGTCTCGAATAACCGACTCGACAAACACTGCGCACACTCATGCCTCTCCTCCCAGCTTTCGTCTGCAGCGGGTGGGAAAGCTTTGATCGCGGGCACGACCTAGAGCGTTCTCTTCTCGTTTACCGACAACCACTTGAACACGTTCCACCCCTCTGCCCCGAACTGCGCCATCCTCGTTATGTGCAACAAGCAGGCGATTTCGGCGGCACATCGCCCGCCGCGAGCAAGATAAAGCGTGGTGGCGTCATGCACGTGGCGTGCCCTTGCGTCAGCATAAGCACGGCGCAAGCGCCTTTCATTTAAAAGCTCCGCTTGGAACATACTACATTTTGCACCATTTCAACGAGCTTCGCTTGAAAGGATTCTTTTCAGGCATTGCGCGCTAATTGGATGCTCTCCTCGTTTGACCAGTACCCATGAAAATGCGGTCTAACGACACGTAGCGACATGAATCCGCGAGCGAATCCCTCCCTTTTGTCGATTCTGTACGTGACGTGGCGCGCAATGCAGGCTGTCGAACGCAGAAAGGGTCTGTTTTCGGTATAAGCAGGTTTGTTCGTCGGTAGTTCCGGAGCTGCAGGAGATACCAAGCGATTTCAAATGAAAGGAAACACAGAAACACCCGAATACTTTCCGAGAGCGTCACTTTTTATTCGATCACCACAGGAATTATCGACGACGACGGTGCTCAGAGTGCTCGCCTCTGACATCAAGTTAGCAAAAAGTAAATATATACATGAAAATTTAATCACTTTTTTTTCTTACTCAGTATTCAGAAATCGCCGTAGGTACAAAAACGAATAATGGCCATAGTGCACCTTGTGCAAATCCATTTGATGCTTTGGAAGTCCGGGAATTAGATTGAATAGCTCTAATAACGCTGAAAGGAAGTAGAGATGCGACACTACTTGTAGTAACTTTTATGTGCACGTGTGCTTCAGTGACTTCTTTGCAGCTCGGAGCACCTAAACATTGTGCGAGCAACGACATCGTCGACTCCCGGGATAGCTTCACAGCTGACAACGTGTCGCACTGTGGTGTACGCTTCGGCTCTCCAGAGAACAGTGAGCCTCCGTCACCGAAGGCACCAGAGGATATGTCCGGATGTCCGAAGCCACTTTGCGGTATACACTATCGACGTTTTCGATAACATGGCATCGCTCAAAAGCTTGCCCTTTTACGATCCGCTAAGGGCATGAACGGGGGGTCGTTTGGGAATAAAGAACAAAGAAGAATCACCATTAGCCTGCTGACAATTGAACTTGCCAAGATACAAGTTTAATGGACGCGATCGAGTCAGCGGGACCCTCGCAGAGCAGTAGTGACTCCCATGAGACAGCTGCTTGTGTCGAAAGGGCTAACCGATAAGATATAAAGGGAACCTCTTGCGCAGTTGAGGCTAGCGGTGGACCTGCCGAGGCACGAACAAGACAACTGGTCACCCTTAACGACTCTCGCTAGGCACACGCCATCCCACACAGAGAAATTTCAGCGCACAAATGTGAATGCTTTATGGCAGCTGTTTAAGTGAAGCAACAAACAAGACTATCAGCAGAACAGATAATATTAATATATATATATATATATATATATATATATATATATATATATATATATATATATATATATATATAGTGGGAGTAATAATTCAATGGGCCAGTTAGTCTTCGTGAAGGTATGGGATATGGCACAACGGGAGCGTTGTCAACAAGGATAAATATATTTATTTCCCAACAGTTTCGGGAGGGGACCTCCCTTCATCAGGGGATGAGTTATACCGACATGAGCAATGTCATGTCAGTATGACATGAGCTCATGTCAGTATAACTCATCCCCTGATGAAGGGAGGTCCCCTCCCGAAACTGTTGGGAAATAAATATATTTATCCTTGTTGACAACGCTCCCGTTGTGCCATATCCCATATATATATATATATATATATATATATATATATATATATATATATATATATTTATATTTATATTGTGTGTGTGTGTGCGTGTGTGTGTGTGTGTGTGAACTAACAGGCAATACCGCCAGGGAGAGTGTATGGGATGTTATTACAAGTGATCGTAATGTATAATATACTTGTGAAGAAGGAACAGTAGACGAAAAGATAACTTGCCGGAGGCGGCGACTGAACCTGCGACCTTCAAATACCGCGTCCAGTGAACTACCAACTGAGCAACCATGGCAGCTATCCCTCCATCTACTTTATGGGTTATGCATGTGTCTTAAACTTGGCAGCGTCAGTCAGCGCCCCCTGATGCCATGGCGGCAAGTGTGGAGCACTCTTCTTGCCTGTTTGGCATCAGTTTGTACGCGATCCTATTACGAGATGGGCAGCTGACGAATAATTCCTCACACACCTCCTCAAGGTATCAAGTCTGCAAAAACGAGACCCTATGAAATGAAAGAAACTGTAAAGTTAAGGGCTTGTTTCCTTTGTTAGGCACAATATTATTGAAAAACAATAACGCCGGGGAAAGTATGGGGGATGTTGGTGGAAGTAATTGTAAAGTAAATTTGAAGAAAGAAAAGTGAGCGAAAAGACAGCCGCCATGGTAGTTCAATTGGTAGAACATCAAACGCGTAAATTGAAGGTCGCATGTGTGGTTCCTGTCTATGGCAAGTTATTAGATGCGAAGCAGCTCTTAGACTAGCCTGCGTAACGCTGTCCTTCCGTCCGCTTTCCTCGCCGCAGGTGTTGGAGCGGTGCCAAGTAGCTCACGACCTCGTAGCAGTGTGCGATGACGTCTCTCTCCCTCGCCTGCCATGCGCTTGCCGCTTGTCAGCTCTCTCTCTTTTTCACTTCACCCTCTCCACCGCTCGCAAAACTCGAGCCCACTCCTCACGTGGTCATCATCTCACCCGCGCCACCGCTCTCCATCTGTCGGCGAGAAGAAGCCGTGAGCCAGCGGGTGCACGCACTGCGCGCCCCTAGAGAATCTCGCGGCGCCGACAATGTGGACAGCGCGCCGATACTTGCTGCGCGATAGCGCCGATGGGCGGGACGCAATCGCGGCATGCTTCCTGCTAGTGTGCCCGTACCTTTCCCGGCTGTCGCCGGCGTTACGACGGTTAGCAAAGCCGATCGTGTTCCGAATGGTGACGCCAACACTGACGAGGCGTGAGTGAGAGAAGCCGAACACAAACTTCGGCAGTGGAAGACCAGTGACAACGACGAGTTCCGTGTCTAGAACAGCGATCGCATTCGAGAATACAGACGGCGCATGGGTAACACTGACGAGACGCAAGCCAAGGAAGCCAAGCACAAGCGTCTTCAACGAGTCCCGCCTCCCGTGAGTTTGCGTTTCAAACAAACGTTTACTCGAGTAACTGCTACAACGAGTTTCGCTTCAAACCGTTCCTCCAGAACCCGCGTCGACACCCGTTTCAACCGGGTCAACACCGTGCGCACGACTGCTGCTTCGCATCCCATCAAGGTTCCCTTCGGGGAGACAGTCCATGGTTTTTCTTTTCGCCTACTTTTCTTTCTTCAAATTTGCAATACATTTGGTTCCAATAATATCCCCTATACTCTCCCTGGCATTAATGTCGGTTAGTTCTTATTATTACTGGGCCTAACAAAGGCAATCAGCCCTTTTACACTTTCCTTCATACACACACACACACGCGCGCATATATATATATATATATATATATATATATATATATATATATATATATATATATATATATGTGTGTGTGTGTGTGTGTGTTTGAAAGAGAGAGAGAGAGAGAAAGAGAGACAGAAATTGTGGCACATGCTCTGCACCACTCCTTCTCTAAATTGAAAGTATTCAGAAAGCATTGAGTGAACAACAATCATGACAGTATACATAGCGGTCTTCTCAGCGGGCCTTGTTTTGTGCCGCCTGCATCTTTCTTACATGAATATGCGGACTTTATTCCGAGGACTAACCCACAATCTGGGCCCACATCCAATTTTCGTGTCCAAATATACGTGGCACTGAAAGCAGTATTAAATATAATTGTGATCCTAACAGTCGATGGTGAACTTGCTGTACTTCTTACGCTTTCCGTGTGTAGTCAAAAGATGCAACTGTAGAAAATACTACCAGATATGTGGCGCTCTCTGTTAGTCCTTCGCGCCGTCATGCCCTTTCGAAGTGGACGATTCTAACAGCCTTGTACATACATGATCGACGGCCTTGTACTCTAATTATCTCCATTATTATTATTATTATTATTATTATTATTATTATTATTATTATTATTATTATTATTATTATTATTATTATTATTATTATTATTATTATTATTATTATTCGATGTTCCATTCTTTTTCTCTTCTCCGCTCAATCGTTTTCCCAATAATCAGTGAACATTGTTGTCAGCTATAACTTGGTAGAATAATGTTCTCGCTAAGTAATCTTCTCGTTCATGCATTGAATTGTTCTTGTGTGATGGATTCGACTTCTGATCAAAAAAAAAATTGTTTCGTTTTCAGAATTTTTTTCTGCATTACCTATTCCATAGAGTTTCCTAAATATACACTAGAGGGAACTCTGGTGCTAGTGTCTATGGGAGCTGCAACGCACGGTGCGTGGGAATGATGGCTAGTACACAGATTTGTCTCATCTTCATACTTCTGACTATGTCTGTGTTCGTGTGGCTTGGAGCTGTTTTCTCATGAAACAAAAATCAGCTAATGTTCGGTGGTTTCGCTTCACCACCTTATTGTTTTAGGCTTACCTTTTCAAATTGGGTCACAAAGTTCAGAAGGGTTTGTTCTTTCCTTCAAAAGAAAACCGAAGCACAGAATTAAATGAAGCTACAAGTGCTATTCGCCACCCACAAGACTAGACAAAGCATTGTACTACCCATTACTCCCATGGCCACTGAACTATTGCAGCGCCAGAGTCCTTTCTAGTTAGTTTTAGGAAACTCTATGACCTATACAGGCTTCCCTATAACACCATAACTTGGTGGTATTTGTCCGAGGCTTTCCTAGTCACCTCGTGTTGCTAGGAAAGCTTCGTGTTACTTCTTTATCTTACGTTTTATGCATTTTATATCGTTCACTGATTTAGTTTTGTCTCACAACCAGCGAATGTCCAAACTCGCAAAAGTAACCTTTTAGGAGGAGGAGGAGGAGGATTAAATTTCTGAACATAAACAAAGAAATGTTGCTTTAACTTCAACTAAGATTTTTTTCAGCGTTACCCATACAGGCCTTAAGAGTAACCTAGCGCTACATTACTGAAGATCGCAATTTTTCTTTTCATTGAAATTGAGCCTTGGTTTAAGCAGAGAAGCTGGCTTCTCCACTACAAGGGTGTCCTAGCAGAAAAGCTTGCTTTCCTTTTTTTGCCCGTGTACATGCTAAAGGGGCCCTGCAACACTTTTAAAGCATGGTCAGAAAACGCTGTCGATCGGTAGTATAGGCTCCCGACAACACGCGAGCCAAATAATATAGCGCAGCGCGTGGCCTGTAATTCTCGATAAATTATCAGAGTCAGCTAATATTGCTTTCTCTTATCTCGACAAATGACAGAAGCTCAAAAATCACACATAACAAACCCATCTATCAGCCATTGGCTGATTTAAACATGGTGCTCTCGGTTGTTACAGAGATTGCCGTAGGAGGCCACGTCTTGTCCTCGCGTGCGCACGCGATCACACAGAAAAAGCCACGCATTCGAAGAAAAAAAACAAAAAAGTGCTCAAGGTCACGAGCTGTAGGTGACGTATTCTCTTTTCCCCTTTCGTCCCTCCGTGCTTAGCTTCCAGCTCTTTTATCGGGACTAGAGAAGAGAGAATGCAATTGCATCGTGCGACAAATCTGTGTAACTCCACTCGCACTGGAGGGATTCCTAGAATTTTTGAAGCGTTGAGTTCTCTTCCAGTGGATTCATTTCATGGTTACTTGCAAAAGTGTTTCAGGGCCCCTTTAATATATACTTGGACATATATTGCTAACGTGAAAACTTGCCAAGGCAAACGTTAACTTCGTTTCATGTGACACCCCATAAGCGTGGTCCGGGTTGGGACATAGGAGTGTTCCCGACTGTGAAAACGGTGTTTAAACAACCGAACTACAAATGCAACGTGTTAACGCATGCCATGAAGGGATTAAACACGCGTCCCATTGTATCGCTAAGTGCGCTCGTTGCGTGCTGTAGCACTTTCGGGTAATGCGGCAATGACGCCAGAAATCAAGACAGGGCTAGTGTACAGTTACCGCACCCGATTTCTTTCTTGTACAGATAAGAACGCAAACCTATGCACACGGATATATTGCCTACAACACTTCACTTCATTTGCATGCCAGATAAGAGTGAAAATCAATACTTTTTTGTTTGTAACAGGATACTTGACATTGTCATGCGCATGCTTTGTGTGGCAGATATAGTAATACCAGCTGAGATCTTGTGTTGTGGAAGAAGCGAGAGAAAATGCTTAGAGTTTGTTCTACTTCAAGATGGCGGGAATAATGAAAGGCTGAAGGTACAAGGAAGCTGATAGTGCACCAATTAAATGCGGGAAAAACCAAAGTGGTCTTACACAAATATAGCTGACCATCTAACCGAAAACGAAGTCAGTGAAACAAGCTTCGACTCACTTCAGTGCGTGGTGTGAAAAAGCGCCTCAGTTGTTGCTTCGCTGTGTCTGAAAATCGCGCCCTTTTAGCAAACGCAGGCTGTGCAACGATTGCAGTGACCTTTGTGCGCCCCGTAACTACAACAGGATTGTTCCAGTGCAAGCCCAACGCCATCCAAGACGTAAGATCCTCCCCGCCGGGAGATAAAGGCGTGCGAGAGATTGTCCACTTTCATTCTCTCCGCGGGTCAAAGTACGCGTGAGAGATAAGAGCCACCACGCGCTCATTGTGCCATCTTGCTGATAAGGCTGAAAACATGATAGCCCCCCCCCCCCCGAGATGCCCGCCAACAGCCGTAAGTGGTAGATATAAATCGCTTGCCGTTTCAACGTTGAAGAGGTGCCCCTCAGTGGCTCAGTGATTAACGCCTCGCGTGCACGACGCGGAGGTTCCACGTTCGATTCCGCGCGTCGGAATCTTTTTCTAGATTTTTCCTTTCCTGTGTTGTCATATATATAGATACGTATACATATACTGTGAGTGACGACGATGACCACGTCGACGCCGATGCCAACGCTGGCGGTGAAATCTAGCCGAGACTGTCCATATAATTGGAATCACAATAAAACAATGTAAATTGAATAGTAAGGGTTTTGTTCAATAATAAAGTATTCGACGGGCTATCAAGTCGTTTTCACAGCAAGAACGTGTCGAGTGGAATTCAATTTTGTATTAATAACACCCAAGATCTACACCGGTCAAAGGAATGATCAGAGCACGCGCTCTAAAAAATCAAGCCATTTCTACACGGTGAAAACTGTGGAAACAGCAGAGTAGACCTGATCATTCACCTGCTTCTGTTGACGTGCTTGGCTTGTCTTTGTCCGAGTCGAAGCTGCAGGCCCACCTGTCTTTGCTGGCGCTCGGCTTGCGGCTCAGTCTGCCGAGGCTGAAGGTTGCCTCGCACTCACTGGAGCTTCCACTCCGCTTCTCTCTTGCGTCGATCTGCGTCCAACTTGCTGCACTCGTGCTTTGCTATCACTTCGTTGGCTCGCACATACGTTCACGGGCAAGCAAGCGCTGGCCTTCCAAACGCGCAACCTGCTCGGCGTCCATAGCGGGTTAAGAAACCTTCATTTGTGATGCAGTGGCTTTCTGTCTTGACCTACGTTAATACGAACTCAACCCCGTAAGGCAGTTTTTTTTTTTTGCCTATTTTGTCAATTTGAGCGTCGCACGAAATGTCGACATGAGACGGCACAAGATGACAGCCCGGGCTCCTAAATTTCTCGGCTGTTAGAAAGCGCGTTTAAAAGGGCTCATGACTTTTGGATACTGCTTTATCACCGGCTTCTGCGCGAAATATGCTTAATCGTTAATCGATTATTGAGAACTAGCATGGTTCTTGCACGCGAAATCAATCATTAGTGTATTTTAGTCAAGACATTGATCTCTAATAAAAAATAGGTGCATCATGTTCTTCATACTTTCTTACGGTCGGTCGCACGTCACAGCAGCCACCGCGGATAGGAGTTCAAAGTGTTGGGAATCATAAAGATGAAGACGAAATTTAAAAAAAAATGTGCGTGAGGGAAGCGCGTTTCGTAGATGCAGCAGAACACACGGACTTGCACGCCTTCGCAGCGGCATTCCTCAATACTGACAAACCATTGGTCAGCTCATGTCGTGTACGCAGCAGAAGTCCTGAGGTAGCAAAACAAGTGGCGATAGCCCTAGTCATATTTTCCCCAATAGCCGATATATCTTAAGTGATTCACATACAGCGGTCAGAAATTATGCACAAGGCAGAATTTCGCACGAGGCAGCGGCTAGCCTACACGCCAACGCGCATATATGACCTCCGAAGAGACATAAGAGCGAGATATTATATGCTTCCCGCCTCACTTGTCCCCCCCCCCCCCCCCGTGCCAAACCTCAAAAGGCAGGTCCATCGCGTAGGGCGTAGTCTCACGTTCCACGTCCGTGTAGAAAGGTCCTCTTTTGGGGTCGGGCATCACGTGGAGGGCTGGACAGGTAGGGATAAAATGACCCGTTATTGCGACATTATGAAATTTTATGAAAAATTCTGAGTGTATTTAACCACCAACAAGCCTCAAACTCGACGGATCCGAAACGGTAGATTGGAGACAGTCACAAACCCAGACCTTCGCGCAACCCCATTCATTTTAAGAGAAAAAAATTCAGACGTCTATACAGATGATGCTTGCAAATTGTGTGGTTGGACTCACGCGTAGCTCAGGCACATTCTCAGGAAATGTGCAATTTTAGCAGAAAAAAAAATGCAGTCTCCTCAGATGAAGCTGTGGCGCGACGGACGTCCGCGCTGCGCGCTCCAATCTCTCGGATCGACTGTGAGCCATCCAGCAAAAGCCCGTGTGGCGGTGAGCAAGGAAACAGGATTTCCGGTCCTACTCGGTGGTGGCCTACGCCCTGACCACGAATGTGCCAGAGTTGTTGATAAAGTTGTTACCACCACCGCCATCTATTTCAGAGATTGAGCAGGTAACAGGCGTTTCTGTATGCCTCCCACTCCACCAGATTGTCAACAGCTGCGTCCGAACTCTCGTAGTATCGCCCTCTCAAGCGCAAAATGTTCATGTTTTCGATTGCCACGTTCAGTTTCTCTGAACGCGAACTAGATGTCCAGTAAAAAACGGTGACCCTTTTTTCACCTGCGCTAGTTGTTCTTCGTCTCCACAGTTAATTAACAAGATTGTCATTATGTGCCTTTGTTCAAATTGACTCAGTCTGACCAATGCAAGTGGGAACTCAAATGTCATGAGCATTCTTCCCCAACTTCAGTATATCATTCCCGCTCTGATATTTCATGAAAATTACTTTTATTCTATGCGCGAGTACCAGGATGGCCTATAGAAAATATATATTAGCTTGAAAAAAAGTTTATTCCTTTATCATTCTTGCTAGTAATATGGCTAAGATAAGAATAGGCTGATAATTTATCGTGTGAATGATCGTAAATTGTACCACAATAAAATATGTCCTGCGTCTGCGTACATGTGTGTGTGTGTGTGTGTGTGTGTGTGTGTGTGTGTGTGTGTGTGGTGTGTGTGTGTGTGTGTGTGTGTGTGTGTGTGTGTGTGTGTGTGTGTGTGTGTGTGTGTGTGTGTGGTGTGTGTGTGTGTGTGTGTGTGTGTGTGTGTGTGTGTGTGTGTGTGTGTGTGTGTGAGAGAGAGAGAGAGAGAGAGAGATTGGCAGATCAGTTTCGCACGTTCATTGTCTTTTTTCATGAGATGTACGGTTGAAGTGAATGACGGGCCGCTCTGAATTATTTGCTCGTCCAGACAAACTGACGAAGAAACTATTGCGCTTTTAAAGACTCTGCACATGAAAGCTTCTATGTGAAAACTTAATGGTATTAGGGATTATCTCTTTGTAAAAAAGTGCCAAATAATTTTCTTTGTGGCAAACTTTGTTTTGAATATGAACTTCCTGAACGGACAAAAGTATAAAAAATTGCGCACTGGTGCGCGAAAACCTACGGTAAACCATTGAAAAGTGGAAGATTTTTCTTAACTCCTCTAGTGCACAAAAAATACAGAAACATATAGGCACAATGTAGACACAGGCACAACTTTGAACACATCGTTTATTTACGAAGCAGAACAAGTAAAAATACATAGGAAACAGGAAGCAATGCAGGAGATTAGATTAGAATGCAGGAGATTAGATTAGATAAGCAGGAGATTAGATTTTTAAGATCCATTATAGTTAGTGCAATCATATATATATATATATATATATATATATATATATATATATATATATATATATATATATATATATATATATATATATATATATATATATATATATATATATATATATATATATATATATATATATATATATATATATATATATATATATATATATATACATATATATATATATATATATATATATATATATATATATATATATATATATATATATATATATATATATATATATATATATATATATATATATATATATATATATACATATATATGCTATTTCGGAAATAAATTATCCTTTGCGTGTGCTATAGATGTTAAGATGAAACACGAACATCGCCAAGGTCACGTTCTTTCAGGGAAATTATCTGGTATAGCTTGGAGAACACTTCAACTAATTTTAACAGAAGATTCGAGGTTCAGAACGGTCGCTGAAAAATCTGCGCCTGGAATTACGACGAACGAGCAAAGAGGTGGTCGAAGGAAAATAGGACGTGCTTTGAAACAGCAGCTCTGACGCTATAGCCAGACTTTCGCTCCAAGGATATTACTTGTGATCAGTCATTGTGCTTTTCTTACCACTCCGAAACAAATTTTCACATCTCAACACAGTTCACTTAACACTTGAAACTGCCATCATAGAAAAACGCCAAGCGTAACTCATTTTTAAAAAAAATGACTGTACCGGGAGAAAAGCTTGCTTGGAAAATCCACCGAATTCATCAGTCTGCAAAGGCACGATGCTCGCCTTGCGGAAGGACTGCAACGACGGTAGCTTCCCTCAGGGCAGCGCTCTTCCAGTTACTGTTGGGCACCCCCTCGTATACTGTCGAAAAAGATGCAGATAATGAAAGGTTTCTTTCGGAGAGCCACCGCATCGACCACGTGTAACGAGCTTCCAGTGCATACATGTCCGTGTATAAATGAATTCGTGGCACTCATTTTGCATTCATATTTGTTTACTCTGTATTTGCTAAACCAGTTCTCTATCTTCAACCTAAAACAAAAAAAAATCTACTCAGCCACATTGCAATTGTAACGTCGAGTTGGGAGGGATGTCGTTGCACTCGCACGGAAGGTGATCGATGAGACGTAAACACTGGTGCGTGCAGCCGAACGCGGCGGTTTTCTTTTGGCCAAGTTGACGCTGTACTGTAGTCGCTATATAGGACGGAAAAACGCATTAGACTCATATAATGCGGCTAGCGTGCCTACTTCAGCAGCACACAATGTTTGTCAGTGTTCCAGTCATTCATTCTGCCACCAGTAGGTGGTACCGCAGAATGCTAAAATACAAACCGACTATCACCATCGGAGCGAATGGTAGATCAATGTTTTTTGTATAGTGGACAGTGCGTTTGAGGTCCACATGAAAGACGAAGGGACAGAGAAGCTCGGACATCCTGGCCGTGGCATCGGCATAGTCACCCGAAAAATCAATGTTTCTTTGTTCTGGGCTTTCCGTTCCCACACTTTCTTTCAAAGCAGACAGTAACAGGGTCCTTGAACTTTTTTCGAAAATTAGCAGTTTACCGACAGCTGTCGAAGAAAGTGAATACATACCTCGGCTGCTGCTAAATACTCAGTTGCTAAATATGCAGAGAGCTATTTGATGGGAGCTGTGCCAAGTTGTACTTTATCCTGCGAGCTTCGCAAAGTTACAATGGCTAGTTCATTCTGAGCGCTTACTTGCGAATCGTTAACCTCTTTTTCCTCGCCACTGGTGTCGCAAGTTATTTCTTGGTGTTTGTGTACGACTATAAACGAGAGAACAGATGATTGCCCCAGCAAATCCATTGTTTTTTTTTTCTAATGTGAAGCATTTATTTTTCAGTGCTGCAAGCATTTTTGGCGTCTCTCTGCGTATCTATCTATCTATTTATCTATCTATCTATCTATCTATCTATCTATCTATCTATCTATATATATATATATATATATATATATATATATATATATATATATATATATATATATATATATATATATATATATATATATATATATATATATATATATATATATATATATATATATATATATATATATATATATATCTATCTAGCCGATTACGTCTGGCTGCTCTCGTGATCACCCCCTTAACTTGGCGTGAACCAAAATTAGTATTGGAGAGCAAGATGATTTGACTAACATGACGCGCTGGTCAAGTTATGAATAAGGTCACAATCTCATAACGTACGTCGTTAAACACTTCCGTCGGGACAGTGGCACCTACCCGTGGGCGGGTATGGGCCACAGGTGATCGACACATAGTAACTTACCAGGAACACGCTCAGAACACACATGGGTAATTTTAACGCATGAGCGTTAAAAACCGGACATCGGCAGCGTTGACCTGACGAATGCAGAGAATAAATGTCAGGGTCCCAGCAGGAATCGAACCAAGAATTTTGTGTGGCATTCAAGGATTCTTCCACAACGCCACGCCATATCTCGGAACTACTTTTCAAATAGACCGTATTGTTCGTGAAACGTCAATTATGTTCGCAATGCCGTCTGCCCAGTTTTATAAACATTACATATGTACTCATATGATACAGCCGTCACGTCGAGTTAACATCAATTGTAATTAGGTGTCATCCGCTAAAAGTGGTTTATATAGCAGTGTCCAGGGATATACCATCCTCGCCAGCCCCAGCCCTTCATATCAGCTTATCGCTTCTGGTGTTGCTAATACCCATGTACTTGTTGGCATCGTTGCGCAAGTCCAAAAAACTGGTTATATAACACATCTGCAACTCTTCAACGTATGCCTGTGCGTGCAACATTTGTACATATATTCAGCGTCGTTCCATAACGTGTCGTTTATTTTGAAAAAATATAACACGATCACCGTCTCTCCGCATGCTTCACATAACGTTCATTCCCAAGGTACGCGGGACCTGGCCATTTTTTTTAATGTTAACGAGCTCACGGTAGTATCAAGTTGTGGGTCTGTTTGTATGATTAACCCCTGACCGTGTCATGTTCAAGCGCATTGTGGAGATACATTTAGGCTTGTCTGCATTTGGGACACACGTCTCTTCCATAAATCACTCGCCCTTGTGATATTGCATAATTCCATCGTCAACTTATCTCGGCAGTCTTCTTCGGGTTCCCGTCACCACGTTTTCTTCAATGCAGGTCCTTTCATTTCAGTCCCTCGAGGGGTGGGATGCTCTCAGATACCCGATGAGAAAATGGGACATTTATAGGCACGGTAAACAGTATGGCGATGTTATTTTATGAATCTGCAGTTTCCGTGAATTGACGCTGATGATTGCGATGATAATTGTTGGGATGACGACGACAATCACTTTCAGTGTAGAGGTACCCGCCCACTCAGGAGAAGTGGCCGAGAATCGAGCGGATTTACCTGCAAATCCAAAAAGGTACAGGACTGTACACTAAACTCCAGCGAAGCCACAATGCTGCGTCGTTATTGTATATACGCATAACTTGTTTCTGCCCCCATCCTCACCCTTCATCACTTCTTTTTACAGCGAAAGCTGTTATGAGATCAGAACATGGGTCACGCGTGGCGCCGTAGTTGTCCGCCACCGTTGCCACCGGTGTCCAAAATCAGAATCAAATGAAAAAACAACTCTGTAAATACGAACACCAAAGACACAATGACGTACCTGCCCAGTGTTCTACCGCTGAGCCATGCCAGTGCTTGGAACTCAGTAAATAAAAAGCAAATGACACAACGGGATCTGAACCCAGGTCCGCTGCGTGCCAGCCCAGCATTCTACCACTGAGCCTCGCCAGCGCTTGGAAATTGTTTCTGAACTGGCCTTAGGCTGGATTATAGTCGGTAAAATAATCACGTTAATATGAGTAATAAAGCGTTTTAGAACATCAAAGGAACAGCCAGGCGTCACACAACGCGAATCGCGTAACGACTGGGTCATTCAATGCTTTAACCTATTAGAAAACTTGTTCTTGATCACCTATTAACTGTGGCGCATATCCAATTCCGGCATATTTCTTCATAGTCGTCAGCCACTGCATTAAAAAATTGCACTGAATTTCCTACAAGTGTGTAAAGGATACTACGCTTGTCCAAATAATGAAGAAAGATAGCCTAGTGAATGCTGTCCTACTACACAAACGTTATGATTACTTATGGCGTGGTGGGTGCCCAGCAGTGTGCTTGTCGCAGTTACCCAAAGAGTGTTTAGAAAAGGCTTTGAAAGGCCGCTCTTCTAACATTCGCTGTGACTGTGCTGCGCGTTACGCGCAGGCCTGGCTTTTTTGTTGTTGTTGTTGTTGTTGTTGTTGTTGTTGTTGTTGTTGTTGTTGTTGTTGTTGTTGTTGTTGTTGTTGTTTTCTTTTTCATGTCCCTCTTCTCGTGCGCAGAGTTGCAGGCTAGTGCATACTAGCTCAGGCTAACCGCTCTGTCTTGTAAAATTATTTTTCTAGCTCTTTATTGAAAATCTATATTGTAAATAATAAAAATTGGTTGAAAGTAATTCCTCATTGTTAGAAAACACCCTTTTTGATATAAGAAATGAAATGAAAGTAAGAGCAAAACTGAACAAACATGCACACGATGAGACTAAAATAATCACCTAATCGATGAATTAAGCACTGAACTTGATGTGACTGGCCTATGAATTTCTCCGCCGTAGTGTATATATCTCGAAAGGAAAATCGTTTGGGGTAACCGGTATAACCTAGTTACAAGAGAAGTACGGAAATGTTAACTTTAATTATTTACCTGGCATTCGGCTCTAGACCACAATATGGTTGCCCCACCAGATTTGGTAGCCATTGGCGCAAAAAAAACTAAAAAAACAGATAACCCTCGACTTTCCTTTGTACTTTTCTTCGTGTCTTAAACTTTCACGCGCATTTCGCTAGCAACTATACATACTTAACTGCCCTATTTACTTTGGCTTACAGGTCAATCGTTATTATTATCTTTAATGTACATTAAAGGCACCACCCCCTTTTGTCCAATCGCACGTAGTCGGTACGTTTTGTTGTGTGGTTGTTGTTGTCATGATCATCATCATTATCATCATTCAACACATCTCAGGCCCTGTCAATGTCATCGAATAGTTCCCGTGACCATCAACCACAAATAAGTAGAAGTAATTCCGTGAACTTATCATCAATAATTAAGGCCACTTCACTCTCCACTGGGCTTCCACTATAGCCGCCGCACAGTCCAGCCCGGAAACATCAAGCGCATTTTTATTATGGCCAGGCGCTGCTGAACTCCGCTAAGAACTTCTTTGCTGCCAACGCTATTCAAGCGATTCCTAACTATATGATAAGCCAATATCCTCCACGATCAACACCTCTGCAGGTGTAGCTGTGGTCCTGTACTTTAACACCTGGTTTCCAATGCATGCCAGTGCATTTCCTTCTCGAAGATGCTCACTCGGCAATGAATCAGGGACATCACTATCGGCCACAAACCGATCTAACTCTTAGTTCGCCACTTCCGTCCCCACCTGGAAGGTGGTCGGTTCTTCGTTGTCACCGACCACGAGCTTCCCGTGAATTCTTCTACAGCTCTTCACCACGCGGGGAGTTCACCCCTAAACTTCGGATTTAAGACTACTGATGCCATTGATCTCAGTGGCATGAATAACTCTGTTACTAATGCTAATTTCACAAATACAACTCAGCGTAAGTCCCGTAGATCGTCGTAACATTCACTTCAACAGCCTCCCGGCCTTCCAGCGCACGAACAACGAACCCGTGACAAGTCACACTGCTAATAACTCACTATTGCTGCCTGACTGTGGTATCACCGTCATTTGCAATAAGCATTTTGGTCGCTCTCGCCTCAACATCCCGCTCCTGCGACACAATGCCTTGCTCATTCCCGCTAAGCTTGAGCGCGTGTGAAAGTTGATTTCGTCGCTGGTCTCTGCATGTAAGGGCACCAAAGCTAGCTGGCACAATTAGGGTGCTATTAGCCGCTCTCTTCCATCATACAAGTGATTCTATCATGCTCATGCCAACATAGTTGGTCCACAATACCACCGCCTTCAAATCAGATACATACTAACTTGCGTCAATTCATTTACCCGCTGTACAAATGCATGGCTCTTTCTAATATTACTTCCGAATCTATGGTCCAATGGCTTCAAGACATGCTACACCACAGTGACAAAACTTCAGACATAATTCGAACCATCTCTGTTTTGAACTCAGGCTTGCCTTCCGGTGGTGGCACACACAGAGGCTGCAGCCCATCACTGAAGTTTCAATGGCACGGTCAAACGTTTCTACTGTCAACTCATAATGATGCTTAGTGCCCAATTCTCTACTGTCCCATGGATGGAGAGACTAATTGTTTCTTTTAGGTCTTTGAACTATTGTAAGAAATGTTCACAGTGCTCGCCAGTGGAGATTGACTTAGGTACGTTACTTCGCTGACTCAGTGAATTGGAATCGACATCAACACCCACTTACACGCAGTTATACGCTAACCGGTGGTGTACTGTCGTCATATCGTTGTTCCACCGACACTTCGTCACGGCCCCAAATCTATTGGCACGAGGCCATCATTAGCTTATACACCATCATCCGGCAAGACATTCTTCATGGTACGTTGCAGGCGCCCTACGATGGTTTTTTTCCAAGTCCTCAAACGCTGTAGTATATGCTAAACACTACAGGGTTTTTTTTTCTCGATGAATGCGCGTTAGAAGGTGGCCTTCGTATATCACTTGACAGCAGCACATCTTCACCCGGCAGATATGATTCGCTCAACGAGTATACACCATGGCTACACAATAAGGAATGGGGTGCGCAATAGTGGACCACACAATGGGCAAGGTGGCTGGAACCCTGTAGTAAGTAGTGTGCCTTCACGCAACAAAGGAACCAACCTCTTATAATGTTCTAAGTTGTGGTAGTTTTCCTACCACGGGTGTACAACACGGTCGTTTAGGTTAACAACAACGAGGGTAATCATTACTAGCATGCAGGTAGACTCGAGCGCCGCGTTATAGTTCTTAAAAAACGTTATAAAACGTTCATTTCTCTGGCTTTTTCATTCCTGGCAATCTATGGGCACATAGTTGTCAATTTCAGCACAGTAGCGACTGTGATTGTTTGCATTCCGCGCCTGTTAGCCATTTTACAGCACAATGGCCACAATGCTGCACTTTGGGGCAAGACATGTCATTTCGAAGGTACTCTGTTAAATGGTTTTAGGTCTGCTAGACATAAGCGTACAGCATTCTGCGCACGTTGACATCACCACGCATGTACGCAGCCATCGGCAAGGCCTAACCCCTTGCACTGTCATTGTGACGCAGGTGACCGAGCTGTGGCTGGACGACATGTACCTGAACAACAGCCAGCCGCTCCCTGTTAATTCTTCTCCGTTCTACCTCCTCCCAAAGCAGTACTTCGCCACTTCCGCTGACCAAGCCAGGTAATTGGCTGGATTGATGAATCGGTTGATTGATTGATGGATAGATTGATCGATTTATGGATAAATTGATCGAATGATTGAGTGATCAATTGATTGAGTGATCAATTGATTGATTTATTGTGTATTGATTGATTGATTGATTGATTGATTGATTGGTTGGTTGATTGATTGATTGATTGATTGATTGATTGATTGATTCCCATGCATCTTCCTTTTTCATGCATTAAACAGCGAGGTGTAAAATAAAAATAAAGTTATGAAAAATAATATGGGCCAGTTCCACGAACAAAACATTTATTTAGTGTGAACCTGGCTCCTCCCGATGGTGTTAAAAAATTTTAACGAACTATTTTCAGCACAGCAAGCTGACGAGCGGATAAATTATTGGCACTGTAGATGTTTTACTGCCAATAAAATCAGCTCTTGAGTTCGTGTTTAAAAAATGCTTAACAATGACATCTAGCGCTGCACATGCGAAAACCGTGATATGATCGTGAGGCAGGGCGCATTGGGGAACTCCAGAATAGTTCTTACCGCCTAGGCTTCTATAACATGTGCCTACACTTAAGTATCGTAGTGTTTTTTTTTTTTTTTTTGCATTCCACCCCATTGCAATACTGCCACAAAATCTAGGAGTCATGTCCGTGACCCCCTGATTAACAGATGATTCATTGATTTGTAGGGTTTAACGTCCCAAAATCCTGAATCCTTTTGTTTATGACTTGAAAGACCGTCAGAATACCTTGTAACTTATCAGTTTTAGGTTTTAGCCCAGTGGCAGTTTCCTCTCTTATGGCATCCATTTTGCGGACACTTTCTTCTAGCCTATCAATAATAGCCTGTAAAACTTCTGTAATTTTCGGACAAGAGTTTAGCCCTGGATTTTCTTGTATGTCAACGGACACGAGCAACAACATGAACATTGACCACCAGTCTGTCAAATATCAAAACACCTCTGAGTGCATGACAAGATCAGCAAAAATTTATCATTGCTACGATAACCAGCCAGATTGCTTAATAGACTAACCCGCACAAAACACAGTGGCGATTTAGGCATGCGCTGGCCCTAAGGCAGTCACCGTGCCCGCTGAAGCGATCGCAGAACAGTTGCGCCTTTTGTAGACAGTGGAGAGGTGACGTCACTCCCACACGGTAGGCGTTGTACAGTTGATTGTTCACGTATCATTGCCACGCTGAGGCACACCAAAAAATTTCAGTTCAATTGAGTTTGCTGTCATTGATTGATTGATTGATTGATTGATTGATTGATTGATTGATTGATTGATTGATTGATTGATTGATTGATATGTGGGGTTTAACGTCCCAAAACCACCATATGATTATGAGAGACGCCGTAGTGGAGGGCTCCGGAAATTTAGACCACCTGGGGTTCTTTAACGTGCACCCAAATCTGAGAACACGGGCCTACAACAATTCTGCCTCCATCGGAAATGCAGCCACTGCAGCCAGGATTCAATCCCGCGAGCTGCGGGTCAGCAGCCGAGTACTTTAGCTACTAGACCACTGCGGTGGGGCCCCTGATTAACAGCGCAACACCGACTAAACTGAGACAACACTGTGATTTTTATACAAAATTTGTGAGTGAGAGATATAATAGCATGAGCACCACACAAAGGCTGAAATTATTGAAGCTTATGACGTAGCCTCATAATAATCACGTGAAAAAGGTGCTTTCTCGTGCATTTCTTTATTCGTGAAAAAATAAAGTGAGAAAGATAGAGATAGTAAGTAATATGACGTTATAACTGCTGGTTCGAAGCGAGCGTAGTAGCAGCACGAAGTCAGTCGCAGTACAAGGCAATGCTTTCTATGTAGACAGAGTAGCTTTTGCTTTCCATTGTTTGTGTGTTGTCACGTCTAAAATTTTTTTCCCGCAGGTTCGCGGCCCGATTCATCGAATTCGCAGTGCTGTTTAAGAAAAAAATCGACAGGTAGGTCATGCATTTTGACAAGAGACGAAGTATGTCCTGGATATAATGATGGATAGAGCGTCGCTTGCATTTAACCCCAATTTTCGATAATATTTGCTGGTATCCACACATGGAAAGGGGCAATAACGGCGTAAGTTATCACATTTGATACATAAATATAGTTTCATTCATTCATTTCCCGTAGGTCGTTTATAACGTTGAGGATGTAAACATTCCTTCTTTATAGCATAGCAACATGAAACCCTTTTACCGGCTGATCCCGTAGTCCAGTTATACGAACCACCACGAACCAAATTCGAAAACCGAAACAATGGCTAGAACTTGTCAAAAGAATGCATTGATAACTTTTTCTTCATTTACTTGTTTTAAGGCTTGATAGCGTGGTTCCAATCTGAAGACTTTAATTACTTTTTGAAGAAGATGTGAAAAGCCTCACTCATTTTGGGTGAGCCTCGTACAGTTGCCACTCAAAATTTACGGGAGATGGAATTTTCAGGGAAATTAGGTTTGCTGAGAAATCTGAACACGCGTCCCCGAACTTAAAAACTCAAAGTCCTTGCTTGTAGTAGCTCCTGCAACCTGTGTACTGACTCGTTACCTGCTTGCCTTTGCACAACCTGTAGCCTGATGGCTGACGCAAGCCCGAAGGTCGTAATTGCCTGAATAGTTGAGCCTTTAATTTGTTAGAGAATTGACTAGCGGTATCCTTGCATAACGATGTACTCACCACGCGGTTCAGGCTGTCGTGTGATGCACAGCTTTATTTATCGACACATATAGCGTCACGTGGTGCATACTCGAGAGTTCTTTTATGTTGAAGGGGAACTAAGTTGTCACACCTGTCCCGTAATTAGGGAGGCGATCGCCGGGCTAATTCTAAGAGCCGAAGTATCGGCCCCCCGAACCGCACCACGAAAGCGTGGACAATTTAAGAGTGGTCCTTATTGGTGCGCCAGCGGACGCCGGCTGTGGTCCAAAGAACAAGTCAGAGCCGAGAGTTGATAAACAAACAAATTATATTCTCGAAATTGGCAGATCGAAAACAATACACAAGAATGCACACTCCACAATAGTTACATACAATACGTCACCAATCAAACAACGTACGACACAGTACAATCAACCACACTCAAAACAACGGACACGGACAACAATACGCACTACAATGCAGTCGCATGCATTGAACAACCAAGACACTTAAAGGCTAAAGAGATAGAAAACCTATTCAGTCCAAAGTTCTTGGAACCAAAGTCTAGGTGATACTCTTCCGAGAATCACTCACTCAAAGTCGAGGGTTGTTGTCGTTCCGCAGCCCTCGAAGTTTCTCTTCCAGGAAACCTCCCGTCTTCAATTGGCCACTCTTCAAGCTTCAAACTTCTTCACCCGAACACGTCGGCTTCACACACGCAGCTGCTGCCCCGCGTCTTCGCTCGATAGCGGTAAACACACACTCTTGCCGGTAGCTCGAGTCGTCACCCCTCAGGTGGAAATCCTCTTCACCTCCGGCCTCGTCCCTACGGACCAAAAACTTCGCCGACTACACGGCGGAATCCCTACGCGCTCTGGCGTTCACTTCCGTCTCCTCCTGCTTTCTCGTCTCGGCTGCTCGATTAAATACCTTCCGCGCCGCCTTCCAGAAAGTTCTCCTCATTTCGTCGGCGCGATGCGCAACGAAGGCTGGGGAGAGGTGCGAGACGGTTCGACTGCCCTCCGCGTCGGATGACTCATCTCGGCGTGGCCCCGCCTCCTTCGTTCTAGAAAAATCGCGGGCTTGCTCGGCCGCCGTTGTGGGGTGAGGAGTTTCGTCGATGAAGCCACGCTTCTGCGGGGAGGGCGCGCGCCCGGGGAGCCTTGGCCGTTTGTTTTCTTTTTCTTTCCCTTTTTTTTTCTTTTGACTTCGCGGCGTTTCTTCCGCGCGTTACCGCCAGAATTTGCGGCGCGCCTATTTTTAGTGCTCGTTCTGTGACATAAGTAGTAACAATGAATTGGTTTATATAAGTGCACTGCACTGTGAGAACTCTAATATCATAATTTTCGCTTTCCGAACTTCATTATTACGCAGAGATAGGCAAGGTTGAAGTTTCCTTTCATTTTTGAATTACACGCCGAAATGTGCACCCGTGACACAACAAATTTCAAGATGCATTTTTATATTTTCACCACATTAGTTGAATGAAATTTTTTGAAACTTTGTATGCTAGGTCTATGGCACCCACAGATGACAATGTACATCGTTTATATTGACTATTAGCTATGTAGGACCCAGTAGACTCTATCGAAATCTATGACGTCATGGTGTTTGGTGCAGAAATTTCATGGTAGCATCTCCCCTATCATTTCTTTTTCGCACGTTTTCTCACCTACCAAACGTCATGTCTGTTAACAGGGGTGTTTTCAGGATTGTGAAATTGTACTTTATTAACACGCAATAAATTATTTGCTTTTTAGTGTCTCTTCAGTGTCAGCATTGGTGATCTCTTCGCAGTGGCACCCTGACTCCCGACGTGCAAGGTCGGGGTGGCACTCGGCAGCCCCTGTGCATGCAGACCTACAAGCATTTCTTCCCGGCCTATCGGAGGCCTGGCCCCACGAAAGACGACTTACTACTCGACACCGCCTCGCAGAACCAGGACCACGTCATCGTCGTCTGCCGAGACCAGGTACCACCACCGCGCTGCCCTAAAGCAGTCCATCATGAAGCTGTATTACGTATATTTTACTCATTACGCACGAGCGGCACAAACAAGTGACTAAAACTTAGATATGGTGTACATATTAAGGTAAGAGTTTTGATACTGTGAGTTTAACGTGGGTTGTGGCAAAGTGCACGTAAAAACAAAAAAACGTGTTGTTTTCTTAAGCACCAAAAAATGTTCAACTCAAAAGAGAAACAATAAACTTTTTTTTTCATAGTTTTACTTCAACCTTTCCCGTCAACGAAGCCACCCAATGCGAACGCTTCTTTTTCTGTTGTTGAATGATTCAGTAAGATTACCCTTCAGATGGGTACGCTGTGTTGTCGGGTAAATTTAATGCGGAAACGTTTTTTGGGTACGTTAGCGAAATCACGTAGCTCTCGCGTCCGGAAAGTACGGGCACTCTCCCATAGGAATTCATGCCGTACTGCTTCAGAAACCATCTGCAGCTGCTGTGGCGTAAGAGAGTGGATCCTCACAGAAGGTACTGTAGCTCCCCTTGCACAGACAAAAGGACTCGCTCGCTGGATTTTGTGCCGAATGGTTGTGGCCCCCGCGATCTCCGACGACAGCACAGTTCTGGCCGACCGGTTCGCCCTCCGCCATCTCCTGACGCCGTGAAGCTCTCGCTGAGGGGTGCCCCGTCTACGGACTCCTTATACCGTGTTTCAATCTTTCTCTATCTTATCTTTACTTCTGTGTGCGGGTCTCCTCATCTCTATTCATATCCCTCATAATCCCTCCTTATCCCCTTCCTTCGTGAGCTACTGTTGAGGTGTCGCACTCTGATGCAGACATTTACGGGGCTCACTTTTATCTTCCTTTCTCTCATTTAAAAATAACTCCCCCCCCCCCCCGTAGACAAAAGTAGCACTCGTGTTCATAGCTGGTAATGTGCTTATAGATCTTTTGAATTTTTTGTTGAATGCTCTCAATGAGAAATAGTATTGATCTGTTCATGCAGATGTGTATAGGAGTAACTGTTGTGAATGTTCATAGCTCGGGCGGCCTAGCTACTGTGTGGAAAGTGTTAAACTTTCTTGCTAAGATGATGGCGGAGGCAATGCGAGCTAAGATTACACGGCCGTTGTCTATCATATGGGTCCCGTGTACATGAAGGTCTGGTTTTCATCAAAAGAATGCTGCGCGCATTTCGTAAATACCAAGGTGCACCCAGATGGCATTTCCATTCAAAATGTTTTCGTGTACTGGTATTACGTTCTCGACACGCATACCGAAGAATTGAGTGTTCTCCTACAAGGAACACGAAGGAAGCACTTTAGATGTGCACCATCAGCGACCTAGGCGCCCAGCTGTTGATGTACTTCAGTCATCTTAGCTCTCTGGAACAGCTGTTTCCGTGCTTGAACGAATTATTGCACACGCAAGATATAGTGGAATTATTAGACCAGGCTCTCCAGCGTAGCCACACCTCAATACTAACTTCTTCCAGGTGAAGTTACTTTCCACGCCAAGCATTATTAGAGATATGCGAACTGCTTGGATGTTTCAGCGACTCGGTTTCCCTAAGTTCAACTGTCATACCGTGGTTAAACAGCTGTAAAACTCAGCAATGGCCAAGCGGTAAAACGGGGACGCTTGACATCTTTCCTGCGCTAACACCGTAGTTTTGAATTTAGCTTGGAACCTAGAACGACCCTTGCACGTTAGTAACACAGGACTATAGTCGTGTACACGCTCAAGCAACGGCTTTTGAAGTGACCGTTCGCATTAGCACTTTCAGCTCAAAATATTCGCGGACATGATAAATATGTGCTGTGCTCCTACTCAGCTTTTATGCATAGCATTACCCACTTTTAAGCAACCTAGATAAAGACAACACGCTAAGACGATTGCTAAAGTGCAGTGAACATTTACTGTCAGTCTCGTTTTATGACGACGTCACTCGTCATACTGAAGAGAAGCCAGAGTCTACAAAATGTCAGTGAAGATGTGAACACCTACAAATAGGATCTGTGTACGGCCAAGCGAATTGAGTAATAATAAGGCGTGAGACAAAAATTTCGCGTTTACCTTTTTAAATTTAACACCTGTAGCACAATTAAGTAGTGTGAAAATGTGCGAATTATAAAAATTAAGTAATTCCAATTAACGGAGGTGTGACGGCGTTAGCTGGTTGACTTGAGCACAAAAAAAAATACAATTAAATGTTGCAAGCTGCAGCGTTGGGCACGCTATTGATTTTTTTTTTTTTTTGACGGCAGTGTATGGCATGAAAAGTTCCTCGTAATATTTTATTTCACCGATGCATTTCAAGACAACTTAGTTCTCTCGCTTATCTCAGCTGGAAATTCGAACGTCTTTGCGTATATTTGTTTTAAACAGCTTCATATTCTGACCCTTCGGCTTGGAGTGGCCCCACAGCAAAGAGGCATGCGTGCCTGACAGATTGCATATAGCACTGTCGCTTTCTTTTCAACGTGCACTTCTACAAATAGACAGTTCAGCTTTCCCCCCCCCCCCCCCCCCCCCCCCCCCACGTTCAATTTTTTAATTTGTAGCTTCCTCCAAGCGTGTCAGTGTAGGTCAGAATTTCCATTCGTCTGCAACGAACGTCGACGCTGCGCATCACAAAAATGAGGTGTTCTTCATTCAGCAAAACTTGTCCTCCAACGTTCAAATATTCGCAGTTCAGTGCTAGCTCTACCTCCGCGAAATTCTGCTGAGGCCCCCTGGAGTAAGCGCGCGCAGTACAGCAAAACCTCTGTCGGAAATATGTCTCGATACTCTGCGTTAGACGGCGCTGCCATGTAGGCACCCGGCCCGAGCCCGAACTTGGGCCCTGAGCGCCATCTAGCGAATCGAACCAAACCCACCAAATCGCCCCCTGTTTTTGGCGTCAAGAGTGAAGCTCTTGCGGGCAGAATACGAAAAATAATGTCAAATCGAATGGTGTGCTATCCAACTCAGTTTTCGAATCTAGTAGCCGCTACTCTTAAACCTGATTATTTTGGAATAGTTTACGATTGTTTCGATATGCCAACTGCACCCATATAAACAAAACATTGGCACCACTAAGATGATCCGCGAGGGCGGTGCAGAGGCCTACAAAATATGTGCAGCCAGCTTCGTCACACGGGGAGCCAAGATTGGCCAGTTCATTCACGCACTCTGAAAACTTCTTTGAATGCGAAGAACCAAACTGGGTCCATATTGACAAAAGTATTCTACTCTACAATTGTTCTTAATAAAGCTTCAGCCATCATGATGCAGGGCGTATCGATAGCGAAGCCGGCTGTCTACTAATATCAAACAGTACTTCAAGAAAAAAAGCTTTGCGAGTTCTGCCCATACATGCGAATTCTGCCCATATTCTGCCCACTCCCCTCTGTAATACTTCGCTCCTGAGCGTAAAATAAAATTAAATTAAATAATATATTTGTTCGCCTCGCTACAATTGTCTTCAACTTTTAAATTACTATTACCAATACTAAAATGAGATCATCATTGTACATGAATTTCAAAAAACGATGTTGAACATTCGACAACTACTCAAGAAGCATTTGATGGGATTCGATTTGCTTTTGAGCAACCAGAATTTGTGACAGACAGACAGACAGACAGACAGACAGACAGACAGACAGACAGACAGACAGACAGACAGACAGATTAGATAGATAGATAGATAGATAGATAGATAGATAGATAGATAATGATAGATAGATAAGATAGATAGATAGATAGATGATAATAGATAGATAATAGATAGATAGATAGATAGATAGATAGAATAGATAGATAGATAGATAGATAGATAGATAGATAGATAGATAGATAGATAGATAGATAGTAGATAGATAGATAGATAGATAGATAGATAGATAGATAGATAGATAGATAGATAGATAGATAGATAGATAGATAGATAGATAGATAGATAGATAGATAGATAGATAGATAGATAGATAGATAGATAGATAGATAGATAGATAGATAGATAGATAGATAGATAGATAGATAGATAGATAGATAGATAGATAGAGATAGATAGATAGATAGATGATAGATAGATAGATAGATACGCTCAAAGTCGCTGAAGTTCGCCAAGAAATGCTTCGCATTTAAAACGATTCTGGCTACCCCTGGGTAGATTCATCGTTAAAGTCGGGCTTATGTAGCTGAGTGCATTTCATTAAATCGGATCAAGGAAAGTGGCAGAGAATGAGACACCTTAATGCCATGGCGCTGAGACGGGCTCCAACATGGGCTTCAGAATAGAGCGCCGCGCCAGCCTTTACTTCCTCGAGAACCACTTCAGGACTGAACGTGCGTTGAATAACATGCAAGCAGGCAATGCTGTTTATGCAGACAAAGCACCTACAAGTAGCATGTCAGTGGTAACAGGCATCCAGAAAATCGTGTTTCGTTTGTTGATTGAAAGGAGAACCTTAGTAGTATCTAGCCTCACGGATGTAGTACCAGTGTAGAAAAAGGCGAGGGAGGGGGGGTGAGCGAAAATACTCGAGTGTGGGGCAAAACCCCTACTAGTGTTGAACCGGTGGGTGTGATGGCAATGCCTTCCCGTTTCCGGAGCCCTTAAAAAGTGATTAGGAGGTAATGTAAGGCGTTCTCGTGTGAAGCACAAGAATTCAGACGCCACTAATTATTTCACCTGTGAGGGAGAAGCAATGGAAAGAGAAGGAGCCCGGCGTTGAAAAATGCCATGGGAAATGTGCACGAGTAGCCCCTATCTGATCCAAGCGCCACAGTTCGTTTGGATTATTCCGTTGCCATTCTGGCCACTTCTCGAGTTTGTTTGTTTGTTTTTTTCTTATCATCCATCTCGCGCAGCGACATAGCAGGGGTGCGCCACTTTCGTGCGATTAAAAAAATATTCGCCATGAAATACGTCTTCCGCAGAAGCCTAGCAAACCTCTCTTTCTAATTCGTTCATGGCGTCTCTGGTGGTTGCATTCGCAGGGATCACCCTAAATTTTTTTTGTTTACTTACACGGCTTTGACAACTCATTCAACATTCATGTATGCGATAAGAAACTTAATTTACAGTGCCTTGTCTCAGCTTGTGTACGTTGCTTTGTGGCGTTAAGTTTCATAATTTAATTAAATCAGATACACCCCTATTGCAATATTTCTCGTTCTTATACAAAAAAGATGCGCACATTTTAGCAGTTCGTACTTTAAGTGAAGATATATGTAGAGTGAACATTCCATGGCGTTCATGCGTGTCTGTGTGTGTTCATCATAGGTGCGCGTCCTTCGAAGGTGTAAATCACTGCAAAATATATTGCGTAGAAATAGAGTAACATTGTGGTAAAATAAATCCAATTCTGGCGATACATGGGCCACCGGCACCCGCGATCTGCTTATGAAATCCGCCGCCATGAGAGACTCCCTGGATTAACTTCGGTCACGTCCACAACATACGTATAAATGCAAGCCCAAATGAGCGTGTTTACGTACATTTCACTTTTATCCAAATTTTTCCGTCATAGTCAGAATCGAACCCGATACCTCCATCCCCGCCCACGCAGTGTCATCGCCACTAAGCTACTGCATGGCATCTGAAAGTTTTTGTTAACAAACAATGCCTTGCTCAGAGATCAATGCCGATGAATAGTTGTTTTCTGAATATTAGTCCTAGCTTCTGTTATCTTCTTCCCTAGTTTTTCTCTCTTTCTCTCTCTTTCTCTCTCTTTCTCTCTTTTTTAGGGACGTTGTAAGAATAATCCAATGTAAACAATTCTACGATAGGCGGTACACCAATGATTCATAAATGCTCTGCTTGAAAATAAAGATAATATTAGGGAGTTTTCTAATAGAGGCCCCAATCGTTTCGGGGCCCTATAGAAATAGCGTCGAGGTCACTGCGCATGCGCGAGACCCAAACAGGGCTCAGGTTTTGAGTTGGAGACGCTATTTCTCGAGTTTATTGGAAGCCCCAAAGCCTGCCCCAAAATCTTAGCGTCATACAAACGTGATGGCACCCACTAAATTGACGGCTCTCGGCAAATACTAGTCACCTGGAGTAGGGTGAGAGTCGAAAGACCTGCTATTTGAAAACTTTTAGCTACTGCGTGACACAAAGTGAACACACGCCAACGGCATAGAAACCCAAACTTCTTGTGTCCACTATTCTAAAACTCCTTAATATTGGGTAAAAATAACGATCTCACGTGGTTGAGTACAAATGAACACCGCTTACAAGGTACCGTAAAATGGGGTTACTTTGTGACATGCACTCGGGTGTCTGTACTTTGAATCTCGCGCCCCGACCAGAGGCCGCCGAAAGGCAATAGGCCGCTCAAAATCTTGCCTGACATGCCAAGTGACCTAGCGACAGATGGGTGAAGTTCCCATGCTGCATATCCACTCTAGATGCCGACATTTTGAATGGTGCTTTGGCGCGCATTCTTGAAGCACCATGAACTTTTGGGGGGGGGGGGGGGGGGGTCAACCCGTTTCCGCAAGGAAAACAGCGAAAAGTGGTATCTACTTGTGGTTGTTATGCACACTAAAATAAACTGTCGTATAAACTCGATGAAGTACTGTCTGTTTACTCTTATAAAAAGGAAACTGAAATGTTGATACTTTGTGGGGTGACTTGATCACACGCCAGCTGTCGCAAAGTTACCCCAAGAAGGGCAGTTCTTTCTACGGTATCAAAGCTGTATGACCTAGGAAGACGTCTCCTTTTGAGGGCAACAGCGCAGAAGAAAGCAGTGAAAACGAATCGTGTCCAGATGCATGGTTCAGAGGTGACAACAAAAGGTGGTCGAAAGGAGATAGAAGTGGTTATGAGGTTCTCTCCAGAAGTCTTGACAACCTATCTGAAACGTACACTCCTACCACTTCCGTGATACCAAATACTAGCGACGTATTGAGGGCCCATGGGGGGGGGGGGGGGGGGGGGGGTCCGGAGAAATAACTTTCAAAAAGAATGACTTCGTCGTAGTAAACTTTGAACGACAACTTCAGCCGGAAAGATTGACGGCAGTCAAACCTAACGGGAACATCGTCAGCACTATGGAGAGGACGCAAAAGAATTGGACATGGCCGGATTACGAAGACGCAATTTCGTACTAAAAAAGAAATTCTGTACCCAATTGAATCCCCATGCCAGTAGGCAAACGGGGCATCTTTGAGGTAAAAGGTCCTGATGGAGGAGGGAGATGTACGAATAAGTTTTCATAAAATTTTACCGCTGCTAGAACAGAAACCAAATGTAGGTAACTCAAATAAACTTTTGATGGGGTGACTTTGTGCCAGATTTTTTTTCAACCATATCCAGTCAAAAACAATGGCGTCACAAAGTTGCCCCACATGAAGGGGGAACATTGGGACAGCTTTTAACCTTAATATAGCAGTTTGAATTAAAAATGCGCATTTGTAGAACAACCCATCGTGCAAGAGAGATTTCGAAATGTTGTGCCATTATTCATTCGCCTTCATGTAGATAATTCTTCAACAAGGGAATGAAAACGTGTGAATTCTGTCACAAGGTAACCTCATTTCACGCTACTTTTAAACTCTGGATATTGCCTTGCCGCTGATATGCGTAGAAAAACTGGCATCACAGAAAGTGTGGCTGAACACAAGGCTTGCAAAACAAACAGAAATGCAGGCACGGCATGTTTTCGCCCGATTTAACACGAAACATGAAGCACCATTTCGAGCGTCTTACTTCGGACAAGTGCGCGCTGTGAGTAGCAAACAGGGAATGTTTTTCGACGGACGAGCTCATTGAGATAGCAGCTGTCAATGCATCACAACCAAAAACTTCTAAAATCATCCACAAAAAAAAGAACTGTTTAAAGCGTATTCAGTATGATGCAGCATTTACGTTGATGTTTATATAAGGTTCTAACTTCAGTGACACTTGAAAGCGCATTGAGGAGAGATAATGTTGTTCATTTTTTTATTTCTTAGCTACATTTATCAAACTCTTTGAGTTTGTGTTTATCTATTTCAAATATTCAGTTATTTTTTAGTATAATATGTACTTTTTAAAATACGAAATATCTAACGAGCTCTTTGGAGAAAGATTTTTTTTTCAACTGAGAACATTACAGAGTAAATCAGCGTATCACAATAATTCAGAATCAGAATGGTGTTCAGTGCAATAAAATTGTATGTTCTAAACCCATTCGAACATGAGTTATGATATGTTGAACATTCCTAAGTGAGTCAATTTCAAGCTGGACGTTCACTCGTAACGTTCTATATGCTGTACCTTTTGTTCTAATGAGTTTAGAACATACATTTTTGTTGCACTGCTCACAGTTCTGATCCCACGTTTTCGTGATATGGTATTTTACTTAGCTAAAGTTATAGTTTAGGAAGAATTTCGCCTCCCCAAAATGGCACATGAAAAAGGTATTTTGATAGATATATGCCGGAAAATAACATTATATTCAAAAATAAGCACTCAAATAGAAATACACTCAAGTACACATATCCGTAATATTATACCCCAGAGGTAGAAATTCAGTTGTGGTGGGGAAATTGTGCACGAGTGTACGACGGAGACGGAACCGTGAAAGAAATTTTGAACAGTGCCGTAATAGCAGGCTTAAACGCGTTTGATTATCAAAACTACGACGATCACTCCTTTCGCTCTCTCGTTCGCTACCCTCCATGGTGCCCTCTCCCAAAGCCGTTTTTCCCTTTCACCGAGCGCCCTTCCCATGCCCCTTCCAATATCGCGTGGCATACGTCATCGCTGACGCGGTGCTTTAAACCTCGTCTACTTCTGGTCCCGCGACTCGGTCCCTCCGTAGACTGCGTCAACTCCGTGCTTGTTGGCGAACCGCGGCTGTCATGCCGGCCCGTGATTATATGAATCGTATACTGGTATGCACCCTGCGTTGTGCGCACGCCTTCAAATGGTCGCCAACACGATGGACCCGTGCCCACGCGCGCGGGCAACACGGCGAACAAGCCGCACGGACAGCTGCTTGCAGACTACCCAGAAGTCGTGGTTTCTTGCTCCACCAATCACAGCATATTTGAACGGCGTGTCACAGACATTCGTGCGGCAAGTCACATGGATGCCTGGGAGACTCAGAAAGAAGGAAAAGTTGTTGCTTGGAATTTGTGGTGCACCCGCGGCTTGTAGCACCGACCCATGTAGAATCGTTGATCGCGACAGCATTTTTCACACGATGCGTGTGTTTACTTGAAATGTCTGAAAAAATATCGGAGGAGGTTTAGGGTCCCTTTAGGATAAGGGCCAACGAACTACCAGGATTATTAATGACTAATAATTGGATTAGTTTATTGAAAGAGCAGACGGTCTTCTTGTGATCGCTGCAGCATCTGGTGGAGTAGATCTCAATCACGTGCCTTCTTCTATGTGGCCTCCGAGACCCGTTTCGGCAGCATGCGAGAACACACGTTTATCCTGACAAATACACGTGCTAGCGCCACTACTAGACATCTGAGTCAAAGATTAGGGTCGCCTCCAACCTTTTCCTAGTTTAGTTTTCAGTGTCAATATTATCTGTGTTGTTGTGGTGGTAGTAGTATTTATTATTCACGATTTCGAGGTGGCCGGTCGCTGTTGTGACCGTACGTTCGCCCTTCTGTTTTCACATTTAGTCGAAGAAGAAAGGGAAGCTCTGCCGTATATCACGCTTCGTCCATTTCAGTTGGTGAAGAAAACCTCGCATTTGGCACCAAAATAAACGCGTGAGTAAAACTTTCTGCCACGTTCTCGCAGTTCTTCAAGCTGCGCCTTCCCCTAGACCAAGGACCGCTGGATGTGGAGGCGCTGACGCGGCAGCTGCTTAGCATCAAACAGCAGGCAAAAGACCCTTCAGAAAGGCAGCCTTCCGTGGGAGTCTTCACGACTGAACAGAGGCGCACATGGGCCGGCATCTACGTCAAGCTGGCACGCAGTGAGTACACGTGCCTCTTTATTGAGACTCGCCCCAGAAACATATTGGGACGAATTTTCCCAATGCTTCATTTTTCTGAGTCAAGCCCTTCATGCGAACATTTCGCATTGTAAGCAAAGAACGTGCAGGGCTTTGTGAGGAAGAGGGATGTGCACTTTGTTGAATCACTATACCTGCTGCCGTAATTTTCTTTGAGGTGAAACTCGCCAGAAAAGCCAGAAAATCGGCGCATCGTCTTCATGATTGCTTACCCAGTTGACACATATTGACCTCGTCAACGCGAGAAAGTTGGGTTAAAGGAAACCGCGGCTTTTAAAAGTTAGAACGCTTGCCAAGACTTAAGGTGATGTCAGATGGGAAAGTTAGCATCCGCCCTTAAGTCGTGAACTTACTCGTCCAACGAAACGTTTTACAGTAAAAGCTACCATGAGATCACAACTCGGGTCACGCGCAGTTGTCCGCCGCCGCCGGTGTCCGTAAGCACATTGCTCAGAGTTATATAATAAGAAGCGCGAATGACACAGTGGGGTTCGAACCCGGGTCCACTGGGTGCAAGCCCAGTATTCTACCACTGTACCACACTAGTGCTTGAGACTTGTTGGCAAACTTGCCTTATGCAGGCTTGATGTCGGGAAAGCAATTGCGTTAATACGACTAATAAAGCGTTTTAAAACAGTGAAAAAACAATCAGTCGTTACACAATGCGAATACCGTAATGAGTGGTCCGTTCAATGTTCCAACCCATTGCAAAAGCTTGTTCTTGTTCAGCTATTAACAGTGGCGCGTACCCACTTCAGGCATAATTCCTCATCGTCGCCAACCACTACGTGAACAATTGGCACAAAATTCCTTGCAAGTGATTATTGGATACCACGTTTATGAGAAAAATGACGAAAGGCAGCATAACGAATGCTGGCCTACTACCCTAAAATTTTCATTATTACTCCCGTAGTGGGTATCAAGCAAGTGTGCTTGCAACAGTTACACAATGAGTGTTTAGGAAAGGCTCTGAAAGGCCACTCTTCTAGCTTTCTCTGTGACTGTGCACGCAACGCCTTCTGAGCAGGCCTGGCGTTTTTTATAGGCACTGTATGACTATATCAGTACGGGAACGTTAAATGCCTCATTTTTTTCATCTCGTTGCCAGTTTAGTTAAACGTGTGGTACTGGAAATATGCGTGATGAAAGTTTGTACCTTCGCTCGACTTCAGGAGCTACAATGAAAACTGAGTATCCACTCGAAGCAACCCGTAATTGGATGTGCCGTGGCTCGCGATACAGGCAACGTGAACCAGAGCTCACTGCAGAGCCTAGAGACGTGCCTGATGGTGGTGTGCCTAGACCGGCCGCTCAGCACCTTGCGGCGCCATTACGCCAGCCTGCGCCGCGAGTCCGTCACGCTCGACCTGGGAACGCAGGCTGCCCATCTGCTTCACGGAGGCTCGGTGGCCGACGGAAACGCCGCCAACCGCTGGTACGACAAGTTCATGCAGGTAAGGGACGCATCATGCCCTCTCTAGTTCTTTCTTTCGTAGCCCCACCACAGTGCTCTAGTGGCTAAGGTACTCGGCTGCCGACCCGCAGGTCGCGGGATCGTATCCCGGCTGCGGTGGCAGCATTTCCGATGGAGGTGGAAATGTTGTAGGCCCGTGTGCTCAGATTCGGGTGCACGTTAAAGAACCACATGTGGCTAAAATTTCGGGAGTCCTTCACTCATACTCATATGGTGGTTTTGGGACGTAAAGCCCACATATAATCTTTCTTTCGTAAGCCTTTGCATAGTAGCTAGCGTTCAAGAGTGTTCATTCGGTGGTTGTATATTGCCACGGAATATAACGCACCGACATCAGGCGCGACTCCTGACATAGCCTACATGGAGTCATAAACGACAAGTTCCGACAAAAGTTACCATAATGTCGGTCAGAGAGTCCAAAATATCCTCATATAAAGACATACCGGAAACGCCACGAAAGGCCGAGATTCGCGCACCGTTTCCGGGAAGTCACACACTATACAACTACACGCAACTCAGCTAAGTAAGTACACAGAGGTGAAATCACATGTCGCTGCGTATGTGTGTATGTGCCTTAGTAATGATCCATGTATAAGATGATGTCTCGCCGTCAATTCGTGGAGCTGTTTTTCGCCAGTTCCTTCTGAATCGTTTGGCCACTATACAATAAATTGGCAACCGAGGTAGATAGTGGTACATCCCTCTACGTAAATGCGCACAGACGTTGAAATAGAGACGTTGATCTTTCGGGAGGTGATGAAGTCTAGTTCGTAGCACCACATATATGTTTTTTACGTCATCACACAATGTGTGACATCAAAGATTATAATGACTAAATAGAAGGGGATTTTTAATGAGCAGAGTTCAGTGGTCCTAGGAGCCTCTTTCAAGGCTTATAAGACGAGCGATAGCAGGGGGTGGAAGCGCTAGCTGTGACACTACCAGTGAAGTCTGTCAAAACATTAAAGATATACCTTAACAGCCTCTCATGCGCTACCCCCCCAGTTACGACGTCTGTTTTCTATTTTGTTACGAACCATGAATTTTCGTCTTGCTTTGCGCCACAGAGGAAGCGGACTGCCGATTTTAAGATCACTTGATTTTTGTTCTCTCTCTTTCCCTCTTTTTCCCATCCTTCTCAACCCTACTACTGCCGGTTGCCAGGTAGTCGTCAGCCGTGACGGAATCAACGGCGTCATCTGCGAGCACTCGGCCTCTGAAGGAATCACCGTTCTCAGATTCTGCGACGAGTTCCTTCAGCACATGTAAGTTGGAGAGTGTTTCACACGTGCATTGCAAGTTCTGCAAAGAAATATTTTAAGAAAAGTTGTGTTGATATTCAATAAAAAAAACATTTTAACGCTGAAACAGCGGTTCGCCAGCTGAAGTGTTGAGGCATATTAGCGAATGTGACGTTTCAGTGGGGAAGAGCTCTTACAAGTGAAAACCCTTCTCAATTCAGTCACACGTGTTGTTTATGAAGATGACTGGGCTTTGTACCGTAACAACATCAACACAACATCGAATTCTTTTATATTTTTTCGTTATCGTGACAACTCATGTTGCCGTCACTCGAAAATACCAGCATACTTCAAGCTGTCATATCATATCATCAGCGTACGGGAAGAGAAAACAAAATGACAAGATATTCATAACTAAGATGTACCGCTTTAAACAGGTAAAAAGGGATTTATAGTAGGCAGGATAATCATAACAAATATCCGCTATGACCGAATCAAAAGGTAGGCATTTTAAATTCTAAATATTTTCACTGCAAAGTCATTAGAAATGTTAGTGAATTTACGATGTTCAGGTGTTTACAAAGCAATATATTTCATTAAAGCAGCATTTGTTGTAAAGCTTCGTAAGAATAACGAACAAGTTCACAGGAGGTAATAAGGTAAAACTGCTTGTGACTTTACTCATCCAGCTATTATTCTTCGAACTAAAGTCATGAAAAGATCTGCAGACCTGTTCTACACGTCTCTTGCGCCATGCGCCCCATCTGAAGCTTTGAAGGGAAGCTCGGGAGAAAACTGCGCCTAGCGTTACAGGGGTACTGTAGCTGAGCACATCAGATGCGCATTTTTAATATCCGAGTGTCGCAATTCGCACTTCTAACTCTTATTTCTTTTTATACCTTTTTTTTTCACCGGTGTCTCAGTGATGTAAGTGCCCATGAGGTTGTATTCGTTGAAGCAACAGCCCAAGTCACCAGACCTATGAGCTTGTTAATTTAGTTGTTTTCGCGCCGCCATATGATTGCGTTTTCGTCTGCATTGCAAAGGACGCATCGAGGAGACTGGTGAAAAAATAAAAAGCACTAACAAAGATCTCAACCTCTCGGGATTTAAGCATATACCTCATTGAAAATTATCAATAATGACAAAGATTTCTTTAGTCGGAGGAAAAGCAGGGAAGCTTGCCAGTAGAATACAAAACTACAAAAATGGATACAAAAGGAGGATAAGTGGTGTTCGTCCCATAATTCCTACCTTTTTTGCGAGTGTGCTGTACATGAGCGGGTCATCAGGAGTGCCATGCAGGGCGTGTGGACGGCCAGCCATCCCTAGCGCCTATTAAAGAAAAGGCTCTCCTTCAGGCTATTTCACTATCTACAGCGAACAAGCTCGCAAATTAATACCACTTGAGCCGACCCGCAACGAGAATAAAAAAAAATTCTTGACTGCGCCGATTTGTTGTCCTCTCAACGTATGATAATTCTCATACGTGCGTACTCCTTTCTTCTGGGCAGGCAGCAGTACCATCAGCAGCAGACGCCTCATCCTGGCTCACCGTCGATTCGAACAAGCTCCCTGTGTTCCTCGTACCCTGTGTCCCGACTTAGCTGGGACCTCGGTGACGACATGCTCAAAGCTCTCCAGGACGCCACCAAGGCCATCAACACGTACGTTGCGCTTGCAGCCTGTTGCTTGCCTTCACGTTGGCGTATGCGGGTTTCTTCAAGAATTTCGCACGCACATACAAAACATGGAGGTTCCCTCTAATCCTCTGCTTTAAAAATTGCTTCTTTAATCGAAACTGTAGTTTGTATTTACGGACATTTCCCCCTTCTCCTTGTCGTTCTGAGTGAGCCAGTCGGTACTGGAGCCCACCAGTGCCGGTTTTCGCAGCCCTCTACATTTGAGAAAGCGCCCATCACATCAGCTTGAGGCATATTACGCCAAAGCTTAGCGGGTAGGCAGTTCAGGCAATTGAAGGATATCTTGTAGGACAAGCAACACTGCTCGTTTGTATCTTCTTCCTCATGCTTGCATTGCAATGGGAGAATGGTCGCTAAGCACTTGATGTGGCGAAGTTGCTTGCGATCCTATATTTATCGCTATGAAGCACTCAGTGGCGGTAATTCAAACACTCGTGTGTCTCACGCAACATCAGACACATTTCCCGGTGTTTTCCGTGTTGATGCGTCGCACTAACTTCCTTGATTATCCCGGTCAATGAAATTGACTTGTTGTGGGTTCCATCGGGGCTTCCATCCGGGTTTTTAAAAAGGTACCCCTCTGAGCAAGGAGGGACTTCAAAGCAATAGAAATGCTAGAAGGAACAAACAGGAACGTTTCAAAGCCGCTTCAATCAGGCGTTGGATATCGTCGCTGAAGATGAATGCCGTCGTTTGGCGCTGTAGAAAGAGTACATGTGTAATAATGGAGCAATACACCAGCAGCTGCTCGAGAAGTCCAATATAAACTGTGCGCCAGTTCTCATGTCATCACTGCAGTACTGTGAATAGAGGGAAATGAAAACAGCTTTATACGACCTGACAAAGACTTCGTATATATCATTATCTTAGTGATGGCGCGCTTTTTGGACGTTGTTCGTGTCGCGCTAATACTAAATATACCTGCAATAGTAAGATTTTTGACGTATTCAATGCTATATAAATAGGGAAGCAACACTCGTTTAACAGTTTTCCAATAATCAACATGCCTTGGCCCCCGACTCACACCCTAATTTAGATATAGAAGCACCGTGTTTTCGTTATAGTGCCCGAAGACTGGCGAACGAAGCAAAATGGCGGAATTCGATGCCTTCAGTATAAATGTTCTCGACCTATAACTAATAATAATAGCTAAAGTTCTGCTTTGTGATAGGCGTTGTGTTTGCGGGGCTGGAACGTGTCGTCCTACGCAAAGGTAAAAACTGTGCAGGGATACAGCCTGTGTGCAATGTGTTTTGCAGCCTGGCGGAAGACGTGGACCTGTACATTCTGCACTTCCCGAACTACGGCAAAAACTTCATCAAAGAGCAACGCATCAGTCCCGATGTGTACATACAACTAGCTCTACAACTGACCTTTTACAAGTAAGTTTCACATTGAGTGTCTTAAGTGCCAGTACACATACGGAGAAAATGGTGGTTCTAAAAATATTAACTGCGTCCTGCCTACATAAGTGTGAAGAAAAGGAACAAATGTTCGGTCATAAAAATTCATGCACGCTAGATTTTCTTTCATAGCAGCTGCAGTAAGTATCAAACAAAAATTCAGTCGACAAACAAGCGGCATGTGATTACTGAAGCCGGTTTGTCTGTGACGAAGCATACGTAGCAACAAAAAGCTTTGTGCAGCAACTCCCCGACTAACAACAAAAACTAACAACGCTTGTTACGCTACAATTGTCTACAAGAGCATTTCACAGCCAATACTGGGGTGGGACACAATATCCGCGAAGACAGTCAGTCATAGAAGAACATATATGAACGAAGAGCTTGGTCAATTCCGCCCAGAACACTTGTGGCGTTGTGCCACAAGCGTTCCTCTACGCGCTGTGCTCAGCTTTGCAGCTGCTGTTGTCACGTGATCATAGAGGGCGGTGGCGAGCTTTGGGCTTTCGCGGGCTTTGAGCTTTGAGCCTGCACGCCGCGACGTCGCCACAAGCGCCTCAATATCTCGACGTCGCCTACCACTGTTCACAAAAAAAATAGGTTTATACCACTTCGGCTAGGCTCCTAACCACCGTATTCCCAAACGCTCCTCGACTCGACTTTCTTCCTTCACTTGATCGAGCTGAGCCCTGCGCCACCACTCAGCTAAAAATGACGCTGCGCTACTCAGAAATCACAGCAGATTGCCGCTGATATGCAGTGATTTACCGTGCCTAGAGACGGCGCTCCAATCTGCTTTCTCAAGTGAAGGTGAAGCGTTGAGTGAAGGGAAGTTCTAGAATACGGGGGTAAGTGTTCCAACACAAGATTAAAAATTCACCATCACATGTTAAACGCTTGGCGTATGAACACCTGATCCGGCCTAAGAGATGAATACGCTTTTACAAAATGGGACTCGTAGACCAACGTCAACATAAACGCGATGGAAAAAAATCCAGCCAAAGGCAGTACTGTTCATTTTCGCTATATATGGCCTCCAGTTTTCCGTCACGTCATTTATAGAATCACAACAGGTGTTTTTATTGCAGTCCCTACGAAAGAATCAACGTTTAAAATCATTATTATATTTCTTGCTTAATCGAAAGCCCTGGCTCGACCCAGCACCATACTTATATCCACTTGATTCCTGACGTACTCGTCATACTCATGCGCTTTAATTGACTCCTTATTTTGCCAAAACGAATTAATTTAAATTCTCCTTCTTTCCTCAAACGATTGCTGATCGGAATGATCTGTCTTCTGACCAACTGTTGTGCTTAGAACAGTCGAGTGCCTCCTCCTAGGTTACTTTGTATAGTCTCTTTTGCAAAGGCTAATAAAAATTGGTTCTACTTCATTTGTTTGCTAATTTATTTAACTGTTACTATACTACCACCCATTTATTTGTATTGCCTTTTCGCAAAATGTATTAATTTCATTTCTTTCAGATTCCGTTCGTCGTACTCCTCGTTATCTTCCTTTTTTTTCATTGTTTTGTGGTTTTGTATTTCGACTCCTGCATAAGCCAAGTGACCTGCAGTACTTCTGTAAAAAATAAGAAATGAACTTGCAAATGTGCTGTAATTCACGTGGGTGACAAAAACAACGAGAATCGAGCGTTCTTCGCTAATTTGCGTTTGTCCCTCTTGTACGCCCTATGGTATATAGTTTAGGACAATTAGATACGATCTAGCTTGAAACAGCCACGTCCCGTGCTCGATTTCCGTATTGCCCGTCTGTTGGGTTGTCGACGGGCATTTTCGGGAACCGCGGTTTTCATTAATGCGAGCGCCTCTCTTCTTTCGTACCACGCAGGGTGCACCGCAAACTGGTGTCGACATACGAGAGTGCATCCTTGCGCAAGTTCCACCTGGGCCGCGTGGACAACATCCGCGCCGCGACGGCGCAGGCACTCGCCTGGGTTCAAGCCATGTGCGACGCCGTGCCAGCTACGGTGAGCTTTGCAGTGGCTCACCATGTTGAAACTGTGCGCGTGTTTTCTTTGTTAAGGACATCGTGACCTCCATCATTGCATACTCTGCAGGAATGTAGAAATGGCAAGGCGAGAGATACGCGTTTATTATTGCAGCTGCACTCTTGTTCCAGTTTTTAAATAATACGACTTGAAAGTCAGTAATACTATCAGCCACCACTACCATTGCGACCTCATGCAATACTTTCGGGAAACCGCATAATGTAATTTCAAGCGCTTGTCATTTACTTAGTTTTTTTATGGTAAAGAGACGTAAGAAAGGGGGGTTTTGTTCCACTATAGTAGTTCAATAATGAATTGCGTACTGTACAGCCGTCAGCACCTTTAGCACGAACGCTCCACCACGTGTCCTGCAGCAGTTTGATTTACGCTGACACTACGTACATTTAAGTTCTGTTGCAAAGATGCTAACCATGCATGCCGACATACTATCCAAGCCTACCAGGGTATTATCTCGGCAAAAGCACCCAGCACTTCGCGGCTGGCATCAATCAAACTAGCCCTGGCCACGCATTGAAGTGCTCGTGTTAATGGGGCTGACGGCTGTACAGGCTAAAGATGTCGAGCATAATGGTGAGATAAGGTGGGTATAGTACTCAGAGATTCGAACGTGACATCAAAAGCGCCATCGACTGATACGGCGCTACGACTGATATGCAAAATTGTTAGAGATAACACCCCTAAGTCGCGACGAATGAGGGCTCTAAGAATAATGTGGGTTCTGATCTGCTAGTCCAAGTTGGAACTACATCAATATGGCCTCAACTGAAGCTGGTGTAAACGAAAGTACGTGCGTTACTTAGCCCTAAATTGTAACATTTCAATCAGTCAGTATGCATAAGTAGTCTCATTGACACAAACATATAACAAATAAATTTCTCCTGCGCAAAAAAAAGGTAAAAACCACGTGTCTGTAAGCTCAGTGTAACGGTGTCATTGTCGAAGATCTGGCGATTACTTATGCCACGCTCCCCAAAAGAGCATAACTCTGAAGCACAATTGAGCTCTCACGTGGTCATATAGTTCAATTTGGAAGTCAAAACGGGTCGAAAAGCCCAACGGAGCCAAGCTTGGCACTTCAAGGGTGATTGCGCCACACTTCAGCGAAGTGATTTGAGCGCAAGTATGTTAGTGTTATGTTTTAAAGGTTCCCCGTTGATGGAACTGGTCGAAAAGCAAATAGGGGGCGTGAATAATCAATACACTGAGCTTAAGGAGGGCGCGAATTCTCGATGTCATAGACTGCCGAAAACGTTGGCGGCGAGGCATGCATTCTCTAAACGAGAATTTAGTGGACATATTGGTAACCTCATTTTCACGATTTTTTTATGTGCATACTGTATGAGCCAGAGAGTTCCGTTGAAAGAAAGTGACGTTATCGAATGCACGACTTGAATCCGCACCAACACAAAAGAGTAAACAATTGTTCAAGTATGTTTGAAGCTCGTGTGTCACTTGCGTTTTACAAGGCCCACAGACAAACGGGTGCCAACAGGAGTGGTGTATAACCATTTTTGTCGTTAATTACGCTGTTGCCAATGAGGCAGAGAAGAATATAGTTGAAGGATGACTCTTGGTATTTTCGGTGGAGCAGGCCAAGTGAGCTAATTCTTGAGATCTAGAGCCAGCCAAGAGACGAAGCACAGAGGAGAACAATTGCATACACCATGGCTGCACTGATAGCACCTTTTTGTTAGTCCAGTCGCTGTATGCATGCAACTTTCCCCCATCTGTGCTTCGTTTTTTGGCTTGCATGGTTACAATCCTCGAGATCAGGTACCAACTGATCCAGATTAGAACTCTCCTTCAAAGGAGGTAAGTGGGACTTCATAAGGAAGCTTCGCACGCAGAACCTTCAAGGTGAGTGCAGTGTACCTTTGTTATTAGCCCGCGGTCTGGAACCAGTCTTGAAAGCAATGCTACCTGTTTAGACCTTCTCTTATGACAGCTGGTACATACTAGAGTATATGTTCAGCTTTTCGCGTACGATATGATGAATACTTCGAGTTGGTTCTCACGAGTGTGCGTAGAACTTCACTGACGGAGGTGATCGCGGGTAACTGGAATCATCGCGTCGCCATTGCCCCAGTCTGCAGGTAATCACGTCGACCTCTATCACGACTTCTCCATCTCTTTCCTTCGTTGCAAGTGCTCAACACGGCAAGTGGTACAACCCAGACGTGCAGCCGCTCACCTGATGGTTCGCTAAAGCAGTAGCCGGCGTATACTCGCGTCGCATATGGCGAGAACGAAAAAAAAAGGGCAATGAGTCGAATATGTTGTTTCTTCGTTGGACACAACCATTTGAACCAGGTGTCTGAAACATGTCACCCGTGAAGCTTTCGTTAGCGGTGAGACCCTCGCATGACCGTCTTCGTCTCCCCATCTTTTTTTATAAGTGTGTTCATGAGATACATAGATGTGACTCATATCAAGCATTCTTTCCTTGAGGCAACCCCTGTGGTTGTCGAGTGTGTTGAAAACGCAACTGTGGAAAAAATAACAAGATAACGGATATGAAGGGACATTAAAGTAGTCACACAAACAGATTACGGCTGTATAGGAACAAAAACAAAATTATGGTGAGTCCCTTCACTAAACGGATCCTCGAAAACGGTACCAATCATGCCAAATTTTAACTTCCTCACAAGTGAAGAAAGACATCGTGTACAAATAGCAAGCAAGGAAGTCGATATTTCAGAAAGTTTAAAATGGCGGCGAGAACATGAAGGTATAGCTAGCACGAACACATCAAGCTGTCCCCCAAAGTTTATGAGCCTTTACTCCCTTAGAAAATTGCGAAGCAATCTTTGTCTTTTTTTTTTATTCACTCAGGAAGAAGACAAAATTCAACTCTTCTTAGAAGCAGTGGCCAAAGGAACGGAAATACTGACATACGTGAGTCAACCTTTTTTAACTTGGTTAGACCATCACAAAATATTAACTAGGCAAAAATGGCTTTCATAGCACTCCTATAGTGTGCTAAGTTAGCCGTGCTGAAAATTTGAGTTTATATTATTATTCATCGCATTGATTCCCAATAACGAGGGGAGAAGGAGCAACTACGGAGACAATATTCTAAAATCATCATAGTGGGATTGCAGCATGAAACGCACGCCTTCTTGACGATGTCTGCCTAAATCCATGCAAGCGCCTATGTCTGGTGAAGCTCCGCAGGTTCCGCAATGAAGAGCCCAATTGCTCCCCTGCTCCTTCAAGAAAGCTTGTGGTGGATTAAGCTTATGCTATTCATAAAAAGCGTTCTTCAGGCGTCAGCATGGCTTTTATGTCTCTGAGCGAAAGAAAAATCGGGTACCTAGAGAACGCTTCTTTGGAGTTTCTCGAGATTATGAAGGTTTTAAACGCGACCAAAAATGTACTTTCATCATCTTCGTTTATAATTTCATTCGTGATTTCGCACATGCAGGACAGGCTATTTTTATTATCTTTGGTGCAATAAGAAAAAAACGCTGTTCGCCAGTGCTCATGTTGCTGTTCTCTGTGTGTCCGTGTCGTACGCATTGTCACTCACTTCAGACCATGCGACACCAACTAGCCCAACATCGTTTCTCTTTTGTTGTTGATGACTTGTGCGTTTTGTGCCTCATAGGCTTAGTCACCAATACACACAATCAAAACAAAATTAACGCAGTGTTTCTTGGCGTCAACGTATGCAGGTAAACTTCGCTGCACAACTAGGGCCAAAAGTCTTTGCGCTGGTTTCGGATTTCCCAGCAACCATTTATAGTAAGCACTGTCCGTAACAGTTTGCAGTGCGATAAAACGTCGTTCGCGAAGAAAGCTTATCCAGGTTTCGATCTCGAACCGGGAGCGGCTTTCCTGAGAATATATACGAGGTTTTGTTTGCACGATCGCGTATCGTCCCTTGTCAACCTATTAGGCTGATGCCTTTCGAGGTGTTTTTGTCAGTAAACTAGGAGATGCGATAAATGCTGAATGTACACGTTTCCACAGTGTTATCTCACACATAAATATGGTCGACATCCCGCTCATGGCACCATCGCACCGAGGCTGGTTTTAAAACTGAGATGGTGGCCAAGATAGCGGCATCGACTTGCACGTCCCTGTCTTATTTTCCTCTCCTAGGGAGACCTTGTCCGTTATAGCAGTCAAACGAGATCTATTTGGATTAGAATGGTTTTCGAATGCATCTCGCATACAGGCGAATTACAAGTTTTGATGAACCTCTCGCTTAGCTCAGATGGAATATATTAAACGGCGATTGCGCCGACAGCATTTTCAGCTGCATGTGGAAACAATTTAGTCCTTTCATACCAAGGGCGGTTGTGTTTCCGCACGTTTTGGGTAAGAACGGCCAAGGATGAGCTCAGCTCGTAAACGCTGCCGTATTCATTTTCTATCAACACTACACAAACTAGGTGGTTCCGTGCCAGTGTTTTGTCACGCTTGTGGTGCACAGCCACCAACGATCCACGGAAGTGCAAGAACAAAACTTTCAGAGATAAAAATGAATACTAGTGATACGGAACAACAAGCAAAATTCCAATCCCCTCCCCATTCAATGCGATTACGCAAGAGCCAGTAATCGCCTTGAAGGGAGGGGGGTGCAATCTTGCTTCTTGTTTCATACCACCAATCACTGAATGTTTCGCTCGCCACAAGATGCCGCAAAAATAGGCTCTGGTTCCTATCGCTCCCGCTTGAACGCGCTGCCAGCAGCCGGCGGAGCGCGCAGGCGACGCGTTCGTATGTTCTCTTTTATACAAATTGAGAGTTTACACCCATGCCACTCACCCGACCGATAATCCCCTTCAGATTGCACCACGGTTGCAACTAAACTAACTCAAGCTTCAGTGTCCCATCACTCCTACGGGTCGTATTTCCGCGTACGTTACCTTACGTGACCCACTATTAAAGGACGTTCAAGACGGGAACGGGGAACTCGAAGGAGTTGTCCAGTCACGTTTATCGCATTGCGGCGCTACGTGATGAGGTTTAAGATGGTGGTCGCGCACGTTATCTTGCGTGACGTGTATCGGAGGAATTTTCTCAGCAAGAGTTATTAGGGAACTCGAAGTTAGGTTCATCACGTTGCTTCGCTACATGATGAGCTTCGGCGTGACAGCAGCGCATGAAAACTTGTGCAGACGGTCAATGGCGAGGGACCGGACAACCACCTGTTGGGACTCCGGGAAATGGCCAGGCTGCATGAGATTCCGGCGCCCATCTTCAATGACAAGTCGTACACCGACTTCCTCCACTTCAGACTATCCACAAGTCAGGTACATCACCTGTTTACCGCTTGTTTATTATTTTTGCACGCAAGATGATAACTTAAAAGTCACCGCCAGCTGCTGAACTCATTCTGGTGCTTCAGATCCGACTTTATTCAGACGAACCGATAAACAGTCTTCAAAAGTGATGTACACGTACATGCAAGTAAATACTACACGATGTTTTTCCATGCTCCTCTAAGTTTGTTTGTTTGTTTGTTTGTTTTTGTTTTTTTGTTTTTCACCTTGAATGAAGGTGAAAAGTCAGGTTGACTTGTCACCCTTTTCTTCACAGAATTAGGAGCGCATGAAGTAAACCTTCATCTCAACTAACGCTAACGAAACTCAAGAAATTGCTCATTCAAACGAAAGCTTGGCTCACGTGCAGTGGAGTACACAAGTTTCCCATTGTTCCGTGAATGGTGCAATTTCGTGGGTTATACAGGGTGTCCCACATAACTTTAACCAAGAATTTGAAAGTGAAAGGCACTTAGGAGTCAAATTGAACCAAACGCAGACTACTCGCACTAGCCTGTGGGTACTCAGGCTATTTTTTTTATTTCTAGTATTCCTTTATTCAGTATTCAGTACAATATACAGTGCAAGTAAAAAGTTGATTTATAACAGAAGGAGGTCCCATAGTAAAAACTGCCAGGGGGACCTCCTGAGAATTCATGTATAAAAATATAGAACAAAGATTGGCAACTAAGGAAAAAATAGTAAGCGAATAGAACAAAAAAATATTATTGAAACTTATGGTAGTTCAAAATATTTACATGTAAATGATAAAACAGTAGATAACTAATTGGATTAAATGACTATAACATAACACATACATATCACTAACTAATACAGTGTCACATCAGAACCTATACACGTACACATAAATGCATATAACCGTATTTAAACACATATATATACACATACATATATATTCAGGTGTCGCATGTTGTTAGTAAGAACTGTTTGAGGTGCCGCCGGAAACAATGTAATGAGGGGCTTGATTTAATAATTGATGGTAGTGAGTTCCAGAAAGAAATTGCAGAAAACAAGGCTGTCATTTTGCCGTAGTTAGTGCTCACTTTTGGAAGCAAAAGGTTACTATTTTCAGAAAACTGTGTGTTATTAGTAATGTGGAGATGTGTGAGCGGAAGTATGTCAGTGGGAACGTCACCGACTCTACTTTTGAATAATAAAATTCCAAGTTTGAGTTGAAAGGTGGAAATGAACGGTAGAATTTCTAGAGTGCTAAAGAGGGGTGCTGCTGATGCTGTGTAGGAACTATGTGTGATAATTTGGACTGCTCTTTTCTGAAAGTGAATGAGAGATGTTAACTGTGTGGCGAAGGTATTGGCCCAGGATGAAATGCAATAGGTTAGGTGACTGTTAATGAAAGCATAGTAAGGTGATTTTAAAATGCGTTGCTGAAAACAATGCCTTGTGCGAATGAGTATGCGGATGGCAAAAGCAGTCTTTTTGATGACAGAATTCACGTGAATGTTATATTAGAGTTGAGGGTCTAGTGTGACACCTAGAAAAGTAGTGAACTTTGATGAGGTGATGAAGCAGTTATCAATGTATATTTCGGGTAAAATCGCAACGCTTTTTTTGGACGAGTGAAATAGCATGAAAGTTGTTTTAACAGGGTTGATTTTCAATAAGTTACTTTTGCACCATGAAACAAGTTTCGCGACATCAGTGTTCAATATTGCTAGTAGATTGTTAAGATCTTTGTCACTAGAAAATATCGTGGTATCGTCAGCATAAAGAATGCAGTCAGATGAGTTAAGTGATGATGGTACGTCGTTAATGTAGATAAGAAACATGAGATGTCCCAGAATTGAGCCTTGTGGGACTCCCTGGTTAGTTATTATTGGTGAGGATAAAACACCGCCATAATCGACAACCTGGGTTCTGTTAGCGAGGTAGCTTTGTAAAAGGGCTAAAGTAGGCCCACTAATTCCTAAGGAATTAAGTTTAGCATACAAAATAGAGTGGTTTATTGTGTCGAAGGCTTTAGTTAAATCTATAAATAACGCCCCTGCCCAGAGCCCCTTATCGATGGACTGTTTTATGCTATCTGTTAGTTTAATGAGTGCTAATTTGGTAGAAAACTTAGCACGAAAACCAAACTGCTTATGTGACAAAAGGTTAAATGATGTTAGGTAGTCCATTAGGCGATTCACAATGAGTTTTTCAATTACCTTACTAAAGAATGGGAGGAATGTTATAGGGCCATAATTAGAAAAAACTTTTCGGTCTCCCTTTTTGAATACAGGTATTACTTTTCCTTGTTTGAGAATTGTAGGAAAAATGTCTGAACGAAATGCGGTGTTCATAAGCTCTGAGAGCAGAGAAGATAACTCACGAGCAACAAGTTTGATTTTAGCTAGATAAATTGAATCGAGGCCACATCCTGTCGTCTTCAAACTTGTTATAGTGCAAAGAACCTCAGAAGATGACGTGGGTTTTAAGAAAAAAGAGTGAGGCAAGCGAGACAACGAAGGCAAGTTAGTGACAGTCAATACTGAGTTACTGAAAAAAATAATTCATTAAAAAAATTGGCGATAGTGACAGGGCAAGTTAGAACGCTGGTTCGATCCGAAAATTCGGTCTCAAGTGCATCTGGCTGATCAAGATGTAAGAATTCCTTAATTACGTTCCAATTTTTCCTGCTGTCATTCCCATTTTCAAGCACTTTATTTTGATAGTAGGTTCGTTTGGCTTTTTTTGAGTAGGACAGTAAGAGTTTGTGAATATAGTTTAAAGCGGGTCATGAGGGACAGGTTGAACGGCTGAAGTTTTACTTTTTTGTAAAGGTTATCTTTTTATTTATGCTACGCAGCAGTCCTCTAGTAATCCACGGGTTTCTAGGGGCTGAGTACCAACGTGATATGGTGCATACAGATGTACACGAGTTTACGATACCTGTTAGTTTCTCAGTCAAGGTACTAAACGCTTTATTAACACAAGGTTCTTGCGATAGTTTCCCCCAGTCAAAGCGGGATACCAAATCAACGAATTTCGCAGAATCGAAACGACACCCATTGACCGTTTAATTTTTACAATTATTTTGTGTTTTAATAACAGAAATGTTGGATAATGATCTGTTAGATCAAAATTGGCCACATACTAATTAATTAATAATTCCTAATCACCTTTTTTTGAATTATGAGCTGGAAACGCAAAATATGAACACTGAGATGTAGAACACTTGCAAAAACCACCGACTAAATTCCTTCCAGTACGATACGTCTCGCGCTGCTATTTTTTCCACGTTGTAAAGAAAGGCGGTGAAATGTGAAAAGTAGCCGTGTGACGGACCCATAGCGCACTGCTGTAGTGCTGCTATAGGCTTTCTTCACAACGCAGAAAAAATAACAGCGCTAGACGTATCATACAGGAAACATATTAGTCGATGCTTTCTGAAAGAGGTCTACATCTGAGTGTTCATATTCTCAATTTCCAGCCCATAATTCTAAAAATAGGTGATAACGAATTAATAATTTATTAGTATGGGGAGAAATAAAATAGCCCTAGTACCTACAGGCTAGTGCAAGTGGTACGCGTTTGGTTCAACTCGCCACTGAAGTGTCTTCTATTTTCAAATTCTTGGCTCAAGTTGTGTGGGACACCCTGTATATAGCTAAGTTATGTAAATAACTAGAGTGAAGCAGGTGTATTGTTGATGGTGAAAAATACACAAATAAAGAGTGGAGAGGGTAGGATACGCGCACTGTTGGCCCAAAGGCTTCAAGCAACAATGTTTTTGCCAACCTATGTGTGAAAAGTTTACAAAAGATCCCAGAAAGTGGGTGTTTCGTTCGGCTAAGTGAACATCATAACGATCATCACTTAAAATGAGGCAACAACATGGCGCTCCATTGCAGCACGTGCGGTTGCACACCATGCTTTCGACAGTGCAAAGTCATAGGAAGATACTAAAGCATGTACAGTCGTTTGATAGCCAAGGCCTTCACTATTGAACCAAATGGTGACATACGCGCTAGTGAACCATCCATAGCACTAAGCGAAGTGAATAACAGTATCTCGTGTGCCTTGGTGCGTCCTCAAAAAATTAATCTTGTCAATTGGCAGCGTTACGCATTCTATCGAGATGAATAGCTTGAAGTTCCGTGTGACTTGCTTCCCTTCCTTTTCTTCGTTTTATATTGCATAAAGCAATAAAACTGTCTGTTGTTAGTCTACCATGTGTTTCTTCGTTCGTCTCGTCTATTTTTCACTGTTTTTTACCTTTTAGGAAGTGTAATTCACTAATGCTGCACTTTGGGAATGTTGCTAATCCATTTTTTAGAGAGCTAAAAGTGTGTGGAAAACACACACGGAAAAAAGGCACACATGCTTTTTTTTTTTTGTGGCGTTTTCCGGATGATTCTATGCGCAAAATATAAAATATTCCCAAGCGTAAATTCGAAAAGGTATTGAACAGCACCCATTTCACCGAGCCAAGCACAGCTCGAGACGTGGTAGTATGGTTGGCTTTAAAATATTTTGCCCTTCAAAAAAAGATTACTCAAGCAAAATATGCCTAATACAGTGCTCTTTCCTTCGTATATATGGTCTCGCACAAAAATATTCCTCAGCAGGCATCAGCATAATCCAACGTGACAAATTTTCGAAGCATAAGTCACGACAGCTAAGTTAATTATCGGCACCCACGTTACCTACGATCGTTTTGAGCCTTCAGATTTTCATTTATTCCCAATTCACCAAGGAGGCTATTCCTGTAGAGGTAAAGCGTATTAGCGCTGGCTTAAACCACGATACAAAAGCTTTGCTTCTAATCCCCTTACAGCGACGTTAATTTCCATAACCAATGCAGTGAACTGGGGAAGTATACCTGCACTGACAAAAAAAAAAAGCTTACGAAGTTTTGATGATGCGTGCATTGCGTGCAGATTATGGAAAATCTCATTCGTCTAGCACGCAAACTATAGAAGGAACACGCTTACGGGCTGGGTTATATCTGTGGTTCTTGTTATTTGTAAAGCTGCTCAAGCTAGACCTTGGTGCCACCGGAAATGATCCGGCTCTATCGCACTAATCTCTTCTTCTGGAATTTCGACGTGACTTTCACCGAATGAATTCATCTGTGCAGCTTCGTAGCGACCGCTTCCGCTTGTCTTTTAGGCACTTTCTAATCGCCAAGCATTAACTACGCTGCTTATATCTCAATTTGGGCTCTTTATTTTTAGCTTTTAAGTCTGTGAGCCAATTCTTAGGGCTATTGGAGCACGTCTCCTGGTTGCCTTTGTCGTATGATAACTGTTGTTTCCTGCTCCCACTGCCGTTTGCACTGAAGCTCGCCACGGACAAAGGCATCCTGGTGGGCTACGGCGCCGTGGTTCCTGACGGCTACGGCTGTGCCTACAACATTGGTGCTGACCAGGTCTCGTACGTCGTCTCCTCCTTCTTCAGCTCGCCGGAAACGTCGTCCGACTTCTTCGCCCTGAGTCTCGAGGGCAGCCTGCTGCAGATGCGAGAGCTGTGCCTCAAGCGGGCCACGCAGCTAAACATGGCGCCACCTCCGGCACGCAGTTAGTGCGCGTCGCTAGTGCACAACGAATTTCTCGGCCGCTCGGGTTTGGCGATGATCTTTCTCATCAATTTGCGTCAAATCTTTCCCCGCAGGCAAAATCAGTGGCCATTTTTTGTGGACCTTTTGTTTGAGCTCATGCTAAAGCCTCATTGGAGTGGTCGCAAATAATTATGTGCCAGCTCCGTGCTGTCGCCAGATAGGACTGTTTCCAGTTATTTTTTTTCATAACCTGTCATATAAATACCGGTATTGTTTATTTGCTGAAGGTGGGTTAGAGAAATCCCATTCACGTCTAAACCTCAATTATGCCATTTGTCCATGTAGACAACCATACAGACGTATGGGGACACACATTCTTGTCCTTGATAATTTCGGTCGTGTACAGTACGCTAAAACCACTGGCTCACAGAATTGAACTGTCATCTTCACACATTGCGAACTGACACGCTACTTCTGGCTATTTCACTAGCCGTGCGAGTGGGAAGTTTATCAAAATTATCGAGAAATCAGATGTTTAATCTAGTATGTACCTATGTAGGCATTAAGCTGCGGTGCAGTTGATGCAGTGATACCAAGTTCCACTTTCATAAAACTAAAATTGAGCATGCCCATTTCATGCGTGTGTGACTATTTAGGTGTGTTTACATGCGAAGGCAACTCGACGCGAAACAGGGTTCTAGAGAAAACTTGAATAGTCATCCCCACGTTACACACCAGAAAGTTGGGTCGCCTTTTTTTGCTGTGAGATCAACGAGCTTAATGTTTTGTACTTGATGAAACAACGTGACAATAACGAAATCGACGCTTAAGGACCCTTGATATAGAACTACGAGTCACCTATTCGTAGGTTACGCATTATGAGCAAAAAACAAACTGGACAAGTATAAGTAGGGATTTGTGGCTTAACAGTGAGGTAGATACGCCTATGAATGCGGCTGACACAACGCGACCACATCACTCACCCTATTCTTCGTCATTACAGTGCTCGTGTAATTCGACCACAAATTTAAGATCGCTGAGAAGCTGCAGATGGTAAGATTCGCATGTTCAAAAATAACGCAATTTCTGGTGGTGGACGGGAAAAAATGACACGTTTGTGTACTACGCGTATAAAACACCCACGCCAATGCAAGCACGTGTCTCGAAGCACTTTAAAAAGAAAACACCTTAGTGTATCTATGTCGCGTAGCCTCACAATTGTGAGCGAAAAAAATGGCATGGCTGGCTATGTCATTCAGCTCTAAATAAAAAAATTAAGATTGCTTGAACAGGCCGCCGACAAGCCTGTTGGAGTCATGTGCTTAATAGCGTAAAAAAGCGGCTCCCTTGACAATAGCTTCTGATAATATGACCGCCCCCGGCCATATTATCAATATGGTCACTTCTGCGAAACTCGATGGCTACTTTTAGCAAAACGTCTACTCTCGGTTCCCGCTGAGCAAAACGGGCGGATCTTGTACGAAACATGCGAGAACAGATAGTAGCTCTCGAAGCGAAAACAGCTGCAGCTAACTGAAGTGTCTCATATGCGAGCTTTGATTCACTGCCTTCGAAAGTGTCGCAGGCTTCATGCCCACTCTCATACGAAGTTGCGTACACTTGGCATTGGCGTGCAACGTCCGAACAAATACGAAACGAGGAAGAAGTCAGAGTTACACGCGAGATATCGTGATGACTAGCACAGGCGGCAATCTCTACACTCGAAGGAGCTGTATGGTATCGTCACCATATCATCTTAAATGTATAGCGTTCACACCTTTAGACTAAGCAGGCAAGCATTCAGACGCACCCGTCTGATAAGATAATGAACGAGCGGCTTCGTCACGTATTGTTGAGCTATACTCGTTACTTCATTTTTCCCTAAATCACAGCGGGCGTGCCTGCTTGTGATTTGTTGCCTCGTATAGTATAGAGGCAGGTTGTCAGATGGTGTTGTTAAGGTCCGCCATGTTTTCCTTGCGCCTATGATGCTGATTCGCTCGTCATTTTGGCAATGTGATCTCATCGATTGATATATATATATATATATATATATATATATATATATATATATATATATATATATATATATATATATATATATATATATATATATATATATATATATATATATATATATATATATATATATATATATATATATATATATATATATATATATGAATTCACGCCGTTTCACCGCGTCCTACTGGATCAGTGGATGACACACTTGTTGGTTTTTGGATTGTTTCGTTTGTGAGATACTTTTCGCTCATTATATTTCGCGAGTCTGGCGTGCTGCTTATATAAGAGTGCGTCCGAAGCGTTCGTCCCGCTTGAATATGCTCAGTAACGCAGGTCTCTGGGCTAGTTGGTTCGTAGTAAAAAGAAGATGACACCATCAAAAAAACCACTCGAAGACAGCGAAAGAACACAACCTCATAGGACAATCGCTGTGTGGTTGTTCTTTTTCGTTGTCTTCGTGTGGTTTTTCGCTGATGTAATCTTCCTATCGAATGTGCTACTTTCGCAATCGTTCCTTCGTCCACTTAGAAGTGCTTGTCGTATATTTTTTCAAAGAAAACAACCGACTCCCAAATTTGCTGCCACAGTTTCCTGCTAAAGCGTGTTTACATCAAATACTAATCCAGGCTCAACAAGAAATAAAAGTAACGCAGTAGGCGTTCATATTGGTTGTTATGCTCCCAGTAGGATACAATTCCTTAACTGCCTCAAGTATAGCCTTTCTCGGTAACCTCAAGGCATCGTATGTTAGGGAGGTCGTAGACTTTTCAGTTTTACTTTGCAACAAAGACGACTCATAATCGTATCTCATTGCTTTATTCGAAGTGAATTGAAAATCGAGTGTCACGTAAACAATGACACACGGGGTTAACTACTGGAACGCTCTTACGCCCATTGGTTGCATTGCACTAATTGTGTGAAGCTGTCACACGAGATTGGTGCGATGACACCCGTTGACTATCAATAAAAACAAACCCCTAATAATCGAAGAGTCGGAATTTCGGGTCGTTACATTCCGTTACTTTTATTACTTGACAAAGGTTACCTGCGCAGTTTTTGTATCCATGTAGTCAACAAAACAAAATTACGATGAGGCAAAAAAAATACCCAAATATTGCTGCGTTGAAAAAAATTAGGAGAGGTACCAAACGTGAACCGGAAATGCCGAAGCAGGTCACACGCAATAAATGGGTGACCGTTCCTCTCTTTCTCTCTCTCTTTTTGTTTGCTTTCCACGTGCACTAAGGTATGACGACACAAAGATAGATTTCAGCCGTTGCACTAAATCGGTCTTGGTGACGTCCCACTGGCATGTGTATGAATAGACAATACATTTTCGGTTCCTGTGCACTCAGACGCGCACAAAAAGCTATCAGTTCTTGATAGAGCCGCTAACTCGGTTTACCGTGGATACATAATTGTTTGGCGCCGTTCATCAGGCACCTGCGCATGCCCCGAACGTTGCTGTTCTTGGGCCAACCCCTGCACACATATCACTGCTTCTCCATATTACTCGGCAGGCCAACCAAGCCGTTTAGCACTTAATAGTGAAATTTACTTATTTATGTGAGAAACATTCTCTTTCTTAAATGCGGGAAAATTACAACGAATGCACGTGAATCGTATATCAGCAAATCGTATAGTTTGTCACAAAATACTGTCAAAAAAGCACAATACTTTTCTTTTTGCAGCCCATCTTGCAATCTATGGGGAGATCATCTCAGATCAAATTGGCAGTCATTCAACCTTTCCGAATGGTTCAAAATTGAGCACCAATGCTTTCAACAAATGCTTTGAAAATGCTCACAACGTCTAGCTGTGGCTCCGCTCGACGCTAATGTGAGAATTAAAAATCAGGAAAAAAAAGAAGGCTTCGGCCAGTAGGCCTGCCAGCTTCAAGCAAGGAGTCGGCAGCTTTGTTGATATATTTACCAGTGTATAGTGTAAGGCTCATTGTGTGTTCAACCGTGAGCAGCAAGAAATTCATATCAGCTTTAACTGCGGCAGTCTGCCCCCATTGTGGCTTGACTGCATACGCTTCGCTTCCAAGCCACCTCGCTAACGTAGTAGGCCGAAACACGGTGACGGGAATAGTAGGAAGGTGTTGAAAGAAGGAAGAAGGCCTTGGGGTGAAAGGGAGTAAAAGAGTGAGATGAGCGAATTTGCATTTTTTTTAGAACTTTCCTTTGAAACAGAGTGGAATAGCTCGAACTGCTCATTACCTTTGAGCTGTTGCGTTCGTGCGGAAGAAATGCCTCGTAGCCACGCGCACTGCAATACGTGAAAATAAAACAATATAAAAAACGGATGAGCTACCTGCGAAGCTGTTGTCATCAGTCTGGTCATGTAGTCTCACTCGCATTCCAATATTGATCCGTCAATGTATTCAATCGTGCCAGCACTTTTTTTTTTTTTTGGGGGGGGGGGGGGGGGGGTAAGCATAGTATGGTGTGGTGAATGAGCTTCAGCAGACCACATGAACCAGGAGAAAAAAAAAAGTCGGGCAAAACAGTATCTTTACGAATGTGATGCGACCCGTTCTATAGCTGCTTCACAAAGAATAAAAGAATTATTTGCCGATAATTGAGGTCAAATAAATAAAACTGCTTCTAACAATTTGCGGTTCAGTGGCCTCCGATGCGTAATAATATATGCAAAATTAATTGATAATTTCAGACATAATTTACTGCTGAAGCGCAAGTCAATATTTTCTTTCTTTATAACTATTTCAGGCACGCAATACTATTACGAAAAGGGGGAGTAAATTAAATATGCATTGCTAGTGCACCGCTTGCACTGAACAGCACTGCTTAAAAAGCAATTAGCACGTGCCTCATTTGTTCTACAATTTATCGCTGTAGTTGTGCAGTTATTATGACGAAAAATGCGAAAATTAAGTGAACAAAGCAATATTCTTGAAATACTCTTGCAAAAACAATATAAATAACGCAATATATCACACTCGAGAAACTATGGTGCATTAGGAAGAAGGGAGAAGAAAATACCTCGGGCGTATATTGCAGTAGAGTGAGGGTAGAAACTTCAATGAAACAGACCAGTAGTGGAACACTAAGCAAAATGCGGGGTGAGGAGAGCTAGCATTTAAATATGTGTCACAGGGGGACAAACGTATGTCAGTAAGCCTCGTCATTAAGAACAAACGTAATGGAGGCGCGAATTTGAAACCACTGACAGACGGCGTGAACATATCGCGCGTACAATACGACGCGCACAGAAATAAGTCAAAGGACTTCATTGCGTGTTCAGATGAGTTTCTAACTGCCAATGTCCTTTTGCGATAAAAAACCATTGATTGATATGTGGGGTTTAACGTCCCGAAACCACCATATGATTATGAGAGACGCCGTAGTGGAGGGCTCCGGAAATTTCGACCACCTGGGGTTATTTAACGTGCGCCCAAATCTGCGATAAGAAACCAAAAGATGAAACCACGAAACTATTACTTTTTAGAAACCACCCGCTTTAACAGAGTCTCATTAAGGATGGGTGATATAATTATGACGTGGGTCACACATGATCCGTTTATAACGAGTCAAGTCTATAACATGATGTTTACTGAAGTTCCATCGAGGCGTCAGGTGCTAAGTGTGAGGTTGTTTCGTGCCCTTGGAACGACGTAACCAAGACCTTGGGATGAGAAATATGTCTTTAGGCGTCAGCTAAATCGGCAACGAGAACACCTGTTCTGTGCTATCCGAGCCCATTCGTACAAGATCATGTAAATCTGTCAGATTTTTTTAGCAGGCTAGCTTGTTCACTTGAAGATAATTTAGCTGTCTTAGGCTATGCTGTTTTGAACCTATTCGTGCTGCCATTTTTTCGTAGGAGCTCTTTTATTTATCATACACATCCAGCACGAAACAATAATAATAACTCCAAAACCCATTACAGTCATTTAGCTTTCAAGTGTTTTTCCCTGCGTACTAACACTAATTACAAAGGCAAAAAGAAAAGCAGTCATTGTATTTTAATGTCATGTGTGATAGAATGTACTGATGTCAGCTTCAGTCGTATTTGCGTGAAGCTCAAGCAACGTGACCGAAATATCCTTCTTGTTCTAATACGAACTTTTTTTTTTGCGAATGCTCTCTTTTCAGCCGTGCGTGCATTCGGTAAACTGGCAGAGTGTGTGGCCATTAAAACGAGCTTTTACCGACGACGCTGCCCGAGAATTCACTCATATCGAAGAAGACAGAGAATGCGTGCGCTTATACAAGCTGCACTATCAAGACACGCTGCATTTCCTAGCTTAAAAATGTGCCATGACAATCACATGACTACTACCACGTCGACCATTTGCAACACTTTTTTTCAAAAGCCTGTAAGAGATAAAGGCTGATGCTCTTTTCCAGGTCGCTTTATTACAGTGTTGAACAAAACTCAGAACAAATGTTACCTTCATCGGAAAGTAACTTTTCTCCAGTTCTGATTTTGTCTACCTGTGAATTCGTTCGGTCAACTATGTTTTGTGCAAAGTAAGTTCGTCTTCGTTTGAAACTGGCTCTTGCATACGATTCCAAGTTTTATTACGTTGGTCTTCGTGCTAGGAGTAGTCCAAACTCAGGTGAAAAAAAAAGTAGTTGTCAGTGACTACAGTATAAGATATTTATGCGTGTGTCGCTTAGTTTCCTTCGTTTTGGGGTTGCTGGTGAATGTGGCCTATAGGTGAGATGAGCTTCAAGACGTAGCGTAGATGTAGCGACTTTCCAACGAGTTCCCTTTTGGTCAGTTAGTGTGTCTGCCGTCGTAGCGTAAATTATTAGTCAGTGTCGCCAAAGTAAACCCCCGTTGCAGGCTGCAGTATCTATCGGAGGTTTCTTTCATTATTGTCAGCAGAAACGCAGCACACCTTTCCCAGTTGAAGTTGGTTTAATTTGCGATCAACTTCGTACTCTTGGGAAGTGAATACGACATGCCAAGAAAAGGAGACAACCTTGCCAGAGGCGGAAGCCAAACCTACTGTCTTTTCATGACAGTCGCTGTGGTTTTCGTTGGCTGACTCCTAAAGAAATGTTATAGTACACGTACACAGCGCCACAGCTCGTGTAATGCGAATGTTATAGGTTTACTCCCACTGACAACAGTGTTGTTTCTTCCTTTTTTTTCTAGTTTTCTGGCTTCTTTGCTAACACTATAAAGTTCGTCAGTAATCTATCTACCCATCCGACATTGTTAAAATTACTGCATTAAATTTCCCCTAAGCTTCCCTTGACTTCCTTGCTAGCGGTTATTGCAATACAGTAAATAGGCGCGAATGCATGAATATTCATTGTTGACATTGTCGTAGCAATACCTCAGCTTGTGGTATAATTTCGACACGATTTTTGTTTTGCTTTTTGGTATAAATGTTTAGGAGGCGCGTGTTACCTTACCGTAGCCGTATAAGGGTGCAAGGGCGCTGTGCGAGTTGGTCCTCTGCGCCTAAGAATACGAATGGTGCTGGGTTTTCCAGAGAGATGGGGGAGGAGGGGGGGCATAATCTCAGGGTTTCAGCCGCCAGTAGCAAGAAAAACGTATGGGATAGTGATTTTGAGCAGTGGCTGTTGTAAAGGTCATCTTCGCGAGTTATCGTCGCAAAGGGAAAGCTCTGGCGGTATTGTTGTCACTTTTATAGGAGCTCCTGTTTGTCATCTTGCACACATTGTGGGCCGTTCGCCTGTAATTAGTGTGCTCTTAAAGTAAAGTCGGTTCACGTCGACGTGAAATACTGTTATCAAGAAAAAAAAACGTTGTGACTGTATTCGGTGTTTTGATGCGATTTTTTTTTTCAAACGTAGCTGTTCTTTACACTTCGTGATGTTTCTGTAAGCTGTACATTGGTGGCTGCAGTCGAGTAGTTAAGACACAAAAAAAAAATAGCGTGTCATTTTGGTTGTAGTGCCATGTACGTGAAGTGATATTTTCGAGTCTTATCTGTTTAAAATATATTTGACCGTTGACGCACGGTCTGCGAGTGTTGACAGAAACCCCTGTGCATGTGCGTATGACAAAGAAGTAAAAAAAGGGAAATACCCCACAGAAGTGCTCAGTTTACACATCTGTGTAACCCTCCCTGAAGCAGATATCAACAGTCATTTTACCTTTCTTCGTTGTGTGTGTGTGTTTTTTTTAATTGGTAGCAGTGCCCTTCTTTGAAGAACTTCACGAATAAATCAAATGCGTGGGACTCATATTTACGAAGACGCCGTAACATACATGTTGCAGCTGTCGTGGCTTAACTGGCACAGGAACTGGTGGGGCATATATATATATATATATATATATATATGCCCCACCAGTTCCATTGTCTAAGCGGCTCATTTAGCTCTTTCAAAAACCTAAAACAGAAATAGAGAAGCCCGCTTGTACCATATTACGATTTGTTTCTTGAGAAGATCCAACAATGCTGAATCCATATTCGGCCGAAGTCCACCTAAAGGGCCACTCACCGGGTTTGACAATTTTGAGCTGACAAGCGCAATGCGTAGGCTAGGCGTTCATGATCACGTCTGCCGAAATTTGCAACGCTACACACCGCGGAAATGGGTCAAATTTCAAGATTAACACTGCTCCCCCTCCCCTCTGCCGGCGCACGCCCAGAGAATGAGGGCATGACGTGCGCGCATGAATGGGCCTATATACGTACACGGCAATGAAGTGACGTTGGCCTCTGCGTAGACGACTCTGATCTGACGTTGCAAACAGTGGCACGTGACATGGCAAAAAATTATTTAGCACGAAAATGCGTTGTTTATGTAATTTGTTGCTTGAAGAGATTATTACAACTCTAAATAAATAATGAGACGCAATAAGAGAATGTGAGCGTCTTTTTTCCATTTTACTCCCGTGAATTGCAACGAGATGCGGGGCTAACGTGTTGCCGTTTCGCATGCGTTCGTGTACCCGCGGTCAGAGCATCGAGCAGACGACCACCGTGGAACGCTCCTACGCGTTCGCGCACTCATTGTGCTCATCTATTCTATATACCGCGTCTAAGCCAGTGTTTCCAAGCCATCCCGCAGAAACAGGCAGAAGACCACAAAATAACGCTGGTCAACAAAGCAACGCAGCTCGCGTGCTCGGGGGTTGGACGATAGTTATAGCGCGAGAACAAAATGACGACACAGAGACAAAAAGGACACAAAGACACGAGCGCTAGCACTCGTGTCTTTGTGTCTTTCTTGTCTCTGTGCCGTCGTTTTGTTCTCGCGCTATAACTATCGTCATGCCATACCAACTAGCCCAAGCTGCCACACGGGGGTTGGACTTATTTGGGCACGTCATGCGCACGTGGCCTCTTGGTCGGATGCCGCAGAGGGTGGGGAAGAGATTTGGTTTGCGAAGGCTACGCGGAGGAGCGGCAAGGGTTTCGAGCTCGCCTCCTCTCATCCTCGTTTCACGCCGCTTCAAAAAAACCTGTTTTCTCCGCTCCTGGTGGATCGATTCAAAAAATTTTTGTGGCAAAATGTTCCTCATCGGACACCCTACAACTTCTACTGTGTAACTTAAATTTATTATGGGGCCTGGTCATTTAAACTGCAATGTCAGAGTGAAATGTGATTTTAGTACTGGCAAAAAGAACATTTATTCCGTCCACGGTTTGGGATAATTATTCGCACGACATAAATGAGGATTGGTACTGTCTCTGTTCTTACTTCATTTTTTTCTCTATAATTTATACGTGGCCTTGAATACAGGTGGCTTCGTGAATACGAGCCCCAATGTTTAAGCACTGTGGTAGCGTTTTGTAGCGTGGATGTTATCTCGCATACATTTGCGAAACCGCTGCCGTCACTGTCTGCTAACCACAGCCTAAATGTCGGCAGTGTAGATCTTGCTGTTGTAGCTCATAAACACAGTGTGGGCGTGTTTTGCCCTCAATCAAGCCCACACGCTGTGCGTTTTGTTTCGCCTGTTTGTATGCTGCTTATTCATTTATCCCTCGACTGGACACAGTTTCATGTGCACCAACGTATAAGAGCTATTATATCTAATAACTCGGTGTAATTTTCCATGTGCGTGGGAGTATTTTGTTCTCCGTGTGTTTGTTGGAGTATAATCGCCAGCACCACAGGGTTCGTTGGAACAGGTGCGAGGTGATTGCGATTTATTAACTACGTGCGTAATAGCCGACCTGTTTGTTTCTGGTGTTCGGAGATTGACCACAGTGGCACCCGAAATAAGTGCTGCTCCTACTATTCATAGATACTACAACGTTAGCCAGTTGTTTTGCTGAAGTTTTGCGTGACATATAAAAAAAGTATGTGTTGTCGTTGTTGAAATTATTTCCGTGTTGGCTGTTAGACAGCGGTGTTTTACAAATGTGATTTCGTGTTATACTTCGCTATGTCTTTCTCTTTCTCTGTCATTCATGTGACAAGTCTGCATTTACTGTGTACGTAGTGAGTTTACATTACACTAGTACAAACGAGTTTGAGCGAATGAGAAATGCGTACGTTATGTCATTCCATTGTGTTCCTCCTTCATTATTTCGTAATGTTGTTATAACGTTTTTATTAGCGGTACGTTATATTCTGTATGAACGTGTGCCAACTCATGAGTGTGCCCACGTGCGCCACGTGCTCTGCGCTTGTATCGAAGCTGCCGTGATCATTCTGCTGCGCGAATTTGTGAAATAGATCTGTCTCTATCTGTGCGATCGGTTCTGAGCCATGAAAGACGTGCGTCCCGTCATTGCCGAAAGCTTGCAGGCCATTGCATGAAAGGGCTTTGAACTGTGTGTGTTATAGGACCCGTTGAAATGACGTTTATGGCTGCTTTATTCCCTCTGATTGTTTGATTGGTTTATTGATTGATTGATTGATTGATTGATTGATTGATTGATTGATTGATTGATTGATTGATTGATTGATTGATTGATTGATTGATTGATTGATTGATTGATTCTGCAAGTCTTGGCAGTAATCCTGACCAATCTTCGTGCCGTACACGTTGATCGATGACGAGTGAGAACGTTTGACCCATTTTGATTGCATCGCACTAGAGCAAGGATGAGCCCTAACACGCAGTGACTCGGAAAACACACTCAAGCGTTGTTGCTGGGGAGGTGTAGACCTGCAGGGGCAGCAGATGATGCCTCGAGTGTACTGCTGCTGAGCAATGTGTTTCGCCATTCTTCTTCTTTTCTTTTATTTCGAGTTCCTTCTTTGTTTGTTTTTGCTTACAGCAATAATTAATAACACAACTGACGTAGGGCAAATATGAAGCGATGTGTTCAAAATATGGCAGCGGCTTACCAACAACATAGATTCAATGACATAACGTGAAAAAGAAAAAAAAAATAAGTCGCCGCCCCGGAAGACCCTCTATCATGCCCACTTTTCTCTAGTTCACTCTTGTCTTTTTTTTCTTCTTTTTAGCATGTGATACCGGGTAAAGATATCATTCAGATTGCTTAAATGGTTGCGAACACGTGGTCAAACACAGTGGAGGCCACGTACACACTGACAGTACAATGCCGATTGTTACCTATTAACCGCATTAACATGCGCGTGGTGTGGATTGAGTTGTAAATTTAGCAGAATGATGCATTTAATTTGCGGAGCATTTAATGCGCATTTATTGTGCGTTTACCACGTCATCAATAGGCATAGAACACAGAGGGTACTTCTTTTCCTTCGGAAAAGAGCCTTCGCCCCAAAGCACATTCACGCACATACGCGCGCGCGTACTTAGGCAGCTGACTCACACATTTCTAAGCGTGAATATGATAATGCAGTCATTGAATTCAAAGGCTTGCTCTTCTGATTAAAAAAAAAAGAGTGATGCGCCTTGTTAAGTACATATAGCTACACGGGACACATTCAAAGTTCCTTAAAATATGGAGCTAAACAGATAATCGAATCATTTCTTCTGGGTCATTTTTACAGCTGCGGGTATAGGTTTTAAGATGAGTCGTAAAGGTAGCGAATACGCCTTACAGTTGGTGAGCATGAAGCAAGAAAGAAGGCAATTCTGCCTTGTTGTTAGTATCGTACAGGCCCGACGGTGAGGTGCAACCAGTTTATGTCACTCACGGATGTCGGCTAGAGATATCCATTCAGCGTTGATTTTCAGTGCGAAATACAACCGGAATTCACTGCCCTGTACAACAGAGGAACCTCAACATTTTGTGGCGTTTACGAAAAAGGTTTATAATCCTCTCAGATGGGCGCCTCACATGTTTTTAATTATTCGCGATGTTTTTTTTTCTTTGAGCGTGCAATCGGTCTAACTTTTTCTTAATTACTGTAACTTATTGCTAAATCTATAGTTGTTTTCACATGAACACCTTCGTGACAACAACAACAAAAAAGGCTATCCAGGGGAAATTATTTCGTTGGGTCACCTTTTCTATGCTGGATGAGCTACGAGAGAGTTTTTGCCAAGCTGACGGCTGGATGTGTTTTGTCAGGTTCAGTAGGAATCAATCGCGTGTAAACTATAGACGCACCGATGTGAATCGGGTGGGTGATTCGGATGAATGTTTTGACGCTTCGGTGTTCGTAGTCCGGGACAACTGCACGCTTAACGGACAAGGTGTTCCCAATTACATGACTGCTCAGAATGGGAAACCGAATTTATTTGAATTTGTCCTTGTCGAGAGTTAATCTCAGCAAAATATACTGCAAATATTCGAATGTTTCGCTTTTCAGAGCACCTTCTCGCCATGCACAATCTTTATTACCATTCTTTTTTTTTTGGTTCCCACGCAAATCGCGCAACTTCTTTTTTTTTATTTTTAATGAAATGTGTCGGTGAAAAATTTGTCACAACGCTTGTTTATTAGCGCTGTCGTAAAAAGATTCAATTCTCATACAAATAAAAACAAAAATTCATATGTTATAATAATTTCTAAAAATGCCTTCCTTACTTTAATTAGCCGTTCTTTTGCGACTGTACATTGTGCCTCTGGTGGCTGTCGATCTTTTTACGTCTGTGTGAGACAATTATAGTGGGTGCTTTAAGTTTATTTTTTTTATTTCGCGGCCATTTTTTCCGTACTTAAAAAGAGACTGGGACGCCACTGGGTTTTTACATCATCTCCCCAACGATCGTGCCTAAGTGTGCGCACGCGCGGAAACTAAGGAGAAAAGATGGCATCCTTTTTGACTGCCCAGTGGTTTCTATACGATATTGCAATGCCCGTTAAAATAAATTCTTCCTACATGCAAAACAGCGAACTCGTTTATGAGGCACTTCGTATTATGGAATGGCATACTTAGTTTGTCGAACTGGGCGCTCCTTAGATACGCACATAAATGAAAGTACAGGAGTGTGTTTTTTTTTTTCATAATACTGCCCCACACCCCTTTTCTATCATTTGTCAAATTGCGGACATATCGAACCCGTGACCTCGAGCTCGGATGTGAGACGCCACAGTTACTAAAATTAACCGCGACGAATTGGATCAGCGTTTGGAAGCTTAAAATAGGGCATAATGTTATCTCGAACATAAGTCTTACGTGACCCGTATCCAGATTAGTGGATCAAATCAGACCCACTTCTCTTAATATTTTACAAACGTGGAAACAAGAACTATTCTCCTAGCCAGGTGTCTTTCGAGTTCAAGAAGGAAAGCATCGAAGGGCTCAGGCTCAGATATATGCACAGGATATTCCATTGAGTGCCGCTCGAAGGCATAAAGGTCATAACGCACAGTTTATCTATATGACGACCAGTAAAATGAAAGAAACACTTTCTATTCGCACGGGAACGCTCCGATACACATTCTATGCTATTGGGATATAAGTATTGGCCTCTAGTAGCGTCAATGTAGACATCCGTATTTTCAATCCCTCGGATGCTCATACGTTAAATGTACAGTTAACTATATCCGCTGAAAAATCAGGTACAACGCGAAAAAAGTATTGTTCACTAAGGTACTGCAAACTTGCTCGCAACGTTTGCTGCGTGCTACCTCGCCTCCACATAAATGCATGCATGGCCCTTTTTTTCCCGTAACAAATAATGAAAATCAGTTGGAGTATACTATTCCTCCGAACACTTCCACAAGAGCTAACCTGCCCAGTGAGACACTGTAAACGTCACCAAATCGTGAAGCGCATACACACTATGCCCCCTATGAGTAGAATACAATGGTTCAGCACGTAAACACAAATGTTATGAGCACGTTGAAACGAGTTACATTCCCTCTCAAGCGCGATGTGATAACACGACCGCCTCAGATGCACGTCCACATGATCTCTTCTTCGTCGCACTTTGTGGGCTTTCCGTGGATTCAGATTCTGTGAATCCGATGCATGTATATAATAATGTGCGCCTGTACAGAGCCCTTTGTAGAGCCCGTGTGTAGGTCCTAGGTGTCCCGTATGCACTCCTCTGTCCGAAGTCTAGCGACGCCTTTGCTAAATATGCGTCGCTGCCGCCGAAGCGAGCTCCGATTCCAGTAAGACGCATTTCATGATGACACGTGTGCGTGCACCATTTCGGCTCGAACGGTTCTGCATGCTGCGTGAGCACCTTTTTGAATTTGTTTTATAAATATCCCGAACAAGACGTACTATTCCAAGGCAAACGGATGCCCGTGGCTCGAGGTGCAGCGATAAATCGCACACACGCCGTTTCTGCCACGCACACTGCCACCGAGCAATCTGTTTGGAAGAGACGCTCGTTGTGCGCGTGGAGCCGGATCTCTCATGTACATACATACAGTATTCCCAGGTAGCATTTACAGCAAAGCCAGATTCATAAAATGGCATTTCTGTCCTGTATAAACGGCTTTTAGTGCTGCATTAAAGCGCGTCGACTCAGCGTGTCGACGCGTACGCGTTGACCGCGAGTCGTCAAGGCGGCAGCCCCTACAGCACTTTTCAATGAGCTTACAACTTGTATATCTTTCTCGTTTCCCTTGATAGTACTATATATATATATATATATACATTCTTATGTAGTGCCCGTATTACAACGTAAGGTAACTTGAACTTTTTTGTAAGTAAGTGGTTGTGTTAGGTTTGTTTACGGTAGGTTGTATTACGTGCAATGACTTGTTATTGCTTGTAGCACGGTGCACCAACGGTATAACATGTTTGTGATTAGCTTCGGCCACACTGTAGGATTACTTTCGTAGCATGAAGTCCCATGCCTAGTGTGAAACGAAAATCTTCGAGGCTGGAATTTTCTCCGAAAACTCTGCGAAGATCGTCGTATTTTTGTTGTTCATTGCGCTGCCATTTAATGGACTAGATGTATCGTTGTAGTATGTAGCTTTGTCCAAGCCCTACATGGTGTCTTATGAGTGGCATTAGAACGCGATAACGGTGGCGCACATCAGCAAGCGTGACCATTGCCTCCTCCACAGAAAGCAACATATTTGAAGTCGTGATCTCGCCTATAACAAGCTGAAACTCCTGCGCATCGAGCAACATTACAGTATATAGTGCCCTGAGACCCCACAGCAATGCATGCTTTTTAATACTATGCCAGGTATATCCAGCTCGGGCATCGCTGAGGTCGCTGTAACCTTTCTAATAAATATCATGTCACGGGACGCACACACCTGAAGAATAATATTATCGGTGTACTATTGAAGAAGGACACTTTAAGCAAATAAATTATTTTCCTATTGCTCCACTCAAGAAAAAGAAAATTGGTCCCACTGACTTGGCATCTACGACTCCAAGTTTCCGGGCACTCGCTTTATCTGAGCGATATGTGCTGGCGCACGTATCTACACATGGACTTTGAACGCTCCTTCACATTCGCGCAGCGACTGTTAGGGTATAACTCCCACTTATTAGCCTGTTGATAACTTAGCTCGAGCGTAATATTGCTGTTTGCGTGCATATTCTTTTTGCGTGCACTTTGTTTGGGGGTCCCTTCTCTCGTGCTGCCCCTGTCTCGAACGAGAAGAATGGAGATATCAGCTTGTAGACCTTCGATTGTATGCGGCGCGAGCCAAAAGTCCCTAACCAGCTAATTATTCTTTCAAAACTGTATGTACATACATCCATACGTGGTCGCAAAGTTGTATACCTTAAACAAACCGGCCACAACAGGTGATAGATGGTAGCGCAGACAACGAACACGGACAAGAGAAGGCACATAGACACAACACAGCAGCAACATAGCGCTGTGTTGTGTCTATGTGCCTTCTCTTGTCCGTGTTCGTTGTCTGCGCTACCATCTATCATCATGCAACCATACCAACAAGCCCAAGTCGCCACCCTCATCGGCCACAACAGGTCCCAGGGTCTCTCACTGCTTTCATTCGTCGTTTGTCTATTTAGGCTGTATATAACAAAGGTGACATATTCAATGAGTACCAGCTGCGTTCCTCTTTCCTTCATGTCAATACTCAACACAAGATAAACCTAGTTGAAAGTGTGCCCTCGTAGTTGCTGATATCATTGTGCGCACGCATACTTGACAAGTGTTTTCATTCCATGTAAGCCAAGGCTTTTTTGCTCAAAAGAGTTTACGCGCTAATGTAACACACTTGGGATTCACACGTATACGGATGGTTTCACGAGCAGCTCGTTAATCGTTTTCAAATGCAACACGAGGTGCATAGTAAGGTGCATGCGGCGTATAAACACGCAAATGTAATTGTAATAGAAAAGCAGGCTCGCACTTACCTCGTGCATCGGAATAGCGGTTTAGTACTTCGATGCTCCGAAACTTTAATGATTTCTTAAATATCTCTCGGTAGCATCTACAGTACATTCGTTGCTGCATCGGTCATTCGTCGTTCCGTGCTCCGGGATTTTTTCCTCTGTTGTTTCACACACAATCTTGTCTTCATGTCGGCTCCTGTTTTAAAAGTGTAGGCGCTCCATAGACCGTTTTCCCTCGTTTTCTTCTCATAACGAAGCAGGATTCGCGTTTAGCCCCGCCGAGGTTGTCCCAATTAGTGAAACGGCCCACTGCGAGAATAATGGAACGCACGTAGCATTTGAGTGTCGTCACTATAAGCAGCTGCGACATCCGTGTATTGTGCGGCCGCGTCGGTATGTGTGTATGTGCGTGCGCGTGTCTGTCTGTTTGTCAGTTGTTCTGTGTAAATCCAGTGCTGATCTAAACACACTGTATTGCAAGCGACAATCAAGGATCGTGACCCTCGTTTACCCCCGACCCCGCGTCGTGGAGGTAGACGACTGCGTGTCACGCGTGCATTTAGCGCACTCTTGTTCCATAACTTCACGTGCACTCTCCCCTCAAAACTCATAGGCCCCTCTCTACTTTTTTCTTCCTCCTTCGCACCCTCTTTGTAGCTTACCTGTTCACCAGACGTAGGTAGAACAGTATAGAGTCTTAGAAATTCCACAGGCACACCGACGTATATCACGCCGAATGCTGGGGTAACCTCTCAGTGAGAGGCGTGAGTTGTCATATTAACAGTTTTTGCTTTCCTTTTTTTTTTATTGTTCGTGCTGTGTGTGCACCCGGCACTAAGAGTGAAGTCTATATGCTCGTTTTTCAAGTGGTATCCGTGGTTCTATTACAGCATATATATCGAGGCAGCCCCTTAATTCAGTCCGCAAAGCTGTGACGGAAGTCATTCTGTGTAGGTGTTTCCCATACACATATATGACCACGCTAGAGTACGTATATGCATATGTGGTAGAGTTCCTCGCTGCGAAACACAGGGTGTTCGAGTTCGAGCACAAGGTCTACGGTTCGACTCCCAGCCACCTCGCATATATAAATATATATATTACAACACGGTTTTTGTTTTCTTCTTTCGTTATTATTCATGATAAAATGCCCGAGAAATGTTCGCTTCTCATTCTGAGCAGTCCGTAATAAAACACAATTTTTTGGAGTTATAGCGATCAAATTACGATATCATTATAAGAAACGCCATAACGAATGACTGCGGAAATTTCGACAATTTGGAGATTTTTCTCTTTAGCGAGGAACAGGAGACTTTTCTCCTCAAAAGAAAAAAAATATTCCTGCGGCCAAGATTATACTGAGCAGTCGTTCGTTTTCAACAAGCAATATGAAACGATTTAACGGCGTAAAACAAAACAAAAAATACTGGAGAATACTGATTGCTACAAAAAATGTATGGTATAAAAAATCCCCCAATCATTAAACTTATATAAATTAGCTTGCATGTTGTTGGAATTAAACCACGTTCTTCAATATAACAGTTTCACAAAGCATGTCCGAATAGTCACACTTCCTCAGCAAACCTGTGAAAGGACGCTAGAGGCCGCGAAGACAACATCTTTACCGCTCATTTGAAAAATGAGCATACTGCGTAGTTGCATGGAGTTGCTGATATATTATCGCGATTGTTTTGTTTTTCTTTTGCTGTTGTTGCTATTGCTGATGTTGCATTTGTATGGCAACAATAGGAGTTGGATTGTTATACTGGTCCATCTCGCCGTTTTTAGCGCGTGTACTGACACGAACTGCAACAAGGCGCCAACAGCTACTCAGCGCGGGATGAGGAAAATGCAGGCATGAAACGTTCGCCTAAACTCACCGATATATGTATTTGCTAATAACATTATCGGGGTTTTCACATCCCAAATCAACGATATGTCTATGATAGACGCCGCAGTGAGGGGCTCCGGGAATTTGACCCATCTGTTGTGTTTTTTAACGTGCGCTCGTCCAGTACACTGCCCTCCATTATTGCGCCTCCATCGAAATGCGATCGCCACGACCGGGATCGAACTCGTGACCTTCGGGTCGGCAGCCGAACACCCAAGTCACTGATTCAGTGAGACGGACGATATCGGTATGTTTCCTAACACTAATGATTGAACTCGTTGCTCTGTAACTCGACATTACATGCTTCTAAATCGCTAAGATTTTCCTCGCATTGATATGCGTTCGTTCTTGCCACGCTCTCGATGAAGTTACAATATCAAAGAGATTCTGGTATTTAAATTTAATTTATTGTAGCCCAAAAGCTCCACGACTGTTCCAATATTGATTCGCGGTCAATATTGGGTGCCTGACATTCCTCGTCATAACACCACAAGAAAAAAAGTCTATCGCCGACGTGAGACGCCCGGCACACTTTTGTCTACTCGGTTCAGCATGTCCGAAATAAGGAGCCGAGTGCTTATTGTATATATAGTTATCTTGGGGAGTCAAAGAAAAATGTCGATGTACTACGCTATTCTTTGTTTCAAACATCTGAGGGAAAAACGAACCAGATTAAGCTGTTCGACGTAAAACCTTCAAAAGTTATTATTATTGATCTCTTTGAAACGCAGTACGCAGCTTCGATAAACAAGACGATTGTCGTACGAGTAGTATTCTGCCCCAAATATAAGTGACAGTTTCATTTGAGTTAACTCATTCATCGTCAAAACTGCAATTTTTCGCATATTATTTTGAAACACACGCACGCACGTGGCCACACAGATATTGGTAATTATTTATTTTGAATTTATTTATTTATTTATTTATGTATTCATTTATTTATTTATTTTCAGGGGGACTCACTCATTCAGTCTGAGCGAATAAGACTAGCATGCATTTCACAGTGCAAATGACATTTTCGCAAAATGTTCGTAGCGTCAAGATGTGGCACAAACCGAACAGTTTAAGCCGACTGCTTGATTTGTTTGTTTGTTTGTTTGTTTGTTTGTTTGTTTGTTTGTTTGTTTGTTTGTTTGTTTTCTCACAATAAGCATTCCTACTAACGGGACACAATCAGCTGTCCTCCACCCGCTACGCGCCCTCAAGTGCAGCTGGTGGCCCTGTGGCAAAATGTGGAACGTGCCCAAGTACGTTGTGGAAAAGGGAGCGGTTAAGGAACTCTAAAGGAGATTATAAACTAGAAAAAAAACTAAAAATGAGATTGAAAAAACACTTTGTTGCATTACCTGTCATTTCATCTTGATTGTATGTTTACCTCTGTACTTCGTGTAGTAGCAATAAAGAACTTGATTTGTTGAAAATACACACATGCTGTTCGTATCTGTCGCCCGAGTCAGGCGTCCTGGTTTCTTGGTCCGCCGGGTGTGCCTTGCAAGGTTCTCGCTGTGGCGCACTGAGGTGAGTAAGCGTCTATAGCGCAAATGGTAGTCATACCATTGCGTGGTAGTCATTGCGTGGTAGTCATTGCGTGTGCAGGTTTTACGGCCCAAAACCAAGGTATAATTATGAGAAATGGCGTAGTGGAGGGCTTCGGAAATGTTTTCCAATTGATGTTCTTTAGCGTGCACCTAAATACAAGCACACGAGCTACTATAGCATTTCACCGAAAGGGTAAAACACTCCGTGCGATAGCGATAATAATAATAATAATAATAATAATAATAATAATAATAATAATAATAATAATAATAATAATAATAATAATAATATAATAATATAATAATAATAATTGGCGTTTTACGTCCGAGAACGACGATACAATTGAGAGACGCCATAATAGAGGTGTTCGTAAATTTTGGCCATCTGATGTCATTTAAGGTGCACTGATTTCGATAACAAGAAACTGTGATATCACAGGAACAACGGCAGGTGGCTAGAAACTTGCTGCGTGTTACTCAAACACTAAAAAAATGCCAGAAAATAACGCACAAGTATACACATGACCGAGCTGTAATGGTTACTTCCACTATATCCCCTACTTTGTCTCTTCTAAGCTATATATATTTCACTCCTTTCGCTAACGCGGGCACTCCAGCGAGAAAAGTTACATTTCGTGCGGTCCACAGCTTGAACGCATACTTCGCGTTGAAAGCACAAGACGTGAGAAACTCCCCCACACGAGATAAGCGGGCGAGCACCGGCTACCACGGTCTAGTGGCTAAGGTACTCAGCTGCTGGCCCACAGGTCGCAGGATCCAATCCCGGCTGCGGCGAGGCTGCATTTTCGATGGAGGCGGAAATGTTGTAGGCCCGTGTGCTCAGATTTGGGTGCACGTTAAAGAACCTCAGGTGGTCGAAATTTCCGGAGCCCTCCACTACGGCGTCTCTCGTAACCATATGGTGGTTTTGAGACGCTAAACTCCACACATCAATCAATCAATCAACTGGCAACCACGCTCTGTATTTCCAAGCACAAGTCAGAAGCGTGCATCTCAACTCAGAGGAAACACTATAGAGCTTTAGAACTGAGTTCCCGAGAACTTGGCAGTTGCATGGGAAGCCAGGGCTCCAGTTCTCTGCTGGCGTCGATTCTTGTCACTAAAATAAAGCTTCATTTGGGTCTCGTAGATTCGCGAGCCTAAATTACAACGCAAACACACTTTTTTGTATTTCCTACTTCTTCTGTACTTCTTTTTCCCTGCGCTCACCTGAATAGGCTTTCACGTCTTTGCGTATGTAATACAATATCATCCTTGTTATACCTGTTCGTATAGAGTTATTGTTGTGTGAGCATGTGCGGTAATGCTGCTTCAGGCTTACATATCCATTGGCGTATTGAAGAATAAAGTAGAGTGAAAGACGCCAAAGTAGAGGGCTCCGCAAACTTCGGCCATCTGGTGTTCTTTTAACGTGCGCTCACGTCGATAACAAGAAACTGGAATGTCATAGAAAAAGCGGCAAGTCTCTATAGAAACTTGCTGTGCGCTGCTCGGACACAAAGAAGGATACCGGGAAAGAACGCACACGACCAGCGCCATTAGGTCAGTGTTACCGGGATCTCTGTTCTGCGGTAGAAAAAAAATTCTATCTAAATGAATCAGGGCGGTTTTGATGTCATGTATCTAAATTAGCATCATTAATTTATTCCATCTATTTTGTAGTTATTTAGTCATAGAAATATTATGTGATCACTTATAAATAATTTGTTTCTTGGCCAATCTTCCCGAGTGGGTGTGAGCCATATATATAGGCAATCATCATTAGCGCTTGTGCCGCATGTTCTTTTTCTTCATGAGTGTCTTGTGCATTTGCGCTCAAATTTTAGCCTCGGGATTGTGGTCGTGGTGTAAGATACGGCCATTTTGCTTCGGCCGTCTCGTTTCTTACCCCCTGTGGCACTCTAGTATATATATCAGAGCCGAAGTGTTCCCACTAGCTCCCTCCACGACGAGCCGCGAGACGCTCTTCTTTTGGGGGCGGAGCACCATATATAGCGCCGAGCGCCCGCGGTGTCCATCACAGGGAAATTCGTGAATGTGAGACACGCACACAAAAAAAAAGGGTTTAGCACTATAAACTAATGTCAGTAGTTACTGTGACAGAACAACCTACAAGCACAAACCCTTGTTGGCGACTTGAGCGTAGACATTATGCACCTTATGACCTAGCTTTGCAATCGACACTTTGTCACTTTATGATGTCACTCGATTTACATTATAAGGGACAACGCTCGGGAAACGTATGCTTGCTCACCCATGCTATATATCCATATCTTCGTCTACTCGTGATAGTGGCTTCGTGAAGGTGGAGGAGGAATAGGAGGAGGAGGAGGAGTAAACTTTATTGTAAGAAACCAGCAGGTTTGGGTGGCCGGGTCTAGGCCTCCCATGAGGGGACGTCAAGGCCTTGCCTCGACGGTGTCTCACGGGCGTAGAGGCATTTTGTTTTTTCTCCTTGGCTGACTGGCCACGAGTGGCGTGGCGCTACAACCCCAATATAGAAAACTGTGTCACAGGCGACAAGACGCAGACGCAGAACGGTCAATGATGCGGCATGGCCCACGTCTCGAATTATTTTCACACAACAGCGTTAAATAGCTCGTTTCGCAGAAGTTCACTCGTCGCCGTGGGCGTCGTTGGTTGTGAACGGAAAGCCATGATCTTGTCCACGACCGAAAAATTAAGAAAAATATGCAAGTAAAATAAATAAATAAGTTTTCCGCATCCGAATGAGGATCGCACCCAGGCATGGAAATCAGGTGTTCAATCACAGAGCCACGCGTTATGTTGAGACTGCCTCTTAAAAAAAACACCATATGAATGTCATGTATAGGGGAAGGAGTCTCCTGAGCGCATCACATAATCGCGCCAGGCGTCAAAAAAATGTATATTGAGCAACGAGTGGGTGTTTTTAAAGGCCCACCCATTACAAAGTGCTCAGACATATTTAATCCTCATTGGTAGCAGAAACATCAACAAAGTGAACAGCTGCGTAGATTCGCTTGTTGCCCTACGGAGGCATAGTGGACCCTTTGATGAAGAACTGTGCTTGCACAGGCATTCAATGGCGTTTCCTTACGGTGTGGTTGATGAATGCCCCGACTGCAGAAGCACTGCACGAGGTGGTGCGCGCAAGGCCCGATTGCGATATCGCGACTCTTGAAGCCGGAGCCCAAGCGTCGTTCAATTTTTAATTTCACCAACTGTGGCGTCCCGTTCGTTTCGCTTAATGCCACATGCGTTTCTATTCTGTCGTTAGTATTCTGGAGAACGAATGGTGCACGGCGTAATTGTCACAGGCAGCGCGCGGCGGAAAATTCCCGGTGACGTGCTTTGAAAAAGTTTTCCTGAATCATTTGTGGTTTTTATGTAATATACATTCATCCACATATACGGAACATTATGGCAATGGTGACGGCAAATATCTTGAAAGGGTTTCGTTGATATCCCAATAAAACAAAAACAAAGAACAACAAAGGCATTTCGTAATTATAATGTAAGCTAGGTGCATGTGGCCCACATTAAGCGTAAGAAAGACCACTGAATTTCATAGACACGGAGGCTGTGAGAACTGGACCCGGCTTTCGCGCTACGTCGAAGGAATGGAATTAACTCAGAGCCAGCGCCCGTGGCTGTTACTCGAGCTCACCTCCCCTTCGTTCTCTTTTGTTTTCAGCCCACTTCCGCGGCCGGAAAAGTTGCCTACGTTCCAAAAAGTATCTGGATGCGGCGCTCTTACGGATGTAGTTTGGTCCATCTAGTTAGCGTCGACAGAATTAGAGACTAAACGCTGCCGTGCACCATGATGACGTCACCGACTTGAAGTCTTGGTGGTGTGTTCGTTGTCTATTCATAGGGTGAACGCACAAGCTACACTTCCTTGCGCCAGTGTTTTCACAGATCTGTTAGCCCTTGTTGATGTAGCCCTCGACGACGCAGATTGATGTCTGTAGGTGGATAGATCGAGGTGTCCAAATCTGGTGGCAAACGCATTGCACAAGTGCCAAGAACGCAAGAAGAGTGAATGCACAAGTGTACTTGGATCTTAGTAGTCGGAAGATTCAACGGGTGGCTTTGGAGCTGCTGATAGGACTGTTACTGCATCAGGCTCTGCTGTTGTATTTGGTGCTGATGTTTCTGACGATACTGCATCGTCAGTTTCTGTTGAAGTTGCTGGTTCTCAACTTGGTGACTGTAGTTATCGTAGATTCGCAAGATGATCATTTACGCTCTTTTTGAGAGTCTCATCAGCTACTGCACGTACGTTTCATGTATCTGAAGCTTCTGTATGTGCACGCTGAGTGATCATTTGCTACTTCACGACTTCTGGAGCCGTGTAGGCGTGTGCTTCGTCCGTGGGTGCATCTGAGCTGGATGAGAACTCCGAGGTCGACGGCGAATCCTCTTCCCCACTCGACGATGATACCGAAGCTTCCTGGTTCCGCCATCGCCAAGGACGGGTATCTCCCCCGCTTTCGCAGGCAGCAAAGATCCGTCCTCGTTCACTGTTGTCTGCAGCGGATTGTCGGTACCCGTCTGGGCGTCACGAACGATGACGTATGGTGAGCTGACGTTTTCGGCTACCTCATCATGAACCATGGTGGCATGCTGTATATAGTTTCGAGGGGAGTGGTGCGTTGTTGTGCCTGGCGGTCGAAGCAGATGGGAAAGTAAAGGTCGTAGGACATGAATCTTGCGAAGCGAACTCGCGTTTTGACATTTTCACCTTCTTCTCGTATTATTAGGTGGTATTCAGGTCTGATTTCAACTCAAAGTCGTGGAGTATAGGCTGTACCTCGTTGTCAAGGCCAGTAAGTTTCACGTTCTTCGCCACGATTAGCTCGAGTTTGCCAGCCGGGGTGGTCGAATCTGCGAGCAGGGCGTCGAGCTTACACAGACCACTGTTAGGAGGAAGTGGCGTTTGGTGCGAAGTTGGTTCATTGTCCAAGGTCGCGTACCAGATGACCGGGGTTTCGGCACCGAAAATGATTGCAACAAAAGGACGTATGAAACTAGACTTGGGCATGTGGCTAATCGAAGGAATGAAATAAACTGAGCGAGCCAGTGCCGTGGTTGTTTATGATGATGACGATTCTCCTGGTATGATGATGATCGATATGATGATAGTGATGATAGTGATGGTGGTGGCCTCATGTGGATGGCGCTCACCCACAAAGGGGGATGAGCCAAGAACTGGGCGGCAGGATGCTTAAAGTAATAAAACTAAAACCAACCTGAAAAGTTGGTTGAGAGATAAAACTCCGAATAAATTAAAATGAGTACTGAGCAAGTGGTCAGATCATCTCTGTTCCCTGATAGAAGTAACTACAAATCACAAACTAAGGATCTGAATAAGTGAGGATAGACCAACATGGTAATCTTTTTGCTGCTTTCATGTAGACAAACACAGTTGAACAAACATCCCTGTGGCATGACCGCTGGATGAAAAAGCGCACGGTACGGCCTGCCGCGTCGAGCGGCTTTCTATGGCAGAGTGCGTGTCAGCCGTAGTTGCAGTTACGGCCGCTGCAGCGCGATGGGGCGGGGACGGTAGGGTCGGGGAAACGGGTGGCGGTGGCTCCCTTGGGGCACTGGCCGCAGCAAATTAGCTAGTGTTTGTCACAACAGTGACCCCCTCAATTGTTGTAATCAGTGTTTTTTAATATCAATTATAGCAGTGATGACATATCCCGTATTTAGTAGAGTACGTAGTCGCTATCTACTTAAAAAAATCACGGCATATCCACGGAGTGAATAATTATTGGTGGGGCGAAACGTTCGTCAGTCCGTTCGTGCTTTCCTCCACCCATTCGTTTTTGCTTCCGTCCGTCCATGCACCCGTCCGTGCGTGTGTCCATGTGTCCATTCATCCGTCTGTCCATCCGTCTATCCATGCATCTGTTCATGTGGCCGTCCCTCTGTCTGTCTGTCCGTCCATGCGTCCGCTCCTCTGTCTGTCTGTCCGTCTGTCTGTCTGTCTGTCTCTCTGTCTGTCTGTGTGACCATCAGTCCATTCGTCTATTTGTATATCAGTCCGTTCGTCCATCTATCCAGTGAACTCTTCAAGTATAGCCATCTCAAATATTTTCATCATGTAGTCATCATATACAAGTGCTGCCCTCCAGCGGACATTCTAAGGACCGCTCCTTCGGGTACGTGCCACCGGTGGCTACATACACCATCGGAGGATGGACAGACCCACACCCTAAGGAGCTTCACCCCAATAAGCCAATTGAATTTTTGTGTCCATGCCGAGCACCCGACGTTTTTTTTTTTTTCAGACCAGTTTCTTGCTTTGAGGCTGAAGAAAAATTCCACAATGCATATGTCAAAATTATATGACGCTGAATGTGTGACAAAGTTGTTCTATTTGTGAAGATGCAATACATTCTTTCTTAAATTATCGTATTTCTATTTTCGTTATGTTTCTTCAGCCCCTTCACGTTTTTTTTTTTTCAGCCAGAATCTTCGACAACAATTTTCGGACACTTGACAATAGACATTCATTGCTTTTATATTCTGAAAACGTATGAAAAACATAATTTGAATTTTTTTACGTTAGCCGGTACGCGATAGTGTGCCGAAAAGTAATTCAACTTGAAACGCTGGATAAAAGTGGTTTCTAAAACATGGGGACGTGCTCCTCGTAGCTAATATTGAGGAGGCTGCGAATGCGTACATGACTAGAAGTGGCATTCAAATTCTTTTATGGTTTTTACTAGGCCGGACAGTATATATATACTGGCGTGGAGTGGCTTATATCTCGAGAAATGAGGCTGGCAATAACAGGCCTCAACCCCGGAAACAAAATCATGAAATTGCCGGGATAAACTAAGCGTCACATTCACTTCCCCGCTATATATACAGGACGTTACAACCACGTTTTTATGTTTACACATCGCAAAACCACGGCTGCCATCGGGTCGAGTACATGTGCCTTCGTTGAAGCGAGCACAGGTGCCGATTTGTCGACGTCGACAATACACAGCAGAACAAGGAAACAGTAATAGATGACAAAACCGCATGGCGGACACTGCCAGAAGACAAGCGCGTTGGAGTGCCATCGGGATTCGCTAGTGCCCGTGGAGAGGCTAACATGAAAAGACTGAACGGATGGTTTTGAGTCGATAGACCTACGCTACTCCTTATAACATCATCGCACCGCAGCAAACCCTTTGTTTCGATTGTAGGCAATAATTCGAATACGTTACATCGGATGGCTTTCAGCCGCCATTGTAGCCACAATACCTAGTATGTCCTCAAAGCGCCCACAAGCTCATGAAGTAGACCATGACATTGATCCACTTCGTAACATCGGATAGCTTTTAGCCGTCATTTTAGCCACAATACCTGGTATGCCCTCATGCGCCCACAAGCTCATGAAGTATAGACCGTGATATTGATCCACTCCGTAAGCTTAGCTCCCAAACAAAAAAAAATCCTTCGTAGGCAGCTACTCGATGACGGTTTCGCTTGATATCAATTCCCACAATGCATAGACCTGCCACACTTTTTTCGTAGTTTGTTCTATCCGGCTCTTCATCAAATCCTTTACGTGGGCATATGTTACCTCCTAAATTCAACTTTTAGATGACGGCACAACGGCAAACCACCGTCGGCCAATCATCGCGTGGTACGAGCAAGCCGCGTTAGGAGAAGACAAGGACGCCTGGCTCGCGCCTTCCGAATTCCATGCCACAACTGTGGTATATGCACCACAGCGACAGGCTGTGTAAGTGATCAAGAATTCCGCTCTGTCGTCGAAGCCTGACGCCGTGATTTTCAGCCGCACAGCGGGATTCCAGTTCGCGAAGAAGAGCGCTTCGCTGTCCTCCGAATGGGAACCGCTGAAAAAACGACTTTGGAAAATCTTACTGCTACTAAAACTCTCCACGTCCAACGAAGAAACAACTAGGCTAAACGCTCGCAACGCATTAGGCGAGCTGGGAAAGTGCGTGGACTTCAACAACTACATGGTTTTGATTTTCACAGAAGGGGGATTCCAGTACAATGATCCACCAAGAGACGGCACGGAGATTTCGGTGAAGAAGGTGAGTCCTGTCCCTGGCTTAATTCCTCGTGGTGTGACAGTCGATGACCAAGTGGAACTGATTACAGCTGCGCTAAGCTACTTCATCGTAACACCCTCCGAGATTGAGCTCAGACGATGGCCTGAACTACTTGCGCAACTCGGTAACCTCTTTGAGATTCAAGAGGACCGAATCAACGAGGCTGTTTTAGGGACATTGCACAAAATCAGCCGAAACTACGCTAACGAGGTGGGAGCACCTGAATTCTACGATCAACTAACGGTTCTTCTGACAAAGTGTCTGCAATTCTTCAGGCACAGCAACCCCCGGGTCCGGTACGACACTATAACTTTCATGAGCCTGTTATTTCTCAATCGCACATAGGCCGCGATGGTCCAGGCTGACGCCTTCGTTACGACTCTGCTACAGATGAGGTTCGACAGTGACAGCGAAGTACAGAAAACGATGTGCCGCACCTTGGCCTTGCTCCTGGAATACGACATTGATTGTCTCATACCTCATATACACAGCGTTGTTGAGTACATCATGAACAAGATGAAAGATAGGAACAAAGACGTCGCCATGGAGGCATGAGCAACAATTGCCTTTCTGGCCAAGCCAATCTGTAAAGAGGCATTGATTCCATACTTTTCAAATCTGGTCCGTATTCTTGTTCAGAGAACAATATACTGTGAGTCAGCCATAGAACACCACTAGGAAGAAGTACCATGTATGGTTGAAGGGCGTGGCTCGATACCTTTAGAAATTAAAGTTCCAGATATTATTTTCTACGCACGCTACGTGAGATTGCGCTCAGCATTTGCATTGAATGAAATATCTATGGCATTCAACAAGGAACTCCTTATCCTTCTGTTGCCTACGCTTAGGCAAATGCTGAAGAAGGAGGACTGGTTGATTATGGAATCGGCTGTTTTTGTCCTTAGAGTTATTGCTGAAGGTTGCCTGAAAGACATGAACTCACTTTTTCCAGAGCTTACTTCATTGTTCCTTATCCCCATAAAAACCGAGACGGCCGCTGTGCGATCCACCATCTGCTGGACGTTCAGCCGCTACTACCCCGGGGTGTTGAGGCAGCCGCAGAATACATACTTGAGAGGACAAGTAAGACAGCTACAGAAGTGCGTACTGGACGACAACGAAATGGTACAAGAGGTTGCTTGCTATGCCCTCAGAACCCTAGTAGAATGTGCGAAAACAAGAGTAGGGCCATACGTCGACTCCATTCTGAGCACGCTTCTCCATGGGCTGATCAAGTACAGGCACAGTCGCTTGTACATGCTGTACAATGCGATAGGAATTCTCGCAGACTCTGTGGGCTTTGGGAAGGTCAGGCGTGATTTCACGGCTTACAATATAACATTTCTCACCGACGAGCTGGACGAAAAGTCCCACTCTAAGATTAATCTGTTTTATCTGCTACGGTGTGTGAGAAGCGTAGTGACGGCACTTGATACGAATTGCTTTCCCTTCCACACGGCCGTGGCAGACAGGTGCCTCCGCGTTGCTTACCTGGGGATGCAAGGTCCTTTTTCCCAAGCAATGAGACATCGGTATTCAAAAACCGACGAGTATTATTACGGAGTGTGCAGTGGAAGTTGGAGGCAAGGTAGTTAGACAAGACACTGGCAAGCTTTCCCAGGAAACGAAGAATCTCATTAAGAAGCGTCAAATGATGAAAGTCTCAAGTACAGCAGACAAAATAGAACTGGCAGAGCTTTCAAAGTTGATTAATAGGCGTAAGGTATGCGATGTGAGAAGGTATAACATGGAGAGAATTGAGCACGCTCTGAAAAACGGAGGAGCGTCAAAGCAGTGAAGAGGAAACTTGGAATAGGCAAAAATCGGATGTATGCACTAAGGGACAAAGAAGGCAAAATAACTACCAATATGGATAGGATAGTTAAAATAGCGGAGGAGTTTTACATAGATCTGTACAGTAGCCGGGATAACCATGACTTTAATACTATAAGAACTAGAAGTCACCCAGATGACACCCCACCAATAATGATGGAAGAAGTCAGAAAAGCTTCGGAGAGCATGCAAAGAGGCAAAGCTGCTGGCGAGGATCAGGTAACATCAGATATGCTGAAAGATGAAGGACAGATTGTGTTAGAAAAACTAGCCACCCTGGTTAGGAGATGTCTCCTGACGGGAAGAGTGCCAGAGTCTTGGAAGAACGCTAACATCATCTCAATACATAAGAAAGGAGATGACAAGGACTTGAAGAATTACAGGCCGATCAGCTTGCTCTCTGTAGTATACAAACTATTTACAAAGGTAATTGCTAACAGAGTAAAGAAAACATTCTATTTCAATCAACCAAAGGAACAAGCAGGATTTCTAACAGACTACTCAACAACCGACCACATTCATACTATCAATCAGGTAATAGAGAAATGCTCAGAATATAACCATCCACTATACATAGCCTTCATAGATTACGATAAGGCGTTTGATTCAGTGGAAATATCAGCCAGCATGCAGACACTGCGGAATCGGGGCGTCGATGAAGTATTTATAAACATCCTGGAAGAAATCTACAGGGGATCAACTGCTACCACAGTGCTTCATAAAGAAAGCAACAGAATACCAATCAAGAAGGGTGTAAGGCAGGGGGCACAATCTCCCCAATGCTATTTACCGCGTGCTTACAAGAGGTTTTCAGAAGCCTAGAATGGGAACAGTTAGGGATAAGAGTTAATGGAGAGTACCTTAGTAACCTGCGCTTCGCCGATGACATTGCATTGCTGAGTAACTCAGGGGATGAATTGCAAATCATGATTACGGAGTTAGAAAAGGAGAGCAGAAAGGTAGGTCTTAAAGTGAATCTGCAGAAAACGAAAGGAATGTACAACAACCTCGGAAAACAGCAGCACTTCAAGATAGGTAATAGTGCACTTCAAGTTGTAAAACACTATATCTACTTAGGGCAGGTAATAACCGCGGAGCCAAACCACGAGATTGAAGTAACTAGAAGAATAAGAATGGGGTGGAGCACATTTCGCAAGCACTCTCAAATTATGACAGGTAGATTGCCACTATCCCTTAAGAGAAAGGTATATAACAGCTGTATCTTGCCGGTACTTATCTACGGAGCAGAAACCTGGAGACTTACGGAGAGGGTTCAGCTTAAGTGGAGGGCGACGCAGCAAGCGATGGAAAGGAAAATGGCAGGTGTAACCTTAAGAGGCAAGAAGAAAGCAGAGTGGATTGGGGAACAAACGGGGGTGAAGAATATCATAGCTGAAATAAAGAATAGGAAATGGACATGGGCCGGGCATGTAGCGCGTAGACAGGATAAGCGCTGGTCATTAAGGGTAACTGACTGGATTTCCAGAGAAGGCAAGCGGGTTAGGAGGAGACAGAAGGTTAGGTGGGCAGATGAGATTAAGAAGTTTGCGGGTATGAATTGGCAGCAGCAAGCACAGGACCGGGTTAGCTGGTGGAACATGGGAGAGGCCTTTCTCCAGCGGTGGACGTAGCCAGGCTGCTGCTGATGATGATGATGATGACGATGATGATTCAAAAACACCAAAAAGGCGTTGACGATTGTTGCCCTGGAAGCGCTAGGTGGACTGGCGGAAGGTATGGCACGCTCTATGGAGCCTTTTGTCTTGAAGTCCGGCATCTATAACCTGATGTACGAGTGCGCAAGTGACCCGGTGCCTGAAGTGCGTCAGGCCACGTTTTACCTGCTCGCACATTTCGCCAAAACCTACTCCAACAGTCTCTCGTCAAATGATGCATCTTTTTTTCTTCCTTTGCTTGTTGAGGACTTGCATCCCGTGATGACAGCGCTGTGCAACAACGTAACCTGTGCGATCGGAGAGGTGGCCTTGACGTCGCCAGCTTATGTGAAACCTCACCTTTTTGTGATAAGTGCCAAACTTGTGGAGATCATGGACACCCCGGAGACATCGGAATCCTTGCGGCTGAGCACGGCTGTTGCGATCGCCTATCTCTGCTACGCCTTCCCAGTCGAAATGGCACCGATGAAGCATAACTTTTTAACTCCGTGCAGTTCATTGCTTGTACAACTTTCGCACAGAAAAGTGAAGGACTTTGCCTTACGCGCTCTCTTCAATATCGTGCATGCGAAACCGCGTGGGTTGCTCCAAGACTTCGTTGACTTACTTGGGGCAAGAATTCACTGGTTGATTCTCCTGGATGACTTGACGCAGGCCATGAATGACTTAATCCACCACCACAAGGAATTTTATGGGGCCGGGCTGTTGCTCCGATTCTGCAAAAGGCTGCCGCCCACCCTGAGTCAACGAGTAGCAAACACCTAGGACATCCTATAAAGGTCTGATGAACGCTCTGTGGCAACACCAATGCAGACGTGCAACATTGTATGAACTTGGGTGTTATTCCTACGCAAACAAAGGAATGAGATGCTGCCTCAAACAAGCCATGACCGTTCCGGACAAGTAGCACATACCTCCGTGCGCTGCTCCACTTGAAGAAGCAACAATAAGGTCATTGCCGATTCGTGTGAAAGAATGGAGCCTTTTTTTTCTTTTGCTTATTTTTGTTTTGAGTTGATAAGTGTGGGTACTCTCATTATGGCTGCGGGAACCACAAGATAAAGGGTGTGAGAACAAGGTCATAGTTTGTACTATTAACAGAGAATGCCGGCTACTTCAGTTGCAAATGCTGAAAGATGTTTGTAAGGATGCTGCTCGTATGTTTGTCTCTCCGTTGTATGTGCTGTTAATAGCGCTTCCACCTCTATCGGTTGGTGAAACTTACGTTCCAACAGTTACTTTGCTCATCAATGTCACTTGTATGATACTTCGCACTTGAAATTGGCATGTGAAGCACAGCGTACAGTTGTGCAGCCACTTGTTGGTTTTGCTTTGACAGCAGTCCTCTATATTATGCAGAAAATTTTCGTCAGCTACATCACACGCACTGTGGTACTCTATTTCATGTGACGTAGTCAACGAGCACATATAGCTGCTTATGCCATGATTTAAAGCAATCTTACGAGAAGGATTGACGTTTTTGAGCAATTTGAGTGTGCATATCGTGGGCCTGCCAGGTGTGTTAGCTACGCTGGAGTTTGAAAAGTAGCTCACTGTCCGGCGTAACGCCGGCCCACGCGTTACAGAATTAACTTTACTTTTATCGAAACGAATTGCAAGCAGCGATCAAGGGCGTAATCCTTCGGGGACGAACATCGCTAGACAATAGCGCCTTGAGTTCTAGGAGTGGCCATGTAAAAGTACGTGTTAAGCTGAAAAATTGTCAACTATAAAATTTGTCAGCTTCGCTGTAATGGCGCCAATTTTTAAAGAAGGGTGAAACTGAGCGGATTTTTGTGTTTATTTTTTTATTTTAGCAGCAAAGTTGCCGTAGCAGCTCGCCGCAGTTTCCCTGGTGTCACAAGAAAACTCCTCAAGTGAGTGTGTGCCACAAGATTGTCACCACAGGAAGAAAGACATGGTGGGCAATATATATATGAGCTTCTCAAGCGGCTTATAACTGCTTTTATCTTGGCCCTTGCCACTGAGTAATCACGTTTAAATAGAAAGAATTGGCACCGTATCAGCGTGTTTAACTGCAAATGTCGTCGAACGACGATAGTGTTTCTTCTGGAGAGAATGAACAGAACGTTTAGTGAATGGTTTTCTGGAGGCACTGCGTTGGAGTGCCTCGATGCGTGCAGTGGAGGCGACCGAGCGCATTGAGGCACGTCACACGTGAGACATGAGCGCTATCTGGCAGTTATATTAGAAAACGAAGCGGGCAGCGTGCGCGCTCGTCTTCTTGGGGGAGATAAAGTGTATAGAATGCAAGAAAACGGGTAGGTGTCACCACTGTGTCGTCTCAGCAAAGCGTTAAAACACTTGCCTTTTCGTGCATAGTGTTGCATTGTCAGCGCACTGTGACAAACACTAGATTCCTTAGAAATACCTATGTTTGCCTTTTCTAGTATGAAGAATGACATACAGAAAATTGACGTGTCGTTATTGTGTCTCAGATATCCTCAATAATTACTTTTTCAGTGACGATCGCACACGTATGAACTTTGAAACTCTAGCACTATTGGTGGGTGCTGCGGATGGGCTTGGATTTTGGTGGTTTCGGCTATCGTTTCGGCGTACAAACAAACAAGACCACCACTAGACAGACAGACCGAAATTTTGCGTCGAAAATCCGCAAGAAAGACTATCGTCTCTAAGAAATAAATGAATAAACAAACAAACGAACACGTTGCGTGAGGCGGAGTCGTCGTTTCGGTCGTCGTTGTTGGAGCCCGGTGCAAAGCAAGCCGGCGTACTTCTCCATAGATAAATGCGCTCCTCCTCGGTGTGAATCATACATGACCGATGCATTTTCGTTCAACAAACTACGTCGTGTCAAGAAGAGCACCAGAAGTGACGTGTGAATACAGCGCACCATTCGTGGTGACCGTTTACCATCGCCGCCAGCGATCACAACAAGCGTGACGCGAGCCATGGGTGTAAAATTGGACTTCAGCACCAATAGTTCTCGCGAACGCCACCCAGCCCGCCTCTATACGGCGGAGCTTTCAAACTGAGTTTTTTTCTTGAAACGTTGGCACGGAGGGCTATAGCGTTCACGCTGAATGAAAAGCGTACAGTGTTTTATTGCGCGCGTTTCACGTGACGTCAGAATCACCTGATTAGCTGGCAGCACGTATAGCGCGGGTCTCACCTTCGCGGTCCCAGCCATTTAGCGCAGCGGATGTGCCAGCTTCGCGAAAAAGGGGGTGAAAAAAGTGGAGAGCAACGGCGCGACGAGAATGAGACGGCATAGATCAAGGAGTGTCACTACTTTCCAAAATATAGGGGTTTTAGGCTGCTTCAGCTAATCCTCAGCGAACCGCAGCGGTAAACGCCAGAAAAAAGGCGGCTGTCCACGAGGGTGTCACAACAGCTGCAGTAACACCGCAGGAACGCTGCCAATGGTCAAATTCTACTACTTCTTGTGGAGAAAGCACGATACGAAAGAGAGAACAGGGAACTCTGAATCACGGCTGTGCAACCATAGAGGTAACGGACAGTTGTATATTGGTTCGTCCTTGTATTTTTTGTACAATACATTTTCTAATATGATGAAATGTATTCATTTCGTTCAGGCCAGAAAGGCAATTGAGGCAACCTGCTCGGCGCGAGAAACGTATAAGTAGCGCACACTTCTTTGGGAATTCGAAGGGCACCATTGCGCCGCACCTGTCTTATCTGCCAGCGATATTTCCATCATGCGGCAGAAAAAGGGATGGCGCTTCAGCGCAGTCTAAACTCCACAGATACAAGTAAGTGCGTTTGTGTGAACAATCGCAGAAAAAATGTGTCTGTGTGAACAAAGTCATCAGTGTTTTTTTTTTTTTTTGCTCATGTGTTATGGTGGCGTGTGTGGGCCGGCCGATCGCACGTTGTCGTGCGCTGGAAGTATGAAGAAAAGACTAAGCAGAATAATTGGCACCGCTGGAAGGTTCATACCTTATATATATATAGGGTCCGACTTGCATCGAGGTTTTAAAATTAAAGAATAAGGGCTCCACTCCCTCCCCGTCTTTACGCATTGCAAAGCTCCCCTGAGCGGGTGATCTCTAGCACTGGAGCAAGCACACGTCAAACACTGGAGTTGACTTGTTTCGGTATTACTGTCATTAACGGGGTAAATTCTGTGTAATTGGGCGCATATTGACTTAATCTTGATAGTGGGGGAAGGTAAACAGGTATCGGTGTACTGCTGCACGCATTGCCTCCATCCCAGGAACCTGAGCGTGAAGCTACAATATGAATTCGTGAATTGTTGATACGCCTTACGTTGCCGATCGATTGTCGCGCGCGTAATTGGACATAATACCAATGACACATTTAGTTTCCTACCGTTTCTGTACAAGTCGGCGAGAAAATAAAATATGTCATTTTCGTGACTGACGTGCTTCGTGCTGTGAGTAGGTGCTCTGGCTGCAGGTACAGTTATTTGATTCGAGCTCTTTAATCCTTCATAGGAGGAATATAATGGGAAATAAACTTTATTATGAGAAACCAGCAGGTTTAGGTGGCCGGGCTGCCTCACGGGCGTGCTGGGTTGCCCAGGTTTGTCGTAAAAAAATCACTGCATTTCATGCTGCGTGAAGATAATTATGGGGCGAAGCTTTAGGAGGTGATTATTGTGATTTAAGTTGAGATAGTACTGAGACTGATAGTGGTTGTGATACTTATATATATATTTTTTTATTCAAAGAGATAGTGCTGAGACCGATTGTGATATAGCGGTGACTCTTCTTTCTTTATTTATTTTATTTGTTTCATAATACCCCTAAAGGCCCCCGAAGGGGTATTACATAGGGGAACGGACACATGAAACAAATATTTGTACGCTTATACAATGTAAACACAAGATTATACAAAATAATGAAAGCGAGCTAAATACAAAAACAACAACAAAAATGAGATACTTTGGAAAAAGAAAAATAAGTAGAGCTAGAATATTGAATACTGTAGACATAAATTAATGGCACTAACAAATACAGTATACAGGGAAAAAAACTAAAACGAAGGCATGATCTTAAGATACAAAAGTTTGCAATAATACATAAATAATACAAATGAAGCGTGTACAATGGTCGTGAAAAACATTAACACATGGTAAAACGAAAATTAAACACTGATGTACATATGAAGAAGCTGAATGAGAGTACGCGCGGTGGATATCTAGTCGGAAATGTTGAGTAAAAGTTCGTGAAATGTTGTGAAATCGGCTTGAGTGGATATGTCGGATGGCAAGTTGTTCCATGCAACTATTGTTCGGGGAATGAAGGAATTAGCATAATGAGCTGAGCGACAAGTTATACGTTTTATCTTGAAAATATTGTCTGTGCGTGGAAAGATGACTGTTGGCGCTTCGAAGATGCGGTGAAGGTATGTGTGATGATTGAGTTTGTGGAAAAGCGAAAGGTGGGCAGTTCTGCAGCGATGAGATAAGTTGTCAAGCTGAGCGCGAGTTTTCAGTGCTGAAATGCTAGTATAGGGTGAATAATCGGAAAAGATAAAAGGGGCTGCACGGTTTTGTAAAGATTCTATTTCTTGGGTTATGTAGATTTGTGAGGGATCTCAGATAGCTGATGCGTATTCGATTTTAGGAAGTATTAATGTGATGTATGCTAGTCTACCGAGATTATGTGGAGCATGCTTGAGGTTGCGTTTGAGTAGACCTAATGAACGGCTAGCTGATGCCAACGTCAGGCGGATGTGATCATGTCACGTAAGGTCAGACTGTAAGTGAACACCTATGTACATATACGAAGTTGTCAGTTGAATTATGTTATTATTGATTACATAGGATGTCGGAATGCGGTGCATGCGTCTTGTAAATGATAATAACTGTGTTTTAGCTGTATTAAGAGTCATCAACCATGTTGAACATCATGTATTAATTGCGTTAAGATCAGCTTTAAGAATATCTTTGTCATTGTCACATGAAATTATTCGATAAATTACACAGTCATCCGCGAAAAGTCTGATGTGAGAGGACACGCAGTTAAGTAAGTCGTTAATATAGATTAGGAAAAGTAAAGGGCCAAAAACGCTGCCCTGCGGGACACCGGAGGTTACGTTGGTGGATGAGGAGCTGCTGTTGTTAACAGATGTGTATTGTGTTCTAGATGAGAGGAAATTTTTAATCCATCCAATAACAGTTGGGTGTATATTCAGGTTCATTAGTTTTACTATAAGTCTACAGTGACGAACACGATCAAAAGCTTTCGAGAGATCGAGGAAGATGGCATCAACTTGAAATCCTAGGTCTAGATATAAATGAATGTGATGTAAAAAGCCGGCTAACTGCGTTTCGCATGAATAACCTCGATGAAAGCCATGTTGGTATTCAAAAATAATGTTGTGGTCTTCTATGTAGTTATTGATTTCAGTGTATAATACGTGTTCAAGTAATTTGCAAATAGTACTTGATAGAGAAATGGGGCGGTAGTTCAGTGGGTGAGTGTGGTCCCCGGATTTGAATATGGGTATGACTTTTGCTACTTTCCAGTCATTCGGAATAGTGTTAGTGGATAGAGACTGTGAGAAGAGCACACACAGTATAGGTGATAAGCTAGGAGACAAACATTTCAACATTTTGTTATCGATTCCATTGTCGTCAGATGCCGAAGAAGTTTTAAGTTTATTTAGTAAACAAGAAATTCCCTCCTCACTAATGATCACTTCAGGCATAGATACGTTGATGAGATTGACAAGGGAGGGTGATGATGTGGTGTCTTCATGTGTAAATACGGATGAAAATGCGTTATTCAATAGATCCGCACACTCGCTTTGGTGGACCATATCGTCGTGCTCATTAACAAGTGTTATGTCAGGGTAGTTCTTCGGGTTTATTACACACCAGAAACGCTGAGTGAGCATAGAATACAAGTCATGAGCAAAGAAATGTCGTTTCGATGATTTTAAGAGTGATTGGTATTGCTTATCGCAGACTTTGTAACGGTGCCAGGAATCAGAGAGGCGGTCCTTATCCGCTGAACGTTATCCGCTGAACTAACGAGCTGATGTGGGGTTCCGAGTTCCGGCTTACGTTTTGACTTCATAATCACAGCTTCATTAGCTATCGTCTCTGGTGCAGAATTTTCTTGTCGGTATTGCCGCCTTGCATCCGCTTCAAGTTGTCTAATCTGTGCGTCAGCTTGGCGTTTTTCCCGCTTGGCCTTTGCTTCCTTAGCCCTAGTCTGTGGTGTGGAGCTTTGTTGTCGTCGCCGTTGCCACTTTGCATCCGCTTCCTTCTCTTTTGTCTCCGCGGTAGCTTCCCGTCGACGGCGACGCTGATACTCAGCACGTCGCGCTTTCCTGCGTTCGTCTTCGTCCATATGAGAGAAGAGAATGTGTGGTATGGAACGTGGCTATATATATATATATATATATATATATATATATATATATATATATATATATATATATATATATATATATATATATATATATATATATATATATATATATATATATATATATATATATATATATATATATATATATATATATATATATATATATATATATATATACCCTTGACAGCAGCGCCATCACATGTACAATTAACCACAGTGCCCACTGTTGCTTATAAATTGAATAATACACGCAAAACGGCTACCACCAACGCCCTCTGTTGCTTATAAGTTGAAGGTTACATGGAAAATGGTTCATAAATGTCAGACAGATGAAGACGTGTTACGGACAGACGGGAGACGGCGGACATCGTGAGGTCATAAGGAGCTTCGCCCCTAATAGCAGGGCTCCGCAGAGCCTCATGGAGCTTCGACGAAAGGGTCGTGACGTTAGTGTGTCTGTACTGTGCCGGGCAGTCCCACAGCTCCCGCCCTTCATCGCTCACGATTTTTTCTTCTTTTTTTTTTTGAAAGAGTGTTTTCCGAAATGCAACAATTCTGTGTGCTTGATTGAATCATCATGGAGACGTAACGGACATGTTAAAAAAAAAAAGGGCGACCTGCCGTGCCCAACGAGCCCAAAGTTACCAGGCAGACGTAAATTAAGGAGTACATGACTTCCATGTCAAGATTATCATGCTTGGACGTGCCATTTACCTTTGTCGTCTATTCACGGCAAGTGATAACAAATTATGTATTTGTGGAGTAAGCGAAAAGGCCGCGAGCACACTACGAGCTTAGCATGTAGTCATGCATTACACGACATGCATGTCATGATTATCATATTTCGTCGTGTTATTTACATTCGTCATACATTTACGTCTCGTAATATGAAATTTGGCATCTGTGAAGCTAGCGAAACGACTGCGAGTGCACTAGCAGCGTTGCGTGTATTCATGACTTATATGAAATCCATGTCATCATTTCAACGTTATGGTCTGTCACTTATGTTCGCCATGCTGTCATGCCATACCATACCGGTTTTACAATATGTAATGAGAACGAAACCACCACAAGAGCAGCAAGACTATGAAATGTAGATCATGACATTCATAACATACATGTCGAAATTTTTATGGTATGTCTAGTCACCTACGCTCGTCGTACAGTCATAATATGCCATACCGATTTTGACAATGATACCACTATCCGAACGGCCAGGGGAGCTCAAAGTCGTAGCTGCTAGCTAGCTAGCTAGCTAGATAGATAGATAGATAGATAGATAGATAGATAGATAGATAGATAGATAGATAGATAGATAGATAGATAGATAGATAGATAGATAGATAGATAGATAGATAGATAGATAGATAGATAGATAGATAGATAGATAGATAGATAGATAGATAGATAGATAGATAGATAGATAGACAGACAGACAGACAGACAGACAGACAGACAGATAGATAGATAGATAGATAGATAGATAGATAGATAGATAGATAGATAGATAGATAGATAGATAGATAGATAGATAGATAGATAGATAGATAGATAGATAGATAGATAGATAGATAGATAGATAGATAGATAGATAGATAGATAGATAGATAGATAGATAGATAGATAGATAGATAGATAGATAGATAGATAGATAGATAGATAGATAGATAGATAGATAGATAGATAGATAGATAGATAGATAGATAGATAGATACGCTCAAAGACGCCGAAGGTAATTAAGAGATGCTTCGCATTAAAAAATGCACAATCATGAGGAATTTGAGCCCGGGGCCTCTGCTCGGCAGGGGAGTGCTTGTGTAGGGTCAAGACATCGCGTTACATATGCAATATAGCGTGGTAATATCAATAATAATAATTGATGGGCTTTAACAATATAAAGTAGCCAAAAGTAAGATAACCACCAGTAACCCCACATAGTGAATCGTGCAACGAGTATGTAGTGTAAAGCTTCTCTCTCCTTACAATGATGAGCCATGATTCCTCATCAGCCACAGCATCATCGAAATGTACTTACCAATTTACGATGTACATGGTGTTGCAAGAAATATGTCCAGTATTCTTGAAAACATCAAGAAAAAGTGGTATTTGGTCGCTGTCTTCAAAGTGGCTTTTTAGGTAGTGCCAAGCACCTTAAGGGTGTTGATGTTATTTGGAACGGTATTTAGCTAAGTTAAAATTAGTGGAGTGGGGTTATTTGGAACGGTGGAGCATTTCTGCCGAGGTCTTCATTTTCCCCACTGGACACTGCCCTAATGTTGGAACGCAAGCAGTCTTTAAATTTTTGTAATTGATCAATGTTTTCTCTGTCCTTTCAATAGATTTCACAGCACATGAGATTTCAAAGTATACAGGAAGATGGTCACTGTTTGAAGAGAAATCAATTGTTTTCCAAGACTTCATTGAAACACTTGGGCTGCAACACGTGAGATCTAATACCGATAATACCGATAATGTGTCCGTCCGCGAATAAATGTAGGCTGTCTATCATTTAGACAGGTAAGGTTTTTATTAATCATCCAATCCCACAGAAGAGTACCAGAAGCGTCTGTTCGAAATCCCCACGAAACATGATGTGAGTTGAAATCACCAGTTAGAAGGAAATCATTCTTGCAATCAGCTGAGGCTGTATCTAATTGTTGAGTATTATGCAAATCCGTTGGAAAATATGCGTTTATAGGTGAAAAAGGGCGGTGCCCTGGAAGACAGAGGTCTATTGCCGAAATTTCACAGTCTGTGGACATAAGCTGAAAAGCTATGCTCGCTGTGCGGAAAAATTTATTCGAGACTAGTATGATTAGACCACCTCCTAGTGATGGACGGTCTAACCGAAATGCTCTAAAATTGTTTAAATGATAATTCTTAACAGGGTTAAGTCAGGTTTCTTGTAATAAGATTATATCCGGATATAACTGAATAATTAAGCAAAGTAAGTCAGTAGAAGCAGAAATCAAAGACCTATACAATTCCACTGTATTACTTTCAAGGTATCTATTGCCTTGGTTTCTATTGGTATTGCCAAGGTATCTATTGCGGTGGTTTAGTAAACCCCCACTACCTGTGAGTCATCGTGACACTATGTTGACGAGCGAAAAACTTCAGCAACGGCAGCTTCTAAAATACTCTCCTTATTAAGTGCACTGGCTTTTTCGCTGCCCTTTTTAGGTTTTGTGTTTGGGCAAGGAGATTTTACAGGTTATCCAGTGCGTTTCTGACGCCTGAAATCTTGGCATACGTCCAGTTCATTCTGATCCTCACGTGGGTCGACGTAGAAGGTACGGACAAAATTGGGGTTTTCTCCTCTCGGGATTGCCGCTGTAGGGCTAAATTCTGTATCTCTTCCACTGCACAAGGTGCCGACTTGGCTATCGGTACTGCTACTGCAGAAGCCAGCTGTGTCATCTGTGAGCAAAACACTTGAGAGATGCACTCACTTACGCTCGTAACTATGTGTTCCAGTGCTTTCGGCATCACCTTTTCTACTGCAGCCTCAATAAGATTCAGAATCTTCGTCTCACTTAGTTGTTCATGCCTCGACGCGACTCCGGCATATCCAAAGGCCCTATCCTTCACAACTGCTATTGCTTCTCGCCGCAAGCAACGACGTCTGTCCATGATTTGTAGCAGTTGCGTTTCATTGCACCTAGCGGTGCAGTTCAGGTAGTCGGCCTCGTGATTTCCTGTACAGAGGCAAAATTTTTCGGTTTCGGCGTTGCACTCCTTCGATGGATGGGTATCGCCACAGATGCGGCAACGTGAATTTGATTTACAGCCCCCTGCACTGTGACCAAAACGCCAACAGTTTTGACGTTGGAGAGGACGAGAAGCGAGACGTTCGACCCTGAAAATGAGCGGCCATATTTTTAACTCGGATGGACAGGAAGTGCCCGCAATGGTAGCAATAACCGACTCAGTGGGGACTTCCTCACCGTTAACTAATCGGTTGCATCGGTACACAGCTATGACCCCAGCATCAGACAGCTTTTCCAGAGTCTCAGCGGGCGTTAATCTAAACTCTACTCCTCGTACAATTCCCTTAGTGCACGCTAAATGAGGTGGGATAAATGCACTCACCGGGACCGAAGCAAATGTCTTGCATTTTAGGATGTCAGAAACGCACGAAGGATCTGACGATCTGCATACCAAACCACCTCTTCCGAACTGACGAACATCACTTATCAGCTGGAAGTGTGGCATCATGGCCTGCAACTCCACCTGGATCGTATTCGGGTTGTTGAGCCTAATAAATCCACCACTCGAGGGCACCAGGGCAACAGGGATGCTGCCAACACCACTGCGGAAAAAATATTCCAATGGCAATTCATCATTAGGCAAGGAGGCTGACCAAGGGCTGTGCCCTTGACCAGGAGACAAATTAGACATTAGCATTAATTCGATTGCTTAAAGAAGTAATATGCAACGTCAGCTAGTTTCAACAGGTCCAATTCACCCAAGGCTCAGCCGAACCCCCGTCCGAAAGAGTCCGAAGGGACCAGCCCATAAGAGACCGTTTGCACGAGCTGCGCCTTGCGCGCAGGCCTGGCGTTTTTTTTTTTTTTTTTTTTCTCCAAACGTTGTTTTCATTTTAGCGGTCCCTTGTAATAATGCGCCATGTGTGAGTATCTGAGCATTTGTATAATTCGCGCTAAAAATATTTTGAGGCCACTGAGATGTCTAAAAGTTAACGAGGAAAAAAACCACAAAAATTCTTTTGGTCCAACATTGAGACGCAATTACACCAGACAGACAGACAAAACGGCTTGCACATGTAAAAAAAAAATTAGAGGCGAAGCTCCTAAAGCCGTGTTTTTGTCCGTCCTACGTGCCTCGTTTTGGACAATCAGCACGTGCGGACGGACGGAGAGACAGACGGATGGACAGACAGACAAAACGGCTTCCACGTATTAAAAAAAAATTTATGGACGAAGTTCCTAAAGCCGTGGATCTGTCCATCCTTATGTCTCGTCACCTATAGCTCTACGACTTATCAGGTGCAGATGGACAGACAGACAGACAAACAGATGGAAGGAAGATTCACCCCACTCATCATCATTCACTCCGTGGATATGCTGTTTTTTTTTTTTTGCCCTCTTCAATATATTCAAGAAATAGGTTCTCTTTAATGCGACAAATCAGCGAGATTTTTTTTTTCGAGCACATTTCAGATGGTCGCAGAAATGGCTAGGACATTTGGCGTGCAATGACTCTGAGGAGAGAGGGGTGCTGGCTTACCAAATCAAACCGTGCAATAAATATAAGTAAATCTTCCACGACTGAATAAAATTAAAAATAAGCTTATCCAAGATACTTGCGGCATTGTACTACATGGCTAAATTCAACCGCTAATGTGAGATGTTAATTAGACAACTACTTAGAGCATCTGATTCATTTACACCGCCCCGGAACGTGGGTGGTAGAGAAAGGTGTTAGGCACCTCTGTTGATAAAGTTTGAGGGTCTAGCGCTTCTCCCCCCTTGCTTGACGCCTCAGTTTATTGGCTGACAATTGACTCATGAAATAAAACCAATGTGCCCCACCGTGGTGGTCTAATGGTTAAGGTACTCGGCTGCTGACCCGCAGGGCGCGGGTTCGAATCCCGGCTGCGGCGGCTGCATTTCCGATGGAGGCGGAAACGTTGTAGGCCCGTGTGCTCAGATGCTGGTGCACGTTAAAGAACCCCAGGTTGTCTAAATTTCCGGAGCCCTCCACTACGGCGTCTCTCATAATCATGTAGTGGTTTTGGGACGTGAAACCCCACATATCAATCAATAAAACCAATGCAACAAGTTAAGCTGAACTTCATCTGAATAGTCTTTTAAAAAATCAAAACGGCCTGTGCCGTGAGGCTCAGACGTTGCGCTACTCACCTTTGATGCGTCGTGGTCGCAACCCGACGCACACGTCGGTTGCGTATCCGTCAGATGACAAGCCCAAACAGTCTTGTCCACACTAGTCAGCCATGCAATATTCCAAGCGATGCGAGGATCAGCGGGGTTCCAGAAGTCTCGGTCAGCTTTCCAGGACGACCGTAGGGTTTCCACACAGACCGTCGGCAATGTCAAAATTCACGACGACTTCACAACTCCAAGATGACGTAAACCAGCCGCCGGTATAGAAAATCTCAGAGCTGCAGGACGGGGACCATTGCAAACGTCGCAGACTACCATCGTCAAGAAGCAGACCGCCACCAGGGTTAACGTTCTCTGGTGAGGACGCGGATCCAGCACTGGGGCCGTTGCAACCACCTCCGAAGGTCAAGACCACACGTCAAAAACCTCTAGCGCCATCAACGTGTGCGATAATCGTGCGAGTCACTCGTGCAAAGCTTCCGTAGAAAAAGGCGTGAAAACGGCTTTACAACTCGACGTCTTCTCCAGGCAACGTTCGGAGGTCGAGTGCTTTCTCGCCCAAGCGAACGGCTTTTTACACTGGGTACTTAGGGGCCTTGTTTTCCCCAACGCGTTGTTGTTCTAGGTACAATGGGTTTTGCACTGTCAAAGCTGGGTAGAGAGCAAGAAAGGGGAACACGACTCCTTAAGATTTTCCCGCGTGTCGCAAAAGAGCCTAAATTTCTGGACGCTAACGCCGGCTCCTCCCCGGGTTTCCCGCCGATATTCACGTATCTGCCGAGCTTGAGTCGTCTGCTCGAAACTTTTTCTCGCCTCACGTCTGCCTCTAAAATTGTTTCCCAGTCGAATAAAATACGGCTAAATTCCTCTCGGCCGTGTAGCGATCGCTTTCAGTGGGCTTTTCACGTAAGGCTTATTTGTTTTGTACACTCGCTCTCGATTAACTCAACGTAATGATGTACATTCACAGTTCATTCGAACTCGGGCGAGTTAAAACACGTCGTCGATCGCCACTAATATATTTCAAGTAGTCGTGATGTGATTGTAGTTGAAGTTCACGCACATTTTGAACGAAAGCAACTGCACTTTTGTTTTGTTTTTCCACGCTTTCAAACGATACATTTCTCACGGATGTGACACGAACACGCGTTAAAACATACAGGAAAACATTGTAATCAAGCAAAGTAACAACACGAGAAGTGAGAGACACGCACTCTCGTTGCAGTGTTTCTGTATTTTCTACAATAAGAACACTGAAACATGTTCTGTGGGCTTGCCTAAAGGTGTCCCAACCGAGCAGAAGTGACACTTTAGCTGTGGTGGATCGTTCCGCTGGTGTAGAGCCCTGACGACAATAAATGGGCTGTCTAGTAACGTCTCAAGAGACCAAGGGCCGACGTCTGCGAGGGGTTGGCCTTCCCCACAAACTTTTTCGAGCAAAACCAACATTCATTTAATTCATTCAGCCAAAAAGCACCGCACGTAGGTGGGCTCAGAAAGTCCGCAGACATTCAAAAACGGCTGCACAAAAAAGACAGGGCCACTTCAACGCGCTATTTTAATAACTACAGCCAGCGCGCACTCATTAGAATCAGCTGCTGATCCGGCGGCTCAAACAACATGGCGTATCGCGACGGCGCCGGAGATCTCTGGGCGAGGAAGGAGGCGGAATGGCGGACGCCGCGGAGAACCCCGCCCCCGACCGTAATATTGCAGCGGCTCGCGTTTCCCACGGGTAACAGCTAGAAACTATCGCGCATTACACTCAAGACGAGCCGGAATCACGCATTGCACTCGTGTACATCAGGTCAAAATTGTAGGCACGGCAAACGTGCGGGCGAACGACATATTTCGACGCGATTCACACACTGAAGGCGCGCAGACGAGCTTGCGAGGCTCGCCATATTTTTCACGACGTCAAGCCGTAGCGGAGGGCTCGGCCGGTTCGACGAAGCTTCGAAATCTATTAAAAAGGCCCATCGGTTAACGAATTAACACGTAAGGGTTCACGGGACCGCGGCATTACCTTTAAGCATAAAGAAAAAAAAGGAAAGGTTGACTCGTAGCTGGCGTAATGACAGGCTTTTTCCAAACTTTAATCAAGCCAACAACCGAAAACGTCATTTAGCGAGCTCACCCGAGATGCGAAGCGTACTTTTCAGCACGAGCGCAGATCGACAAGTATTGAACGCGCAACAATACGTTAGTAAGTGTCACATAGTAATAACAACTACAAACTGCGGTTGATTAGCACCACCTACTGAAAGCAACGAAATTTCGTGTGCGCGATCTCGAAGTATTTCGTCGTAGTCTCGCTTCGATAACGGCAGCGTTCTTTCTCGATCAAGAACAATTAAAGCTCTCGAGTCGATATTTTATGGTTCCGAGCTCGTCTACCCTCGAAACACCTCGCTTTCACACTTACCCATAGAGAAAGAAGAAGACAAGAGCGGACACTCCGCGAAACCTGGCCTCAGGAAGTGCGTCACGACTACGTAACGAACTAGTGCTCTCACCAAACGTCAGAGGGCGCAAGCGCAAAAAAAAACAGTTATAATCAATGCAACAGAATTGTTTTTACAAAATAATAATTATACGCCCAAATTTGGTATGTTCTTTATACATAAAAACAATTTATTCAACACACCTTACGCGATTATTTTCTTCAGCCGTACTGTCATAAACACCATCTACCCAGCGACAAGCCCATGCATGACTGACAGCGAGAAGCTTTCGTCGCTTTCGTCAACGTCGGCTGCGTCGGCGTTTTCGTGCGTGAGATAACAGGTGAGGCACGTTTTCAAGCGAAGCTTGTTGAATGACATGTTGTTGGTCTTGTTGGGTCATTTTTTCAGAAAACGGTTACACTTGCGCGAATAAGACACCATGCAACAAACATAGAAAGATGCACGCACACACGTTGCGCTTCGAGTGTGCGAGTTTGTTTCTTACGTGGCATCTCATTCACGCAGTTGTAACCTTTTTCTGAAGCTTGTAAGGACTGGGAGGTTCGCTAAAAAGAAAGTTTGTGGCTCTATGCGGCGGCTAGACGGGAACATTGTGCAACGTATGCAGTATAGCAAAGGCGGCACGGCGTCAAGCCGAGGCGACGCGTGCTGCGTCTGCCACGGACGCGAGCGTCTGTGCGCTGAGCGTAGCTGGGCAGCTAGGTCATAGGCTCGGTGCAAAATATTGAGAAGCATTCGCTGGGCCTTGCATGCTTCACGACGCGTTTCCCGAAGGCTCGGAACACGAATAATTCTTGGTGTGCCGGAGGCAAATCTGGACTAGCCAAGTGGCCATCATCTTCGTTTTTTCGCTAGCCTTGTGCCACTAGTGCAAGCTGCTCACAAATTGTTTTGACGTTTCCAATATATTTTACCGCATAAATTTCAACTACGATTTTTCTTCCCAAGGTGCTGCTGATACTGCGTACGTACGAAGGTGTTCTAAAGTTCCCAGGCCGCGATACCATTGCATTACAAAAGATAGCGGCCTGGAAACTTCTGAAGATCTTTGTACGTGGTCTTGACGTATATCTTTGCAAGTCAGAGTTTTATGGGTCAGAGATGTATCACTGGTTTTGTATTGTGCATCGATTAGCTAATCATTCAAAGGGGTTTGTTGGTACACTTATGACGTGCACATATCTTTTTCGTAATTTGACAGCGAAGCATCCACTTACTAACATTTTCAGACCGCGCTGACGCCATGCCGTCCGGTGGTCCAAGCTACGGCAGCTACTGCTGTGTATCGTGGTGCTTCAACAATGGCAGAACCCACAAGAAGCCTGGGACGAGTTTCTTCCGCATACCACGGGACGGCAGGTGTGTTAAAGCTTTTGTATTGTTTGCATGTCTTTAGGCTTACTGTTCGTACTTGCTCAGTGAGGGTAACAATAAAAAATCACTATTCAAGCACTTCCCCTTTCAGCTGATAGTTCATTGTCAATGCAGGATGAAAGCATGGATGCAGTATGCTGGACGCGATGATCTCCTTAGTAAGCCGGCCAGCCTATTGTACAACGTACAGGGTTTGTAGCGACCATTTTACTGCTCAAAGTTTCATGGACCCTGGGCACACAAGGCTTACAAGAATGGCTGTTCCCAGTGTGCAACCAGTTGCACCATGTAAGTGATTGACTGAAACTCAAATATGTGCAATAGCAGCCACTTGTATTGAATCAGTGGCGACAGTTAACCGTGAAGATCTTTGTTGCCGATGGAGAAGCCTCACTATAGAAGTAACACTTGGAAAGTCTTAAATTTTGTGAATTGTGGGCTATTACCTTCCTAACAGCAGCTTTACATTTCTGCCGTTTTTTGATGCTCTTGACCTGCGCAACTTGTTTTAAAAGACTTTAAAGGGCTATTTCACGTTATCTTCAAGCCTGAGTGCACATGTACGTATACCTTTCATCAGTGAAAGCTGCCACTGTGGATAATTCCAAAAATCACAAATTACTTGTTTCCTAGTTGGTGCCTTCTTTTTTCTTCCACGTTCGACCAATTTATGCGTTTGAAAGAGCTGTTTAAGTTTCCCCATGCTACAAGCTTTGTAACTTGTACCAACTGCACATATATGCAGGTTCTCTGAGCGTCGCTTCAAGTAGTGACTGTGACATGGCTGCAGAAGCTGCACTGCAAGGTGCGGATGAGCTTCAGTTTGTGTTATTTTAAGCCTCTTACTGATACATTGTCGTAATTTCATTTCTTCAGGACCTGCGGTAGAGGCTTCAAAAAGCGGCTCCCACACATTGAGGTGCCCCGATGAACAGGGTGCGTTCAGTGTCGCGATTTCTTTTTTTTTACCGAAATTGACTGTTGACCAAACCTCTGCAGGTGGCAGCTCCCTTGTAGCTGGTGAAAGAATTTCCGCTGACTTCGTCTTGCCGGAGAAAACCTTAACCAGTCATTCAGCTGTCACAAAAGGAACTTGTGTGACCGGTAAGTTGTATGTTCACTTCAACACCAGAGTGGATTGATATAGAGACTTCCGCAGGCCGCTCGCAAGATTGTTCCGACAGCACTGTCCGAGGCACTGAACAAGCTTCACAAAACCCTCCAGAAGACGTCTCCGCCAACAGCTCCACGCCTGAGTGCCCTAGAGAAAATGGTGACTATGCTTTTATTGCAGCTGTTTTTAATGTGCTATTTTATGTTTAGGACATTCTGAGGAAACTATCCTCAAAAGGACACTACGTGTGCACTTACAAAATGTAAGGGTAGGCTCTCAGTGATTTTTATTTTTTTGTGCATTGTCAACATTGCGAATGGTTTGTTTTTAGGTAATCGAAAACTTTGCACCACAGAAAGTTGTGCACCTTGGGTCTGAAAGAGAAAGGAAAGTGCTCGTATGGGATTAGTTGTTCTTCGCTTTTACATCCATTTATTTGTTTATTGCAGTGCGTTCCTGTGTGCCAGCGACAATGTCTCCATCAATGAAGTACAAGCAAACCATTAAACATCTGCAAGCCAAAGTAGCAGCACAGCGGAAAACTATCAAAAGACTGCGGAGACAGCCTCACCAAGCACCGTCATCGACTTCAAAGGCCCTTGAAGTTATCCGACCGCACGTCACCGAGGAGGTTTTTAAACTTCTTTCTGCACATGTTCGCTTGAGGCCCAAACGCAAGGGCAAGTGGTTTCCCGTGTGGTTCAAGAAATTTGCTCTTCACTTAAACTTCCGAGGTCCGCGAGCATATCGATTTCTGGCTCCATATTTTTCTTTGCCCTCCCGGCGTTCATTAAGGAGGTGGCTAGCTAATGTAAAGATGATTGCAGGCATAATTCCAGGAATCCTTTCTTCCATTGCAACAAATACTCAAGCTTGGAATGAACGGGACCGAGTGTGCGCTTTAGTTTTCGACGAAATAGCACTCAAAAAGAATTTGTACTATGATGCTGCAAGAGACCTTGTCCATGGTTTTACATATGATGGCCCTCATCGCACTTCAACCATCGCTGATCGAGCACTGTTTTTTTCTTCTTGTTGGCGTTTCGAGAAAGTGGGTTCAACCGGTTGCTTTTACTACAGGGCACACATCAACACCATCATCTGTTATGCATAACTTGCTGGTGTCTCCCATTTTGGAGCTTAGGAGCATCAATATTGCAGTGAAAGCAGTCATTTGTGACCAGGTCAGTTTAAATGTAAGTCTCGCTAACTAACTAAGAGTGACTGTAGCAAAGCCTTTTTTTTTGAAGTTAATGGTGAGCGGGTATATTACATTTTTGATGTTCCGTATTTAATTAAAACAACGCGCAATAATGTCCAAGCACACAAGTTATACATTGGGGATGACATCGTTAACTGGTCGCACATTGTAAGCCTTTACCAATCCTCACATGAGTTGCGGTTGCGATTGGCTTCAAAGTTGACTGAAAGGCACGTTCATCAGAAACCTTTTTCTAATATGAAGGTCAGCAGAGCAACTCAGGTCCTCAGTGCATCAGTTTCGATTGCTATCACGGCATTGGTGTATGCGAAGGTGCTGCCTGCCTCGGCCATCACTACAGCTCAATTTTGTGATCGTATGGACAGGATTTTCGATGCCTTGAACAGCTCGAGTAAAAAAAGAACTTCGCAAAAGTTGCGGCATGCAATCATGAAAAATGATTCAGAGCTGATTGACTTCCTCCGAGGCCAGCTTCCCTGGATTGCATCATGGCAGTTTGTTGGCAGACGTCAACCACAAACCATCGTAGGTTGGCAAATTACAATTCAGGCAATTTGTCAACTATGGGACGACCTCTCCAAAAAATTACAATTTTGAATACCTGTTAACACGCAGGCTTCAACAGGATCCTCTGGAGAACATATTTGGCCACATTAGGCAAAAACAGGGTTGCAACACCAACCCCAATGTAGCACAATTTATTTGTGGCCTGAAGCACATCTGCATAAGAAAACTCTTCAAGCTGTCAGAATACGGAAATGTCGAGGATGATGAATGTGACCTCCTCCAGGAGCAGCTCTCGCCATTCTCTCTCACCAGTGCGTTTTTTGTGGATAATGAGGAGTGTGCACAGCCACAGCCTGACGACTTTCCCGCTCTAGACGATCTCTCTGAACTTGCGACAAACGTTCACTCCTATATTATCGATGACTCCGCTGCATATTATGTAGCTGGTTTTCTCATCAAACACTTCCTTCGGAATGCATGTGACGGTTGCAGTTGCCCACAGTTACTGAAAGACGACAGTGAGACGCTTAAGGGTACCCACCTGTATTTCACAATGCTCAAAGCATACCACGTCCCCAGCAAACTTTTTGGGAATCTCACTGTGCCATCAGAAGCAGCTTTTGCATACGTACAACAACTTGAAACTTACTTTCTTGCCATAATTGAGGCCACTGCACATCACCTGAAAGTGTGCGATGTTTTGTATCACCATCTGTCAAGTGTTGGCGATTTTCATTTCTGCTCTGCTGGGTGTCGCGCGAAGTTTCTGAAAATGTTTTGCCGGGTTCGTTTATGTTGGCATGTGCGTTTTGTGAACCGAAACTTAGATAGGGTTAGGTTCCAGTCTTCAATCTCAGGCATACAGCTTGACAAGTTCAAAGGTTAGCAATTAGCGGCGGGTTTACACTAAAGTATTCGAGTTGAGCCGAATCCTGCAATAGCTTTTTTATGTTATTACTTCGTTACAGCAGACTTCATTATGGTCTTATATGCTTATATTCAGCTCAACTGGAATAACCACTCCTTCGTTGCATACATTGTTTAGGTTACCCGCTAGGAGGAGTGGGGACACTGTGTATTCGCTCGAAGTGATTTGCATAACCTTAAAAAGAATGTTGGGTATCCTGTCTGTATTTTTGTAGCAAATGCGGGCGAACTGTACACTTTACTGTGGCTCGCTTGGTCACTGTGTATGCTTTATCTCTCCAGCTCAAGTAATATATCGATAACAAAACCGCTTGTTGAAATGTCTTCGAGCGGGTAAGGAACACAGTATGAAGTGGGCACGGTTCACGTTATCACGCTTTTCGTATTTTAGCTTCTCATCAACCTCCTCATCTCGCCCATCAAAATTTTCAAAAGAATACTCAAACTTGTAGCATTTGATGGGGCTGCGGACGCTGCCATTTTATTTTTATATAGCTTTTGAGTGATAACGTACGATGTAGAGCCTTTGTGAAAAATAATGAGCCAAAGTGGTTTCCTTCTGCTATTTATTAGCCCTGTAATACCGCTCTCGTAGCACCAATTAAGGTCCACAATTCTGGATAAGTGATGACTACAATCTATTTTAGCTCCCAAGCGTCACAGCAACACCCAGACGCAAATCACTTGGGATCTTAAGTTTTTGATGAAGGCGACGCGTAACAAAAGCCACAAAACCTGCCAGTGTTGTAGCACAAAGTTTGTCTTTCACGTAGCGAGCAAGCTGCAAAGCCCTACCTTTCTGAGGACAAGCAGGCATCAAGTTTGCTTTTTTTCATTTTGGATTAGCTGTTCTTAAGCACAGCCAGCACACTGCACCTTTGCCTTTCTGCTATATTGTGTCGTGTGGTTTCTGTGTGCTCTTTTTTTCTATGCATTATTTCGGTTAACCCCAGGCGTGATTCGCGACTTCATTGCTGTGTATTTGTCACTTCTTCCTTCTTAATCAGCATTGTGCGCTGTGTTTTTGCCATAGATCCTTACTTACCCACTGGCCCGGTGTGTCATACTTCACCAGCTTCTGGGCTTCTGCCAACTCTAGCGATGTGTGCGTTGTCTGTGTTCTCTCTGTATTTGTTACAATTTATTTGTAAGGCGAGATGCATTTGTTGTCTACCTTTGTCATATTGTGCTTTTTATATTCTCAGACTCTACCTTGCCTTTGAATAAAACATTACGGATACTCTGTCTCTTTGACTGATATATACATTGATCACTCGTTCCAAAAGAAAAACACAAGCGTGATGAATAAAACCGTAGTGAATTATCATTACCTGCATCTCTTTTTATTATAACTTAATCGAAATAAAAATTACGTCACGACCGATCCGCACTAACCACTGAACAAAACAAAACAGGGAATCGCTAAATCAAAATGACCTACAAAAACTATCCATTTGGGCGATGAATAGTGGTCTGAAATCATGAACTTTCGTCATAGCCAAACGTCGGTTATGCAAAGTAATTCAAAATTTGCGCCAGTGAAACCGAAACAGGAAGCGCACGCCACTTGCTCTCACCAACCACTAGGTGCGCTAGGGTCGATTGGGCCGCTGGGGTCTACGGGAGTGTCCACTCTTAACCTTTATTTCTCTATGACTTACCTCTTATGTAGGGGTTGAAGCGGCCGTGACGCCGACGAAAGCTCGAGGCTGGTTATATTTCTCTTTATTCGTCCATCATCAGTCAAAACCTCACAAGATATCAGCCCCGCCAGTTCAATCTCAAAAGAGCCAGCCGAGGCGGCTTCAAATTCGACCAAGATCAAACATTCTCTTGGTCAGCCAAGGGCGACCGGCGAACGCCGTCCGTCGAAGCGATTCCAACGGTTTCTCGCGTTCAAACTAACGCCTTGCGTGCCTTTGAAGGTATGGCCTTCACACAGCACTCGTTTCGGCTCCCCTTAAATAGGGCCCCAGACGATCCAGACGCATTTCATCGGCATTCTTTCTATTCCATGAACGATCCAGACACATTTCATCAGCAGTTTTTTATATCATCTAGGTACCAATTTCAAATAAAACACACAAATGCATGGGGTCAGTAGGACTGTAGTTACGACTCCGTGATTCCCCGAAATCAGGCCGTTTTTCTTTAAGGTTGAATCGCGGCGGGCTTTACTGTGGTGGCCAGGCCACTGCTCCCTCGACACCTGAAAATCCCCAGGCGGGCTCGCACTCTGCCGTGGCTGCCTGTATGACGTCTCTTCTTTCTTTTATTCCGTTTCGTGCCGGTCGGATCGTGCGATACCAGGACGGAAAGAAACGAGACGTGGTGAGAGTTCATAAAGCTGATAGACGGATATCAAACGATGGTAAACTCTTCGTCCAGTGCACGGTCTGTTTGATATCGTGTATTAGGATTCGGCGTATATTTCGAATGTGAATGCGTTCTGCCTTTCAGCTGCTGGTGTGCGTATGCTTTCTTCACGAGCGACCGTAGATCTGGGTATTTTATTTGTCAGCGTGGAACTCAAGTAGTGATGCCCCGTGAGCGTGGTGGGATATATCAACGGACCCGTGACGAGCAAGGTGATGTGAATTGAAACATTCACGCGAAACCGTCTCGGCTCGTATTGAATATTCGAGGCCGATTTTAGACAATAAACTGCTCACTACTGTATATGCGACCGTATTAAATTGAATGGTTCGTGGTGCATTGTGATAATCTTGCGAGTTCAATTGAGTATCGGGTTCTGTTGAAGGAGATATCTGTTGCGAGTTCGAGTGGGCGTGGCCTTGATAGCAGTCGCGTAATTTTAATTCGAAGAACATCTGGTACTAGTACAATTTGAACGGCGGAAAACTGTAAACCCAGAACTTCGCTATGAACAGGAGAGGTTTTTTCACCTCCAGATAGAAAGTTAAATAGAGCGCAAACGTATTCTAACCCTGTCTTTTTCCACGAGCTTTATCCTAATGCTTGCTTAACTATACTCTTGCACGAAATGTGGTGGTTTAGCCACCTCCCACCACGTACTTTGGGAGTGCCCTTCGGTATGTGTGACTGATACAGCATCGGCCAGCATGGACCTCGGAGTCCGGACATACAGTCACAACTTTTGGGCTGTGCAGAGGGCCCGTGATGCGGTGGTAGGTCACAGCCTGACCGTCATTTCGTCAAAGCGGCGCGCCTTGTGATACAGCGCACGCCTTCGGATTTTTAGGGGCGAAGCTCCTTAGTCTGTGGATCGCTCTCTCCTCTATAGTAGTGGTAGAGTGTAGTAGCAATAGTATGTAGTCTCCTCTAGTGATAGTGTGTAGCCACGTCTAGTTTATGAATTACACAATAGATGGCGTTGTGTGTGTGTGTGTGTGTGTGTGTCATTGAAAATAATATCGCTAGATTGGTTGATTGATATGTGGAGTTTAACGTCCCAAAACCACTATATGATTATGAAAGACGCCGTAGTGGAGGGCTCCGGAAATTTAGACCACCTGGGGTTCTTTAACGTGCACCCAAATTTGAGCACACGGGCCTACAACATTTCCACCTCCATCGGAAATGCTGCCGCCGCAGCCGAGATTCGAACCTGCGCCGGGTCAGCAGCCGAGTACCTTAGCCACTAGACCACCGCGGCGGGGCAATATCGCTAGATAGCGTTAGAGGTTTTCGTACAGTTTTGTATAGGACTATGACATAGCACTGACTAAGAAGCACTGCTGTAGTCCGTAGAAAAGTGCTTACAGGAGAAGAAAATACCATACACTTGGCGGAAACTTGTAGAATGAACCTAATGTATAAAGCAAGGGAGAAAAGGTTAACATCCGCTCGTATAGACCGCTTTGCATCTGTGCTATACAGGTTGGCGATGCAGGCAGTAAAATTAAATATATAAACGTGGGCAGAGCCAAATGATATTTTGGGAGAACTTCAGAATGGATTCCGAATCGACAGGCGCTTAGACGATAACCTGTTTGCTCTTACTCAATGAGCGTATAGAAATATCTAAAATATAAAACAGGCCCTTACACGTAGCTTGTTTGGACATCACTGGGGCGTATGAAAACATTAATCAGGAAATTTTGTGGACATATCAAAGGAAGTGGTGACGACTGTATGCAGCTTTTGAAAGGGGTATACTGAGAAAATACAGTTTGCATAGAATTGGAAGGAATAAGTAGCAATGACAGGATTTAAATTAACAAGGAGCTGAAACAGGGATGTCCCGTTCCCGCTATTATCCATGCTGTTCATGGTGAGGATGGAAAAATCGCTAGAAAGTACTAGGTAGGAACATTAGGTTTCATCTGTCACACAAACAGGCTGGCGCGATGGTTCAACAGAAGCTTGCAGGTCTATTTTATGCATACAGTATTATCCCATTTGCGGACAGCCAAGACGATATACAGCGGCTGGCAAATATATGCAGAAGGGAAGGCGGGACTCTAGGAGCAGAATTTAGTGCAACAAAATGTGGATTGATGGTGTTCAATGATCAGAAGACGACGATTGAGGCTGTAAGGGGGGGGGGGGGGGGGGGGGGTATGGAATGGACAGGCCTTGAAGTAAGGGAAGCTCAGAGCAAAATGACACTTGAACCGAGGCTTAGGAATATGAAGGAGAGTAGATAGGTAGGGTAAGTGTTCAGGTGTTTGTATAAGAAGAGCGTGGACACAAAGTGGAGAAAAAGAGCTATAGGAGGCTCACCAGTAAATATACGGCTGGCAATGTAGGCGATATGGAAACAAGTAGCATTAATTAAGAGAAAAGTCAGAGAGCCGGAGACGATTTATTGGATGACAGCGATGGAAAAGAAGTGGGCTCTCAGTAACTACCGAAAGGGTAAGAACGAAATAAGGCGGGAGAAACTTAAGATAACTCAGGGGAAGCGCTTTACTGTTCGAAGTGAAATCAGGCTGCCTTAGAACGCGTAACTATAAAGCGAGATTCAATGAAGAAGTACAGTGCACATGCTGTAGGGGAGCTAAATAAACGATGGAACATGTTATGATTGAATGCGGTGATATCCACCTAGATATATACGTGTGGGTACAAGCCTACATGAGGCTTTGAGTTTTAGGGACGAACATGGGAAGCTAAACACGTCCGCGATTGAAGCAACTAAGAGACGGGTAAAGTATTGGTGGCAGAAAAGTAGAGATGAAGGACAAAAATAGTGGGAAAATGAGGTCATTCTGCCTGAAGAGGCAGGGAAATGGAACATAAATATATTTTTTTTGTTATAGTGAGACCGATTTAATCGTAGTAAATAAGGCGTTAGGCCAACATAAAAAGAAAGTTTTCATCTTCTTTTATTGCGAGCCTGGTGGCATACGTGTCACCACCCCGTTATAAAGTGGACGCTCTTAGCTAGCATCCGTTCATCCTAGTTTACGATTTCATATAGTTGACGCCGTTTGACGGACGGACGGACGGACGGACGGATGTATAGACAGACAGACAGACAGACAGACAGACAGACAGACAGACAGACAGACAGACAGACAGACAGACAGACAGACAGACAGACAGACAGACAGACGAATGGACGGACGGACGGAAGCATGGATGGACGAAATCAAAGGATATGCTGCGATCACAACATATCCACGGATGGAATCATCATGAGTTGGGCGAAGCGTCCGTCCGTCCATCCGATATGCCACTAATGAAATTATGTATCGAAATATAAACCTACCGGGATGTGTCAGGAACACGTGGTCAGGGGCTAATTCTATGCAAGACATTGCAGACAGAGCAATGAAACTTCTTGTTTTCTCTAAATAATCTTACGCAGAACCATCAAACTTGGCCTACGGCTGAAAGGTGTTACAACAGCGCTCTCCATTAA